>CM065295.1:14797500-15397500 GCA_032871835.1 Dipteronia dyeriana
TATATATATATAAGAAATGTATATCCTTATTTAAAATACAATTATATAAAATCAATTATTTATCCATTTTGGCCGATCATTTTAAAAAAAATATGTCACTACCTCTTATCTTTTATTTTAAATCAAATATATATTTATTTTTAACCAATCATCTTATAACATTTATCTTATTATTTCGATCTCCTCTTTTATATTACAATTAAATGAAGTTAGAAATTATAGTTATAATTTCTAAGAGAATATCTGAAGTTAGAAACCAAACTTCATATTCTGTAAAAAAAAAAAAAAAATTGTCAAATCACATCCATAATCAAATTAGATAATTGAATTGGAGATTTTTTTTCTACCTCATTATTTAACCATCGTATGTGACATTCATTTTTTTTCCAAATACATTGGTGTATCGAAGATACTCTTATGATCTGTAAATACAAATGTTTACTTCTGTCGCCCTTGTATGTATAAAGGATTTTAAACTATACATGGAGTGGAGAAAATTAAATTTATTTTGTATATGAAAAAATGAAAATTTTATGTAAAGATAAAATGTATAAAGTAACAATTTAGGGGTTCAAAGTATAATAGTAAAGTATCAAAACTAAGTATACCAAAAAGAAAGAAAAAAGAAGTATTAGTAGTGATATTAACTATATATATTAATATATATAAGTAAAGGAGATGAAGTTGATCCGATGATAAATCTCTTACGTATACACTATGAGTTAAAAAAAAAGATATATAAGTAATTAAAATCATAAATACAGCCTGCCACTAGAATCACGTACATATAAAATATGACATAAATATATTATATAAAACATGTTTAGGTAACTCACATTATGACCGCACCAAATATTTTTTTGTAGAAGTTTATTATATACAAGATCTTAAAAGAGTTAAAGGTATATTTTTAAAAAAAATACTATAAACATGATGATTATATTTAGAAAAATCTTATTTACAATTTATATTTATTCTTTAAAATATATATGATAATAACCATCTATTCACATATAAAGTATAATTTTAAAGGCTTACTTATTGGTAAGATTTGGTCAACTGATCATTTACCAAGCTTAAAACTTATCTATTTACCACTAATTTAGCTACGCCATGGGGTCTATTAATTCAACGTATTATTACACAAACTTGTATGTTATAAATATATATATTATTTAGGTTTTGGAACTCTAGTCTAATATAACTATATAAGCCTTCAAATGGAAGTGGTATGCATGATTGCATGACCAAATAAGGTTTTATCGAGTGTAAAAAATGTGAGAGAAGACATGATGATTGGATGGAGTCAAGGAGATTGATGGAATGGTCAGAGTTTGCAGAAAGTTGGAAGCCTTTTGACTCTCTTTTGTTCTGTTTTTTTTTTTTTTTTAATTATATTTATACATACGATACAACATCAAAAGAGAAGGGACCGGCTGCTGTGCAGTTGACTGCACATACGGCCATGAATAGTACCAATAATAATATTTAAAAAATGAAGGGACAGCCGGTTTTCAACCGGTTGTCACCAAAAAAAAAACTTTTTTTTTTAATCTCTCAAACTCCTTTAAATTTCTGTTAACAAAATTTTAAAAATTAAAATAAAACCTAAAAAAGTAAGTTATTTTAATTATTTAATTAAGATAAATAAATTAATTATATATTTTTATATAATTTTTGATATTTTAATTTGTTACCATTTTTACGGCGATGGTTACCATTTTCACGGTTCCAGTAACCGTTTTACAGTTTTAGTAACCACTTATTAATTTTTAGAATTTTGACTTGTAACATTTTTCACGGTATCGGTAACCATTTTCAGGGATTGAGCAACCATTTTACGGCATCGGTAACCAGTTTATAAATTTGTTTATTATAACTTGTAACCATTTTCACGGCAATGGTAACCAATTTAACACTTCCAGTAACCATATTACGGTTCTGGTAACCACTTTAAAATTTAAGAAATTTTGACTTGTAACCATTTTCACGGTATTAGTAACCACTTTACGGGTTTGGTAACCATTTATACGGGTTTTGTAACAATTTTATATTTTTTAATATTTTAAATAGTAAAACAATTTCCACGATAATGGTAACCATTTTCACGAGTCCGGTAACCATTTTACGGATCTGGTAACCAAATTTTATTTTTTCTAGATTTAGATTTGTAACCATTTTCATGACGATGATAACCATTTGTACGGTCTAAGTAACCATTTTACGGGTCTGGTAACCACTTTTAAATATTTTAAATTTTTGACTTGTAACAATTTTCACTGCAATAGTAATCAATTTCAGTAACCATATTACGGCGTTGGTAACCACTTTTAAATTTAATAAATTTAATAAATTTTGACTTGTAACCATTTTTACGGTATTGGTAACCACTTTACGGATTTGGTAACTGTTTATACAGGTTTAATAACAATTTTATATATTTTTTAATATTTTAAATAGTAAAACCATTTCCACGGCAATGGTAACCATTTTCACAGGTCCAGTAACCATTTTACGGGTCTGGTAACCAAATTTTAATTTTTTTAAATTTTGACTTGTAACCATTTTCATGGCGATGGTAACCATTTGTAAGGTCTTAGTAACCATTTTACGGGTCTGGGGTCTGGTAACCACTTTTAAATATTTTGAATTTTTGACTTGTAACTTTTTCAAGGCAATGGTAACCAATTTTTTAACGGTTCCAGTAACCATATTACAGCTTTAGTAACCACTTTTAAATTCAAGAAATTTTGACTTGTAACCATTTTCACGGTATTGGTAACCACTTTACGGATTTGGTAACCGTTTTATATTTTTTAATATTTTAAATAGTAAAATCATTTTCACGACAATGGTAACTATTTTCATAGGTCTAGTAACCATTTTACGGGTCTGGTAACCACTTTTAAATATTTGAAATTTTAACTTGTAACCATTTTCACGGCATTGGTAACCACTTTACGGATTTGGTAACAGTTTAAACAGGTTTGGTAACTATTTTATATTTTTTAATATTTTAAATAGTAAAATCATTTTCAAGACATTGGTAACTATTTTCACGGGTCTAGTAACCATTTTATGGGTCCAATAACCAAATTTTAAATTTTCTAAATTTTGACTTGTAACCATTTTCACGGCGATGGTAACCATTTTCACGTGTCCAGTAACCATTTTACGGGGTCTGGTAACCAAATTTTAATTTTTCTAAATTTTGACTTATAACCATTTTCACGGCGATGGTAACCATTTGTACGGCTCCAGTAACTATTTTATGGGTCTGAAAACCACTTTTTAATTTTTAAAATTTTAACTTGTAACCTTTTTCACGGTGATTGTAACCATTTTAACTGCTATAGTAACCATTTTACGGCTCTGGTAACCATTTTAACGACTCCAGTAACCACTTTTAAATTTAAATTTTTTTGACTTGTAACAATTTTCATGGTATTGGTAACCACTTTTACGGATTTGGTAACCAATTTTAATTATTTTATATTTTCACTTGTAACAATTTCCACGACGATGGTACCTATTTTCACGCCTATAGTAACCATTTTACGGCTCTAGTAACCATAGCAATAGTAACCTTGTTTACGGCTCCAATAATCTTATTCAGCCGAAAGTGAAGTATCTATTAGAGTTTTGTTTTATTTTATTTTTATCTTTACATGGTGAAAGTGAAGGTTTATATTATATTTTCATCTTTTTATTAACTCTTTGTAATATAACTTTTGTTGTTGCAGGAGTTAATGTCAGTTGGAAAAATATATAATTTTCTCATCCATATTTTTCCCTTTAGATGTGTGTTTACACGGACTAGCTTATCTAGTTTGATGGTTGTTTCAAATGTGGTTTCTTGAAAACATTTTTTTTTTCAATTTTTTTTTTCCAATTGAAGGCCGTGTTTTGTCGATTTTCCTCCATATATATTAGAGCAACCAAATAAATGTAAGTTCCAACCTGACTCATTCATTCATAAGCAGCCTTCAATTTGAAAAAAAATAATAATATCGACAAACATACCACATTACTAAATAATGTTAAAAATAATCAAATAAAACCAATATATCACACAAAAAACCAAGCAACCTTATTTGTTACACTGTATCATCCATTTCAGCTAAAATGGACAAAAAATAAATAAAAACGGAACCAAAAGTTTCAGCTATAAAACCAACAATACAACACATTCTTAACCACTCGGAAGTTGTAGATTTCAATTTTAAACCAAACAAAAAAATCATGAAAATTTAATTATAACAAAAAAATAAAGAAGTCAGAACCTTGTAACAAATCACCAACTCAGAACTAATAAGAATGAAAGTGATGGTGGTGGCGTTGGAGTTGGCGACACCGGAGGTGCCAAGACGACGGTGGTGGTGAGAAATTGGAAGTGATGGTGGTGGCGCCAGAATTGGAACTCAGAACTGAAATTGGAAGTGACAATGTCGATCTGCAACCGAGGTGGTGATCAGTCGACGACGTCGATCTACAATATAGGTGCCGATCAGTCGGCGATGATGGTTAGAGCAGATTTGCTGAATTGAGAAGAATGAAAGTGATGGCGGTAGCGTTGGAGTTAGCGACGGAGGAAGTCCCGAGACGACAGAGGTGGAGGGAAATTGGAACTGATGATGGTGGCCTGACAACTGAAACTCAGAGCTGAGAATGGAAGTGATGGTAGTCAATGGCGACGATCTGCAATTGAGGTACCGATCAGTCGGAGCCGGAGAGTAGTTGGCGACGATGGTCAGAGAAGATTTAGAAGTCTAAGAGAGAGAAATATGCGAGACCGGAGACAATAGGAGTTAATCGTGGAATACATAATGAGTAATGACTTGGAACATGTTTACTTTGTTTTTTAGAGTTTTTGTTTTTGTTTTTGTTATTTTTTTAATTTATAGAGAACCATTGAATCAAGTTACTAGATGATCCAATGGACCAAAATGGACCAAATTGAGTACTATTCATGGCTGTATAATACAGCCAATTTTTTAGTGACTGCATAGCAGCCGGACCCCATAAGAGAAAGGACCATTACAGATTCACAGATTCACATATTGACAGCTTTCTTTATCAAGTTTATTATGTTGTTGATTTATTGTTATATTTCTCGCACTTTCATGTGAAGTTTCCAACCAAGACAGACATGCAACTTGCAAAAAATTGAAATAAAATAAAATTATGTACAATAAAAAGAAAACATTAAAATAAATCTAGCACAATGAGCAAATTGGCACTAAATTTAAAACAACTTTATTATAAATTAACATTCACACCCGCTCTTATTAATTAAACCTAATTATTGTCCAAATTTTATTGCTAAAAGATTAAACTATCCTTTACCCTAATTTTTTTTTTTAAAAAACAAATCAGTTTTTAAATGATGGAAATACAAAAATTAAAAAGAAATTCAAAAATAAAGTAATTTTTTAAAAAAAATGAAAAACAGAAAAAAAAATTTATGGAGGGTGAAGGTTAAAAAGATTTTTTTTTTTTTTTAAAAGGTAAAAAAAATAATAAAGATAGGATCTGGTTTAGTTTTGCTGAAGAAAAGTATAAAACTGACAAGGGAACAGGGAGAGAGAAAGTGAGTACAAAGGAAAATGCTAGTGACCGAGATCTCCATCATCGTTATCAATTAAAAGAAAAATAAATCTGAGAGATTTGGTTCCGAATCTTTATCATCATCATAATTTTTTTTTAAATATATATAAGATTTGAAATATCTGTCATATCAATAAACCTATATTTCTGACATAAGAAAAAATAAATTATAGCATCATCTTCGGACTAGAGCTTCGTTTGCTTTTTCTTCAAACATCATCAACAAATTTTATATATTTTCCTTCTCAATCGTTATCATCACTTAATTCACAAACAAAATCTCAAAACCTCGGTCGGTGATCTCACCCAATAAACCAGCAAAAAATCTCAAAAACAAAAATAAAAATCTCCATTATTAGAGATTTGGATTAATTTTACTAAAGAAAATTGAGAAAGAGAAAAGGAGAAAGAAAGTGAGAGCGGAAGAGACCTGAATACCTGATATCAGATTGGAGATCCATGGAGATCTCCATCCACGGATCCTTGTAGAGATCCGGTCTCCACCTCTTTGTATCTTTATTATTTTATTTTATTTTACTTGTTTTTTGCTTCTTTTATAACAAAAATCATTTTTATTTTATTTTTCATTTTGTTTTTCTGTTCTTTTAATATGTGAATATTTTTATTTTATTTTTACATATGTTTAAAATATCAAAAATACCCTTAGTTTTGGTCAAACTTAAGTTTGACTAACAGGAGGGGATATGATTGTCAATTTAAGATAAAGTTGTTTTTGGTTGCAAGATGACAAACCTCATAAAGGTTTTGTGTAATTTACTATATATATATATATCGGTGATTGAAAAAAACGCATATAACCGGCCGTCGACCGTTCCGATTAGGATAAAATGGGTCGTATTAGACGGCGGGTAAAAAAACAGGCGACCTGGCCAATTTATCGACTAATTTTATAGATTAATCAGTCTAGGTAGAGTCAAATTCGTTTTTAAATCCTACTTACACCATTTAAAATTTGAATATTGAATTGTTTTTTAAGAGATTGAATATTAGTTTTGTATGTTGGAAAAATAATTATAAATAAATAAATTATTGACCGTCTAGGCACTGCCTAAACGCTGAGCTGTCGTCCAACTAGCGCTTAGCGTTTACTAGAAAAATTATATATATATATATAAGTGTTGTATGTAAATTTTATCAGACGTACACGTCATTGACAGAGAGGATAAAGTTGTCAGGTGGACATTTGAATAGGCATTCAGAAAATATCCTACAAGACATCACCAAAGAAGAGAAGCCCGAGTAAACAAGTATTGAACAAAACCTACTCAGGGTCAACTGACGTCATATACTACTCGGGGTCAACTGATGTCATATACTACTCAAGGTCAGTTAAAGATGTTCAGGGCTAGTTGATGACATTTTCTACTTGGGATTAGATGACGTCATTCGGGACCAGCTAATATCGTGTTCTACTCGGGATAAACATGAAGAAAACCGAATAAAAAGCTCAGCGCGTACCTCACACGAGTCGAGTCGTTAAAATATACGAAGATATCCATATCAAAGAGGAATTCCAAGAAGAGTATAATACCAAACAGAAAGAGTTCTAAATCAGGCAACAATTTTATTTCTTCAAAAAGATTACGCTTTTATAAGGAAATAAGTCCTAACTAGACTACATCACTAGAGTCCCATTTGATCTCAATACAAGTCTCCGAAATATGAAAGAAGACAGACTACTTCAAACAAGTAACCAATAATAGTTAAATACAAATATCTTTTATTACTTGTACAAAGAGGATTATGGTTCTATGGACATATAAATAGACTCATAATCTCGTCACAAAATAAACACAGAATATAGAGAATACGGAGAGAAAAGGAGAGATCGAGAGTTGTAAATCTGTTCAATAGTGGATTTTGGCTCGATTGATTATTCAGCCACCCGTGAACGTTTCTCCGGTCATCGGAGTTTTATCACGTAAAACTTGAGTCCTATCAATTTCTCTTTCTCTCTCTCTCTCTTTGAAATCACAGCTAAAATCCAATTCTTGTTTACTTTTTCCCATATATCCACAAATCGACGTCAACAATTGGCGCTAGAAGAAGGGGGGAACCTCCGATTTAATTAAAAGTAATGGCGGGAAGCAGAATCAGTGCTGCCAGATAATGTCCATATTGACTGTAGTTCGCGAGATCTCACCGCAACCAACCAACCAACATCCCTGGCAGGGATTTAACAAATCCCTCCGACCAGCGAAGACCTAACACAACACTTCCGCGAGGCGCTGCAACAGTTGGTGGCAGACGCATCAAAAGAAAGAGTTGATCTACTAGTTGCAGAAGAAGCACAACCTCCTAACCTCCCACCTGTAAGGCTTCGTTCGGTTGTAGTGGGGCCAGAACTAAATGCACCAGAAGCCGAAAGGAACTCTACTCCAATTAATTAGGCTAGACGTGAAACACCCGAAGAGGAACGACCATGCCGAAAGCAGAACCATGATCAGACAGCCTGTGCAAGACACCGTAAACATGACCGGCACAGGGATAGGTTGTCATCAGAAGATAGCGATCGGCACCATCGTAAGCATCATCACGGAACCATACGCCTGCAAGAATCAACCTGTGAAACTCGGCATCAAAGTAAAGAGCTAGAGAGAGGAATGACAATCACCCAGCGGTTTAACCATCATGGAAGTCCGGTGGGAGACAGAGATGTCGTAATTCAGAGCCTAACTCGAGAAGTCGAAAACAATAGGCGTCAAATGGACGCATTGGTCAGATGTTATGGGTACAACGATTTATCTGATGAAGATTTTGACAGTCCATTCACTAGGGAAATATTACGGACTTCATTCCCAGAAAGGTTCAGGATGTCGCACGTGGAGCAGTTCAAGAAGGATACAGACCCTAAAGAACACATCAGACGATATAAAAGGGCTATGCCTCAGTATGCCCACAGTGATCCCTTACTATGCCTCAACTTTCCACAAACTCTAGGAGACATGGGCTCAAGATGGTTCGGGAGATTGCCCCCAGCGAGCATCGGAAACTTCAGTGAACTAAGCAGGAGTTTCTCAAGGTAATTTATGAGCAACGTTCATAGGAAAAAATCAGTGGCTTACCTTTCTCAGATAAAACAAGGAAAAGATGAGTCGTTGAAGAAATATCTGGGGAGATTCGGCCAAGCAGTATCAGAAATCGGCAGTGCAAACGACAAAGTGATAATTGTTGCATTCATCAACAATCTACAGAATGGACGACTATCTTTTGACTTCGTCTAGCAAGATATTCAGATATGATGGACATGGCGGGAGGATATGCACTAGCCGAAGAAGAAGAAGAAGAAGAATTAGCCATGGGAGGATGCTATATGCATGGAGGAAAACCCGAAAAGGACGCTGAGTCCAAGGTACAGAACCAAAAGGGAAAACAGAAATGAAATAGCAAAGAAAAACGCAAGGACGGGGGAAACGAGCGTAATACCGAACAGACCACGGAGAAATTCCGAGGCAGATACGCCAACTACACCCCTCTTCGAAAAAAGCAGGAGGAAATCCTGGCCATACTGGAAGAGAAAAATCTGGTAAAAGAGCCACGCCGACAGTCTCAGTTTGCTCGGTGAGATATAAAAAAATACTACAGATTCCACAAGAAAACCGGTCATGAGACTTCCAAATGTTACCAGTTCAGAGATTATATAGAAACCCTCATTCGGGAGGGACATCTTCAGGATGTAATCTTGAAAAGGGATGAGAAGTCAGAAACAAAGAAAGAGATCAGGGCCGATCACAGCTCTGGTCGAAATCAAAGGGCCAGCCCAGAGGCCAATGAAGTAATACAAATAATTTTTGGAGGACCATCCACTAGGAGTAGTAACCGAGAGCGAACGCAGAAAATCAGAGAATCAGTGGAGACAAGACACAACTTTGAAGTGAACTCGGTCGAGCCAGACCAGAAAAAGGGTCAAGGAATGCTGGGACCCAACAATATTCACAGAAGCGGACTCACATGGGGTCGATGTTCGGCCAAATGACACTCTGGTCATAAGTGCCCGGATCGATCACCGGGAAGTCAGGAGAATCCTGATAGATAATGGAAGTTTGATAGACATTCTCAATGTAGTCGTCTACGATCAACTCAGGTTGGACCGAAAGGATCTATATCCTTTCCATACTCCACTCAGAGGATTCAGAGGAATTAAGGTCAGGTCACTCAGGACAGTAAAGCTACCCGTAAAGATTTGAGTGGCACCTTGTCAGAGAACTGTATTGCTCGGCTTCGTGGTAGTAGACTTAGATAATTGACCGTATAATACGTTGTTGGGTCGGCCATTCTTAAATAAAACTAAGGTCGTAACAACCACTTATGCATTGATGATCAAGTTCCCGACCGAACCGGTGTAGTCAAGGGATCCCAATAGATGGCCCGAAGAGCTAACCTGTCAGAATACAAAGACAAAAATAATGGTGAACATGTATGCACTATAACGTAGCCGAGTCAGAACAAAGAATCACTATCATTCGAATTTGATCAAATGGAAGAGTCGAATGAGTCCAAAAATGAACCGGTCAAAGAAATTATCTTGAAATAAGATGAACCAGATAAGAAGATCAAGATCGGGGCCAATCTGGAAGGAAAAGTCAAATAAAGCCTCACATATCTGCTTAAAGAATACAAGGATGTGTTCGTCTGAAGTCATGAAGACATGGTCGGGATAGACGCCCGAATAATATCTCATCATCTCACGGTAGACCCGAATGCAAAACCAGTGATACAAAAGAGAAAGTCATTTAATCTCGAGAGAAGTCAGGCAATCAAACAGGAAGTGAAGAAGCTACTCGTCTTAGGGTCGATTAGAGAGATCAACTACCCTCAATGGGTAGCTAATGTAGTCCTCGTCCAAAAGAAAAACGGACAATAGAGAATGTGCGTAGATTTCACAGATTTTAACAAAGCATGCCCAAAAGACAGTTTTCCACCCTTAAGGATAGACCAACTGGTGGATGCTACATCAGGCCATGAATTGTTCAGTTTCATGGACGCCTACTCGTGATATAACCAAATCCGGATGAATAAAGCTGACGAAGAAAAAACAGCGTTCACAACCGATCAGGGCTTGTACTGTTACACAGTGATGCCCTTCGGATGAACAAATGCAGGGGCAACATATCAAAGGCTGGTCAATCGAATATTCGCACGACAAATAGGAAGAAACATGGAAGTATACATTGATGACATGCTGACCAAGAGCATCTCGACAAACAAGCATACCTCAGACCTGCGAGAGACATTCGATGTTTTGAGGAGATACCAAATGAAGCTGAATCCGAACAAGTGTTTATTCGGAGTTCCTTCAAGAAGGTTCCTGAGTTTCCAAGTTCACCAAAGGGGAATTGAAGTCAATCCTGAAAAAATCCAAACCCTGTAGAAAATGACTTCACCAAGAACACTAAAAGAAGTACAGTGCCTAACAAGATGCTTAGCTTCCTTAGGTAGATTCATAAAGGCCACAGATAGATGCGCACCTTTTTTAAAGTAATTAAAAAATGAAAAGAACTCGAATGGAACGAAGAGTGCGAGCAGGCATTCTTAAAAATCAAAGAGTACTTCGGGCAGGCTCCCATCCTTTCGAAACCATAAATGGGAGAGATACTCCATTTATACTTATCAATTACAGAACTAGCAGCAAGCTCAGTCCTAGTTAGAATAGAAGATGGAGTACAGAAACTAGTGTATTATACCAGCAAGGCGCGTTGACCTGCCGAGACCAGGTATTCACAAGCAGAAAAAATGGCCCTAGCATTGGTTTCAGCGGCAAGGAAGCTAAGACCATACTTTCAGACTCATACAATCCAGGTTCTCACCGACTGCCCATCGAAATAAATTTTACATAAGCCAGAGATTTCAGGAAGACTAACCAAATGGGCAATCGAGCTAAGTGAATTCGATATCCACTAAGTCCCCAAGACATCCCTCAAAGGGCAAGCAGTGACAGATTTTATAGCAGAGTTCACAGAGCCAAACCTGGAAGCAAAAAAGATGTTGGGAAACAATTTCCCATGGAAATTGTATATTGATGGCTCTTCAAACAGTCACGACAGCAGGGCAGTGATCGTAGTATGCACTCCAGAAGGAGATGATGTCGAATGAGCTATGAGGTTTGACTTCAAAGCAACCAATAATCAAGCTGAATACTAGGCGTTACTAGTTGGACTCAGAGTCTGCTTAGGTCTCGGAGAGGATGAAGTCGAGATATTTAGCTATTCACTGGTAGTTGTCAACCAAGTCCTGAATGAATGCCAAGCTAAGGATGAAGGCATGGTAGCCTATCGTGACATTGCAAAACAGCTCCTCTAGAAATTCAAATAATATAGGATTGCCCAGATCCCTATGGAGGAGAATGAAAAGGCAAACGCTTTGTCCAAACTAGCATCAACAATAACCACAATCAGGCTAAAAACTATTCCGGTTGCACATCTCCTCAAACCGAGCACAGCTGAGCAAAAAACTATGAAATTTCAGAAATTCGAACACCGTCAGATGGTTGGATGACCCAGCTGAGAAGGTTCCTGAAAGAAGGCGTGCTCCGGGAAGATCCCTTAGAAGAAAAACGTATCAGGTATCGATCAGCAAGGTATACATTGGTCGAGGAGAACTATACAGAAGGGAGTTTTTCCGAACACTTGAAAGATGTGTATCAGAGGAAGATACATGTCAGATATTACAGGAAATCCACGGGAGAGCTTACGGAAACCATACTGAGGGTAAAAGTTTAGCACACAAGGTATTCAGACAAGGTTATTATTGGCCTACTTTATTCTCAGATACACAGCGATGTTCAGAGAGTTGCAATACTTGCCAAAGGATTGCTAATGATATCCGAAAACCCTTTGAACAACTCAGAAACCTCACATCCCCATGGTCATTTTCCATGTGGGGTTTGGATTTAATCGGCTCAATACCAGCTAGGATTGGGGGTGGAGCGAAGTATGTCATAGTAGCCGTTGACTATTTCACGAAGTGGGCAAAAGCTGAAGCATTAGTGCACATCACAGAAGAAAATACCACAAATTTCATGAAAAAGAATATACTCTACAGGTTTGGAGTTCCAAACACTATCATCACTGATAACGGCACCCAGTTCGATAACCTAAAATTCAGACAGTTGTGCAAGGAGTACCAAACTGCCAATTACTATGCCACACCTGCCCATCCTCAAACGAACGGGCAGACTGAAGCAGTAAACAAAATCATCAAGCATGCGCTCAAAGCAAAGCTGGATGCCAAGAAAGGAGGTTGGGTTGAAAAGCTTCCCGAAGTATTATGGGGGTATCAGACAACAACAAGAACGTCAACATGAGAGACTCCATTCACTTTAGCTTTTGGAACAGAAGCTGTTATCCCCATAGAAATGTCATATGCATCACCCCGAG
Organism: Dipteronia dyeriana; assembly: GCA_032871835.1. Classification (NCBI taxonomy): domain Eukaryota; kingdom Viridiplantae; phylum Streptophyta; class Magnoliopsida; order Sapindales; family Sapindaceae; genus Dipteronia; species Dipteronia dyeriana. The sequence goes on from CM065295.1 coordinate 14,810,505, forward strand.
TCAGGCTATATAATGAAGAACAAAATGTTAATATGCTATTACAAAGTCTAGATGAGCTAGAAGAGAAAAGGAAAAAGTCCCAAATATGAAATATGGCATATCAGCAAAGAGTAGTTCGCCACTACAACTCTCATGTTCGGGTCAGGAAATTCCAACTAGGAGACCTGGTACTCAGGAAGGTGTCATTGAATATAAAAAATAAAGCCGCAGGTTCCCTAACTGATAAGCGGGAAGGCCCATACAAAATCGAAGGAATAGCTGGTCATGGATCATATTGGATTGCACGATCCAATGGAGGGGTTTTACCCAGACCATACAATGCCCAATATCTGAAAATTTTCTATCCTCAAATTATTTTTTGTTTTCCTTTTCTAGCCAGGACAATTTTAGTTAGGTAAAATATTAGCTTTGAAACTTAAATCTTTGTTGGTTTTGCAGTTATAAATAAAAATCAAACTCGGGATTTCTGAAAAATAAAGCATATGATAATAAGAGCATACGAAAGACGAGTATGATAATAAGAATATGCAAATAGAATACTCGGGACCATTGATTCCCGAATGGGCGGAGAAGCTCGAAGGAGCATGCCAGTCGAGCAAGGTCAATTGACCTTAACAAAACGGCAAACCCGATGCACCAGATTCTGGAGAAAGGCTTGGGTAGCTATCAGAAAAAATTCCAGTGAATGTGTAGTTGTGTTAAGCGGTTCGAAATGCTTAACGATTCGGTAAACCCTTGCATAAAAAAACTATGGAGACGTCCTCGGTAATGTGTAAGGACTCGAACATATGATCATGGTGAGCCTTGATGTAATGTTTGGGTAGCAACCGAGTATAAAACACAAGTATAAATCTACTTGCCTGTTTTAAGATGACTCGGTTAATAATATTAGCCAGTTTAATAAGATATTTTGCGTTAAAAATTATTCGGGTAACGAAACAAGTTTAATAAGATACTTGGTGCAGTTACCTGAACATCATAAATAGCCATTTTAATAAGATACTCGGTATAAATTTCAATAGCCGATTTAAAAAGATACTCGGCAATAATAGAATCAAGTTAAAGAAGACTCGGTGAAATTCCTAGAGCAATGAATCAGATCAGACCACACGATTTTCAGAATTACAGTTAACTCGAAATTTCATTGACAAAGCTTTACAAAGAATTGTTACAAAGAATCTCTACAAAAATGAATTTGTACAAAATAAATCAGTCAGGAGGATTTAGAACTCTTACCGATGCTCAGGTCGGGCACCATTTCATATTCGCGGAGCAGACTTTCATTGGAAGGCCAAGTAATCGTATCGACTAAATCATCCATCCATTTACTGTAATCTTCTCCCGGGATCGATCCGACATCAGGCACCACACCTTCCACGATCGACTCCTGACTGGCATAAAAGGCCGAGAGAGAGTGCTCAGATGGAACCTCCAAATGCATGGGATGAGGCTCTTTGCCTTGACTATGACAATAAGTTCTCCGCTCCTTCATCTGAGCCCGAAGAGATTCCAGGGACCGATCCACGTGATTCTTAATCGACAGTTCCCATTTGGTTCGGGCTTTTTCAGTTGCCCGATTCTTGACCTTAAAAAATGAGCCAGCTGAAACTAGCCCTCGTTGAAATTCCTGAAGGAGAAGGGCGTCGTAAGCAGGGGATCTTTTAAAATGATCAACCCCCTGGACTTCAAGTTCCAGTCTGGCCTCTTTGGATAGGGACTCGACTATCAAAGCTTGGCGTTCCAAGTCCTCGATCTTCTGTTCATATGCCGACTTGGACTACTCCGCTTCCTGCTCTGCCTTAAGCACTGATTCATGGGTAGAAGACAACAAGTTTTGAAGTGACATAGCCTTCTCTTCTGCCAAAGAAGCCCTTTCCTCAGCCTCTACTTGCTTCGCCAAACAGTGGTCGGCAAACACTTGGGCAGAGCCCACCTCCTTTTGATAAGCCGCCTCAACTCCAGCACGACTATCTTCGCTTTCTTTCAGTTGAGCCTCAAGATGCCTTATTCGATCGGCTTGATGTTGTTGCATCTGAACCAGCTCAACGAACTCGGCCACCATCTACAAGGAAACATAATAAAAAATCTAGCAAGCAAAGCAAGCAAGACGATGAAAGATGGGAATAAAATCTACATAAGATGTGCCGTTGAAAATATTATGAAGACGCTCCGTTAAAGAGCCATCCCGAAAATAGCTCCAGCGGTCATCCCTGATGAAAGTCCGACCGGATGGCATCGCCCACAACAGATCCTGAGGGGAAGGATAGGAAGGGTCACCCGAAGGTTCAACTCTGGCATCTTCAACCTCAGGTGGGTGGGAGAGCCCTTGATTGGGTCTGAAGTCTCCGCACCCGTCGATGCTTCAACATCAACGCTCGGGGGAATCTCAGCTCCGGTGTCTTCATCATTGGAATCGATGAATGAAACCACCTGATGAACCTTATGAGGGCGAGTGGGAGAATCGACCACCTTCCTTTTCTCGGCCCCAGAGCGATGAAAGCCGAGATCAGCTCAGGGATCTTCCTGAACATCATCCCGAAAGGATTCAAAAAAGTCGAGATCTGTATTTACTTGACCCTCAGAGGTTTTACCTCCATCATCGGCATCCGTCCACTAGGAAGGGACTATAACAGGGGAGCTCGATCCACCAGGCCCCTCACCAAGACCATCACTCTGCCTCCCTCCGTCTACAGGCAACTCTTGAGTATGGCCACTCGGGCCACTTGACTCCCCTACGGTTGGTCAAATGACTTCCTCGGGGACACTTTCAGGAATCTGCTCGTCAGCCTCATCAGGGTCCTCATCTGACTCATGTGGGCAACGCCCTCTTCGCTCTGACGAGAAGCTTCTTTTTGGTTCGCTTTAAGAATCGACTTCACTTGACTAGCTTAAAGGTCGCAGACGATGTCCGATTCATACACTTAAAAGAAAAGGGGAATCGCGTCAGAATATATATATATAAAGGTGTACAAAGATCACTTATATCGCCTGCGATAGCCTAAAATCTGGCTAAAGAAGCCGAGTTCTATCATCTTTTTCTCATTGAAAAGATAAGTCATGCTCCTCTTCTCCAGGGTGTGAACTGCTGCCCGAGCAAGTCTGGTCAGCTTAGTATCACTGAATTCAAGTTTTTTCTTGTTCCATACCTCTAGAGAACAGAAAAAACGGGGAACTTTCAACACCCTCCGAGTTTCCCCAACCGAGAGAGTGACTTCAAGACTTAGATTTCCTCCGATAAAAAACCAATTGTTCTTCCAGTACTTGTTGGACGAAGGAAATCCCCATACGAAGCCCCTCTTCTTGGCTTCATCAGAGGTGTCAACTCCTCGGTTCACCTTTGTCCCCTCAGGGACCCAGCAATCTGGCGGATTAGACATGAGAAAATAGGTCTCTGTCTTACCAGACTGCCTTAGCGTGTAGAAGTGCATGATTTCATTCGAGGAAGGAGGCGACAGGTTCATTCGGCTCCACATGTGCCATATGCACATCAAAATCTTGTAACTATTCGGGGCCAATTGAGCCGAAGCGATCCCCGCTTCAGCTAGAAACCAGGCAATAAACGGCTGCAGAGGAAGAGTAACGCTGCAGCAAAGCATGGACCCATAGATTGCCACCATGCCTGGGGGAGGGTTCCACGCAGCTCTATCACCAGCAGGAACCAGAGTAATTAATTTTTCCAAATTGAATCGGGCATGATACTTCTCGATCTCTTCTACCCTGACCACGTTCGATTCAGCGTCAAACCCACTCGGGTGATCAACAGAGAAAGAAAGACGAGATTTTCTTAACTCCTCTTCAACGTCCTACTCATTAATAATCTGCTCCCTGATTCGGGCGCTCCCCGAGTTTTTCTTATGAACTTAGCTTTTACAATTGAGAGGTACAATGCGCGTCTAGTCGTAAAAGGATATACTCAACAAGAGGGTGTAGACTATGAAGAAACCTTTCCTCCTGTAGTAAGGTTTGCTTCGATACGCCTTATTCTGGCAGTCATCACACATATGGACCTAGAATTACATCAAATGGATGTAAAGACAACATTTCTCAATGGAGAATTGGAGGAAGAAATTTACATGGTACAACCTGAAAATTTCATTTCAAAAATTCAAGAGCGTAAAGTTTACAAGCTCAAACGATCGGTATATGGTTTGAAACAATCCTCCAGACAATGGTATCTTCGGTTCCATCAAGTAGTAATATCGTATGGATTTACAATGACTGAAGAAGACCATTGTGTCTATATGAAAAGGTCTGAAGGCAATTTTGTGATATTGTCATTGTATGTGGACGACATACTGTTAGATGGAAATTATAAGAGTTTTGTCATGGCCATTAAAAATGATTATCTTCAAATTTTGAGATGAAAGATATGGGCAAAGCTGCCTATATTTTGGGAGTAAAGATTACAAGAGTTTGTTCAAAGAAACTTCTATCTTTATCACAAGAGTCTTACATTAGAAAAATTCTAGAACGATTTAATATGGCTAACTGTAAGCTATGGATAATTCTATCTCAAAAGGATAAAATCTTAGTTTCGAAATGTGCCCTAAGACTCCGGAAGAACGAGATAAAATGAGCAGAGTTCCTTACTCCAATGCCATTGGGAGTCTCATATACGCAATGATATGTACAAGGTCTGATATATGTTTTGCAGTTGGGTTTGTGAGTAGACTTCAATCCAACCCTAGGCAGAAACATTGGCATGCAGTCAAGAGGATCTTAGCATACCTCAAGGGAACTGCATACTATTCTCTATGCTACCAAGAAGGAGATTTATGCTTAGTCGGATATATAGATGCCGACTGGGGAGGTGATCTAGATGAGTGAAAATCAACATCAGGGTATGCATTTTTGCTCAATCGAGGCGTTATCTCTTGGCGTAGCGAGGAACATACATGTATTGCATTGTCTACAATGGAAGCTGAATTCGTGGTGTGCTCAGCAGCAGTACAAGAAGGTGCTTGGCTCAAAAGATTAATTAAGGATCTAGAGATTGTTACCGGTGCTTCAAGACCAGTAACTATTTACCGTGATAATCAAGCAGTCATTGCTTACACAAATGATTCAAAATATCACAGTAAATCCAAACATATAGAGACAAAATAGAATTTTGTTAAAGATTTCATAGGAAAAAAGGAAATGATTATTCAATACATATCTACACATGAAATGGTAGTCGATCCATTTACCAAAGCAGTGACTAGAGATGTTTACTCATCACATGCTAAGTCTTTAGGGCTACGTAGATTGTAATCATGATGATTTGTTTGAATTTCACTATTTTATATGAATAAATCTGTTTTTCCTTGCTAGCATACTATATTTCACACAAATGTTGTTTAAATATGTCATCAGGTTGAAACAGACATTCTTACGCGTGTGGTCGCCTCAGATACTAAGATAGTATGCTGAGATGAGACACATATATAGAAGAGAATAAATTAGACGATTTATTCTCATGAAGCTTATAAATATGAATATGTCGCCTTGACTATGTCAAGATGTCGTTCTTGCATTTTTCTTGAATCGATCATGACACAGTCCCACTATCATGAAACCAGATTAAGCCAGATGTGTGTACATAATTGGCGCCTAAGTAAGAAATGGCGAGCTTTATGAACTCAGGTTAGGCGCTGTAGATAGCGACTAGACTCGGGTCTGTACAGTGAATAGTTTAGACATATACATTCTTTGTGAGAATGAAATTCATTGTAGCACGTGATTCATACCATGTGTACTTTGTGATCAAAAGGAAAATGAGAGAATGAATCCCTGCTTCCTTATTGTGTAAGTTCCTTGAGGTTTGATTAAACCTCAAATGGTGTCCTTTTGAACATTGACTTTGATTCAATGTGACAAAACAATGTTAGCTTCTTTAGCATGTTTTTCTATAGCTATGGTATTATTCGGTCTATGAAACACGACTAGGATAGCAGTTGTCTTTGAAACTGAGATACAAGTGTTCTATGGGAAGATATAATGTTTCTTCATTAATTTTTGGTTTTCTTGTCGATCAATTGTATTGTCTATGATAGAATACAATTGTGAATATGCAAAGATTTGAAATGGTCAAACATGACTTTGTATACTGAGGGGTTAAGTATGCTTGGACTAATAAATGAAAATTAAATATGGGACACATATGAACAATGCTTTTGATATATGAAATATCAAATTGCATGCTCCAATACTTTTGCAGAATATTGTTCATCGATCATATTGTGCGTTTGCTTGTATGAATGATATGTGATTAGACCCAAAAGTTAGAGAAACGTGACTCTGTAAAGTTTGCATTATTCAACTTGTGTAAGTAAGAGATGTTGGAAAAATTATAACCAATGATAAAAAAAAAAGTCTGGTAATTAATTAAATCAATTGACTAGATAAGATACCACATGCTAAGTTTGTTTTTTGAATTAAAGAGATAATTCAAATTAAATTCAAACTCATCAGTTAAATGATAGATAGAGATAAAAGGAGATATTAAATTCAAATAGTAATTTAAATTTAAAGTGTATCTCATCCAGATAGAGTTCTGAACTCTATAAATAGAAAAGTGTGCTATTCATTTAACTCATTCCATTCTGAGTGTACTTTCACAGAAAAGAAAAAACACAGAGTGTTTTGTTTATCAGTTTCTCCGTTTACTTGTCTTCTCTGAGTTATAGCAAATAGCACGGTGAGTCGAGTGTATTTTTCTTGTAATCATACACTGATCGTAAGTAACAATCCCGACATCCATTCTGCTGCGATGATCTTTGATATTGTTATATGTAAATTTTATTAAATATACATGTCACTAACAGATAAGACAGCCTCCCAAGAAGATTGCTAGATAAGCATCCAGGCTAGCATCTGAAAAACACCATCGACAATCTCGCCCAGACACAAGAACCCGAGTAAGGTCAAATACAAATACTAGACACATTCAGCTTTACTCGGGACAACATGTGAAACCCCGAGTAAAGAAATCTTTCCTCTCCCCCCAAATTTATATAGGATTTGGATCCTCTGTTGATCTGATCATTTTTTTGACATTATTAAAGTAAGTGATTGGTTGTTGATAGAATGGTTGTTGAAATCAATCACATATTCACCACACATTCATTGCAATGCTTATGTACCATGAGATTATGTGATATTTTTTTGACATTTTTAAAGCATGTAATTGGTTGTTGATAGAGTGGTTGTAGTAACCAATCACATATTCACCACACATTGATTGCAATACTTATGTATCATGAGATTATATGAGATCATATGAGATCAAGAAAAAAATCAGGTAACTAGTATCCTCTGTGCCTCAGTGTTAAATGTGGAAATTGAGTTATAATATTTATCTATATAAATATTTAGACCATGTATTTTTTTAAGCTTTTTCCGATAAGTAGAATTCGAGCCGCTGACTTGGAGTCATTTACCCAAGTCTTAAGCATGTCCATCTACATATATTAAAATACCATTATAACTTTATGTTATAATGAGGAGAGCCAACAACCCTAGAAGTAACACCATAAAAATATCTCTTTTTGATTTCTCTTTTTGGTGCCATGAAGAGTTGTCTCATCGATTTTCTTGGACAAAAAAATATTTCAATTTTTTATGGATAAAAAATTGTGAAAATTGTCCTCAAATGGAACTCGTACCCCTATCATGGAAAGACCTTGTGACTTTATATACAAATGCAAGACTCAATCCTCTATCATGAAGGTGTGTAGTCTTATAAAGGAAGTGTACAACCATGATAGAAGTACGGAACCCACATTCTCCATATTGGTAAGATATTGTCCGCTTTGGGCCAAACCCGTATGGATTTGCTCTTGGGACATTTCCCAAAAGGCCTCATACTAACGGAGTTTGTTTCCATACTTATATACCTAAGATCATCCCCATGTCTAGCCGATGCGGGACTTTGGTTGCACACCCAACAATCCTCCCCTCGAACAAAGGACCATCAAATTTCTTCACGGTCCGAGCCTCTCCTCAAGCGATCATTCATCCATCCGTCAATGTTAGGGGGCACCACTCCATCGAGGTCACTCTTCTCCACCTCGTCAGAGCACACGTCTTATGTGAAGCACTAGAGCATCTCCTGCCTCGAGAGCTAACATCACAGATCCATCGTGAACTAACTGGGGCTCACCATCTCTTGGCTTGGTTAGGCTACGTCTTAGCCAAGTCTGGGGCACGACTCTGATACCACTTGTTAGAAGTACAAAACCCACATTCTCCACATTGGTATGATATTGTCCGCTTTGGACCAAGCCTGTATGGATTTGCTCTTGGGACACTTCCCAAAAGGCCTCATACTAATGGAGCTTGTTTTTATACTTATATACCCAAGATGACGCAGTGAAAACGTAACTAGAATTAGATCGACGTCTAAATTCTTTTGAAAAACTTGAATCCACCAGAATAAAGTTAAAACTTTAGAAATTTTATTGAATAATAAGTTATTTGAGCCTTTCGGTTTACAAGGCTATTTAAAGCGAAAGACCCTAACCCGAATCCTTATTAGACAAGAAACGGGATTACATATCAAAAGCTGCCATAAATAGCGAAACTGCCAAAAATAGCGAAATCATAAAAGTTACGGAAATAAAATATACTAACGACCATAAACAAGCCGGAATTAACGGTAGAAGATTCTGGCTTGTCAAAGTCAACTTATGATAAAAATGGAAATTTCCCAAAAAGGAAAGAAAATGGACGTGCCTCAACACCAAAGGTTTTGACTTCTGAAGATCTCGCCGATTCATTTCAATTAAGGTCATTTAATCTTAGATTTAGGATGGTCCCACCAAACCATGTAGGACTCAGCCACTTGTTCTACATCACAAGATCATCCCCGTGTCTAGCTAATGTGGGACTTTAGTTGCACACTCAACAAACCACTTGAACTGTGAGTGGATATGCGGCTTTTAGAATTTCCAATAATAAAAATAATAAGAAATTTAATCTAAATAATTTTTTAGAATGTAAAAAATAATATGTAAGAAATTGTTAAGTGTCATTTCGAAAGCCTTTTTTTTTAAGTTTCAAAATCGTGCAAAACGCGTTCGGTGGAAAGATTTGGTATTGCCACTTGACACGTTTTCAGTGTTTTCGGCTTCTGAAAATATGAAAATCAATTATTCGTCCAAAACAAAAGTAATATTCGTAAACAAGAAAAATCAAAATTAAATAAATTAATATAATCTCTAGTTTAAGAAATAAATATGTGGTTTTCTTATTTCAATATGATCAATTAATGGTTGACTAGTTAATTAGAACCGATAATACCTTATTAAATTTATATAATTTAATTTTGTAACAATAACAATTATATATATATAAAGTGGTTGTCATATCAGTACGTACTTATATAAGTTATATCAGTGTATTGCATATGCACTATTGATTATGGAGAAGTTTTGATAAATGTATACACTTTGAGTCAAAGTATGCAAATCTAATGGTTCATATTCAACGCACTGATAAAGTTATATCAGTGTGTACTGACTTGAAAATTTCTGTATATATATATATATATATATATAAGTTTTCATATATATTTTCCTTTTCAACCAAATTTGAAACAGTTTTTTTTTTTACCACTCAATTTCAATCATCACCATTACTAATATAAATATAATTCTTTCTTCAGAAAAATATATTTAAAATTATTTTTTTACTCAATAGAACCTTTTTTTTACTTAACTTAAAATCCGAAAGAGAAAAACAAATATATTTTTTTCCTATTTTTACTATTTAATCTCCAAAACAGCTTTTTTTATCGTTTCGATCTCTTCACTTTTGTATTGTTTTATTCTCTGTTTTATTTTTATTTGATTATTTCACGTCTCTTTTCTATTTCCCGTTTCAATTTTTTTTTTATAAAGGAGTATTCTTTTCTATTTTATCTTCAAAAAAAAATAGAATAGTATTTTTAGAAATCAAATGAAAAAAGAAAAACATTGATATTAAGGAGCAGCTCTTTAAATTTATTCTAATCAAAACCTCTACGGTAAAATTACTACAAAACAATGTTATACTAGACTATAAATGTCAATGTTATACTAGACGATAGATGTCAGTCGTACTATAGACTAACAACTAAAACGTAGACGATGAAATTGAATGAACCAAAACGACATTCATTTTAATATATATATATATAATTACCGACAGTTGATTTCACCTAAGCTGCAAAGTAAGACCGATTCGACCTTCCTCGAGATAATCGGGTTCGCCTAAGACCTACGCGGCCGTATAGGCTGAATACTATAACCTTTTTGTTAAAAGAACAAAAAGAGGAAAAGTTATTTTAAAGCAGAGAGAGAGAGAGAGAGAAGGTACTTAGACTGGTCCACCTAAGCCAAAGGCGGTAAGGCCTATGCGGCTGACCGATTATTGTCACCATGCTAAAAGAACAAAAAGAGGAAAAGTAATTTTAGGTTTTAGCATAGGGAGAGAGAGGGGAACAATGATACCTAGTTATTTTTTTTTCTTCTTTTCAACTCTTTAGTCTTTAATTGAACGTCGGTAATGTTTACGTGCTGTGGAAGCGATGTACAAATACCTAACGATTATTACCTTGAATATTAATAAACTTTTTTTCTCAATAATTAATTAAACATTGATTGAACATTAATTCAATTTTGTTTGAAGCCTTTAATTGAACATTTTAACATTATGTATTGGTTGAATTATTTGATATGCATGACTTATCACAAGATTCATCCATAAATCAGTTTCATTATATCCCATTATTATACTTATTCAGCCTCATTAACGGATTGAATATATTGATGTGAAATGACAGTAAGACAGACTATACAATGGATACATGTAGTGAGCTAGGTCACTGGGATTGTGTACTACATTGTTATTGCTATCGAAACAAATCCAAAAATGGCAATACAAGTGGGATACTTAGAAGTAGTTGTTACATTTCTATGCTTGTTCGTTCTTTCTAATTGGATAAAGAACAAAAACTCACCACCAATTATCACAGGCAGGCCAATTGTTGGGATGCTGCCTGCGACGGCTCCATGACTTTACCACTGAAGCTCTCAAATATGGTAGCGGGGTTGCCGAGTTTAAGGGTGGTAGGTTTTCGGATGCGAGCTTTGTAATCATCAGTGATCCCATGAATGTGAATCATGTCTTGACCAAAAAAGAATCGGATTTCTGGGAAGTTTTGGAACCACTTGGAGATGGAATTTTCAGGTCAGATTCAGATGTCTGGAAAGCCCAAAGAAAATTGATGCTCTCCGCAATGCATGACAAGAGGTTCGAAATATTTTCAGGGAAATGTAAATGGCAGAAGGTGGAAAAAGGCCTCATTCCAGTTCTTGAGCACGTCTCCGAATTGGGAATACAAGTGGACTTGCAAGAATTGTTTCAAAGGATCACCTTTGGTGTTGTTGGCTTACTCGTTTTCGGCTTTTATTCTAATAGTATTTCCGTGGAATTCCCTTTAATTCCTCGTGAAAAGGCATTTGATGATATTGAGAAGGCTGTTTTTATCCGATGCCTAATGCCAAAATTATTTATATTGAGAAGGCTGTTTTTATCCGATGCCTAATGCCAAAATTATTTTGGAAGTTATTGAAATGGTTACAAATTAGAGAAGAGAAGAAGCTAAAAGAAGCTTGCGAGATATTTGATCGTTTTTTATACCAGAGCATTTCAGCTGCCGGAGAAAAACTAATAAGCAGGAGCAAATCCCCAGTGCAGGAGGAAGAGGAATTCATCTTATTCAGTGCTTTTTTGGTGGACCTAAGAGGACAAACCAACTACACTTGCGAAAATTCAAACAAGATCTTAAGATTTTTTAATACAGAAGAGTTGAATCCATTGGTCATCAAGTCCCTCAAAACACAAGAATGTTGATTTCTTTCCGCTCAATGGGAAGGATGCACGAAATATGGACCAAGATTGCTTGGAGTTCAAGCCTGCGAGGTGGATTACTGAGCGTGGAGGAATTATGCATGTACCATCTTACAAATTCACGGCGTTTAATGCAGGGCCTAAAAGTTGCGTAGGCAAAGACATGTCTTTCATTCAAAGGAAAATAATTGCAGTTGCTATGATTTTGAATTATCGTCTTCAAACGATAGAAAATCAACTTGTTACGTACTCCCAAAAATTCTATCGTACTTGATATGAAATATGGTTTGATGGTAAAAGTGGCCAAGAGATTTGGTTGAGATGTCTTCATGCAGACAATATAACATTGATATATATATATGTTATTTGAATGAAATAATATATCTGAAAACTGATATATAAATAATATGATTGTATGATGCATCATTAAGCAAATAAATTGCCTTTATGAGTGTTTTTTGTTTTTTTTTGATATTTTATGTGTGTTTTTTTATGAAATTTTATGCGTGTATTTCATATAAAGTATTTATTAATTTTACTGTTAAAGTTTTTATTTCTTATGGGATTTTTCATAGATTCATAAAAGTACTTTAATTTACTTGTTATGCATGTTTTTTTAAGGGCTTGTTGCGCATGGTTATTACCTTGGATTTTGGCACTTTTATGATGCCTAGGTTTGGTGTCACTTGCAATGCAGCTTATAAGATTTTAATTTAGGTTTTAAAAATTTTCTAACAGTCTTTACTCCCCTATTTTTAAGGCTAGTACCATCTTAATAATTTAAGTTTGAATAACATATAAAGTGTGTTTTTAAACAAAAATTGGTACATAATCATGCATATTTTCTTAATTTTATTGCTTTGGGGAAAGTTAAAAGTACGTACTTAATTATGCATATTTTCTTAATTATGTATTTGTTAAGATTTTGTTGAAGTGCAATGTTCTATATGCATATGATTGGTTCAGTTTAGACAAAAGTTGGTGTTAAATAACTGACATTACTTCTGTAGTTCTACTGTACTGCTCAGTCCTTAGTCTAGACATTAGAATTCTATTGAGGTCTGGATGTCAAATATCAGTACGTAGATGTTTTTAGCGGCTGAAAATTCAATATGGTAACTTTGTTAAAATGGGGATATTTTGATTGGAGAATTCCTGCAGGGTTGCTAAACGTGAGGAATAGCTGTAGGAATTCTTACACAGTTCCATCAAGTTCCAATGCTTGAATTGATATCAGGATTATGGTTGACATGTTGTCCTCTACTCAAATCTCGCATGCTAGCTGTTCTTCAACATGGATTTTTCTGCATAGTTCCCTTATAGGAGAGCCATTGCAAACTTTTTTGAAAAAAAGTTTAAAGTTAATATAAAATTACATTTACTTCCCTTATATTGGAATGTAATGATTACATTTACAGCTCTTATATTAGATTTTACGAAATTACTCTCAATTTAAAATTCTATTTACCAAACTAACCTAAATCAACATAAAAAAGCATATATATTTTGTTTAGAATAAAAAAACACTTGAGGAGTAAGATTCCTTAGGTCTTCTCTTATCTAAATGTATCTTTAATTTTCAATTAATACAATTTCTCATTATAAACTAAATTCGTTTTAATTCTTCTTTTTTTAATGAGTAGCCCACCCAACTTCAAGATCCATGGCTTCGCTGCTGGATTAAAGATGGCATGGATAGAGACCTGCATGGTTTCTCAGGAGCCACATCTCTCTAACTCTCTCTATATTGATATTCTCTTTGTAGTGCTTCTCATGTCATGACTCATGAGTGATGACTAATGACATCTCTCTTCTCCTCACCGTCCCCCTAAATCCCAATCATGCCTTCATGTCACTCACACTTATGTCACCTATACCTACCAGCAGTAAATTCCATAAAGCAAAGTAATGATTAATGATCAACCATCCTTTTGCTCTCTAGAATTTGAATTTGAATTTCTATATCGAAAATTCAAATAAAATAAATTCTCAAAAATTACAAAATCTGATTCTTTGCATAACCAGTTGGAATTGAATTATCTGTAGGGAAATTAATACACATTAAAGATGAACCCATTAATATAAGCAGAGGTTTTTTTTTTTTTTTTTTTTTTTGTGAGGTCAATGAGAAGCGGTCCAGCTACATCTTAAAACGTTTAGACAGTTGTTATATCATGTGGTACACTGGTAGTGGAGAGTCAGTTTCTTTTTCTTTCTTTCTTTTTTCATTTTTACACTCATTTCGATGTGAATTCAAAAAGTTTACTACCATTTATCTTTCGTAATTAAGTCTTACAAACAAAAAACATATCACGCTAAGCTTATATCCTTATGACATATGATAAAAACTGTGAGGGAAAGTTATATTGTATTTATTGTCTCGTTTATATATTTATTATAATTAAAGATAATAATAAAGTCTATATATTTCCTTTTGTAATGTTTTATCGTCTGTCACTGTATCCTAATACTACCTAAAAGGAGAAAGAAAAATTGTCAGTCGGACTTGTTGACTCAAGAGTCAAGACTTGTGTTGGGTTTATTATTCAACTTCAAAATCAAAGCTATGATGTCTCTCACTATGACATCTCTAGTTCTCTACCCCCTTTTTCAATATAAATTAAGTTTATGATTGATATTTAAAACACTTCAATTATTAATGACACTTTGATATGTTCCTTATTTTTTGACTTAAGTGAGTTAAATTTTAAGGAGATCCAAATATGTGATATTGTCTACCTTGCCACAACACAATGAAGATGTTGTCACTTTGAGCTAATGAAAGAATTGGATGTTTTTCTTTCGAAAGCTATGGAAGAATAGGATTATATTAGGAGAATTTGATGAATTTTATTTAAAAGAATAGGTGAGCGTCACAACATTTGAAGGGTGCATTGAAAAATGTTTTTATGAGAAAAATGGTATTTTATGTGGATAACATGCTCATTTCACATATTTTTCCTTACCAAAATTTTCAATAAATCTAATAATCAGCATGATCCCATGTGGATATTTATTTTTTCTATCACAAATGACATAATTTACAAAGAACAACAAAAGAGAGCGAAGAGAAGAAGTCAAATTTGTAAAACAACAATCATGACAAAACTATATATGCATCCAATACTCCAGTCACAATAATAACACTATTTATCAAAATTCAAAGGGTCCCTTTTAGATTCCCAAGTTTTTTTTTTCTCTCGTTGGGACATGGAAATAAAAGAGGGAGAGAGGGTGTGACATGCGAATTTCAAAGCAATTCTTATCTTACATTGTGATTACAAGTGTCTCATTTACAGTCACCAAAAGCATGTGAAGTTTACATTATATATAATTAATTAGAAAGACATCAACTTGTTAATATCCACAAACACAAAAACAAAAACCGACAGAACCGAGCCTTTGAAGTTTGAACAGAGTATAAACCCTTTGTTTTTTTTTTTTTAAATAAACCCCTTGTTTTTTAATGTGGAGGAATCTTTCATTTTTATTTTTTCAAATTTGTTTATAATAAGGAAAACATAGATTAAATTAATGAAAACTAACCAACATTCAGCTTGATTCTTGGCTAGTGGTCTCTCGATCTCCCCGATGTTAACTTATATGCTTTCACCTTCACCTGGGCCCGGTTAATCTCGATTCTTGTAGCTAGTAATTCAATATGGATAACGTTAATCTATACGTTAAAAACATATATTACAAATTACATAATTACTATAAAAGAAAGTATAAATATATTTATTGTATCTATTGAGTTAAAAACATATACCCTTATAACACAGATTACCATTATCCATTAAATATTTATATATTGAAATCTAACGTTAATGTGTTAGTGACTATTGAAACCTCTTGATATTAAGCTTTACATACAATTTAGATATATAATCTCATAAATCGAACAAAAACTATTCATATATATATTTACATATTTGAAGTATTACAAATTTTAGTATATCTCCAATGGTCTTCTTTATTTAAAAGTGTATGTTATTATAAAGGAATATATACTTCAATAATATTTCTTTAAATAATCCCTTTAATAATTTATTATTATTATTTAAATATTAAATATTGTTTTTAACTATTAGATATTATTTATCCATTATGAGTTTTAAACAGATTTAATGATAATATTTATCGATCCAATTTATATTTTTGTTAAATAATAAAAAATAAAAAACCAACTCATAAACAGATTTTAACTGTAATATCCATCAATACTTCATTATTTTATTATAAAAATTCAAAACCTCTCATTTTTATCCATCTGACTTCGTCCTTTTTTGTTTTTTGTTTTTTACTTGTATCCAACAGCCACAGATTATAGAAAAAAAAAACTCATTTTTTGTTACTTTCATTTCTATTTTTTTTATGGCTGCTAATTTATTACGTGTCTTACTGCAAGAAGAAGAGGATTATGAAACTTATTAGCAGTCGCAACTTTGGTCGAAGAAGAACAACCTAACAAGGGAGTTTTTCAAGAAAATAAAATAATCTTAAATAGGTAGAATCTACTTTAAAGGGGTCTGAAAAGACTCCTTAATTAAGAAAGTGAACTTCACCAGAACACAATTAAAGGAGTCATTTAGTGATTTGTTGGAGCGATAAAAATACACATACTCTCTTGATTAAGCTAATAAATGTTTTTAAGGGAGGTTGTTAGAGATACTCTTATAATATAAGATTGTCGAGACCTACTAAGGTTAGACAATATATGTGTGGTTTGGATAAATACTTTAAAAAATCGGAAGAAAATTCATCATACATGATTGTATAGTTATATAATATGCATAGTGGGACTCAAACTGCTCACCATCAATATGGAAGAGAAGAAATAAGTAATGTGCCTTACATATACTTTCAAAATGCATATGATGAGATTCAAATCTCTTATAGAAACGTGGAGGAGAACTACATAATTAAAAAAAAAAAAAGGATGTGCTCCTTATTCAAATTTATAAGATATGCACTTTCTCTCTCATTGTTCTTCTTCCCTAGTTTTAGAAAATATAATGAGAGTTTTATAGAATTACGATAGTCTTATATATCTATTTCTAGAAGAAAATAGTTTTTATCTCTTCTACTCGACGTAACATTCTAAAGATCAAATTTTCTTCACCTAATTCTTAAATTAGGAAAATCAATTGGATATGCTATATATATTTGCGTATGGATAAGATATTCAATGTTGATCTACATTTTTATCAAAAGTAATATTATACGATCCAACTTAAATTTTAATTTGTAATGTGACAGATTCAACCGACACGTTAATTTCACTTACCACCCTAACAAAAGCGCAACGCAAAGAAAAAACAACACAAACAACAACCTAAATGAAAAACGAAAACCGAATCCCAAACACATGACCCAAGCCCCACATCTAACAAAATACCAAAGCAATTTTTAGTCTAATATTAGTCATCTTTTTACCCGCTAGCAAGTTGATCCGTTGACACGAAATGGAAGTATAAGGGTTTACCAACGTAAGCCCTAAGAACGTAAAACTGGAATCCACCAGAAAAAGAGAAATCGAATCTAACTAAAATTTTATTATATTGTTCAAAACAAAGAACAAGAGGTTTAAATAGTCTCTGAAAACCCTAACTAAAAGCAAAAAGACCAAATTGGACATTCACTAAACAAATAAAAGCTAAAACGAAAAAACTAAAAAATTAAAATAAAACTTCAAATGCCCGATAGTCTGCCTTAATCAGCTATGGGGAACCCTGGTTGCCACGATGTAGATCGTCGAAATCCCTTTTCGAAAACATATTATAATAGGCAATCAGACAACCGAGCTAAAAGTTATGCTTGTTTTTTCGAATCAGCTCTTTTTTTAGCCGTACCTATTTCTTTCTTTGCCAATTTTCTATCCAACTCTTCTTCAAACTCCAAGGCTATTTGTCCTACATCATCCGTCAACTCCTCTTCTAAATCACTAAAATTGCAACCTCAAACCTCAGAACTAGTCTTCGTCCTATGGATTTTTGAAGGAAAAAATAAATTCTTTTTTCCCCGTATTCCAACGGAAGAACTCAAAGAAGCAACATTGGCCCTTATTTTTCCATTCTGAAAAGAGGTTTCAAATCTCCAAGACCAACATAGAGATCAATAGCTGAACCACCCAAATCACCATCGTTTTTTTTAAATTAATATAAAGCGTTTGATCTCTAGAAACCACCACTCCCCCACTTATCCCATCATATGAACCAAAGACCCTAATAATCTTACTATTGGACTTCTTATTCTCAAGCCATACCAAATAAACCTACCTATCATTAATCTTAGGGTTAAAATCATTTTCGTCCCTTTAGTTTGACCAATTAGCCATTCTAGTCCCTCTAGTTCAAGTATTCCTCCGTTAAGTCCTTCTATTAACATTTCCATTAAAATTTGGATTTCTGACTTGGACAGAGGAAAAAATGACCACGTTGCACTTTAAAGTGGTTGAGATTGAGGAAGGATAGTTTTGCCTTCAAAAAAATCTTCATTGTTCAAGAAATATTTCCTTTTTTGATTTAAAACAAAAAAACAAAAATCTTTTCATTTAAAAAATTTGATCTCCACCATCCATTTGAGATGATGAATGACGGAGAATCACTACAACCAAAGAATTTTTTTTTTACTAATCACCAAATCCTAATTACGATTGAAGATTAACACCAAACAACAAAAATCCATCCCAAGTTAATAATCACCAAAACTCTGACCCAGATCATCATCATCATCATCAAACTCAAACAACAATAGAAAACCAAAAAAAAAATCGAAAAACAAATCATCATATTTAAACCCCACTAGACTCAAACCCAAACAAAATCAAACCTAACCACCCCCACCGTCAACCACCACCACCACAACGCCCAAACCTAGAATCGGACCGCCATCATCACCACCAAACCCAAACCTAAATCTAGAACCCGAACACAACAAAACCTAGCCCATAACCAAAACACTACACCACCACTAGAATCGGAACCCCACAAACATCGGCACACACCCCATAAAATTCTACAACCCTGCCGTCGAACGGAAACCCAATCATCTTCACCATCTTCGAACCCTAGCCACCAACCCATCTCAAATCCTTGTCGAGACCACCAAATCAGCTTGAATAAGAAGAGAGAGAATAGAGAGAAGAGAGAGAAGAGAGAGAGAGAGAGAGATAAGCAACAGAGAAAGACGGGAGCACATTGTGCTTCTCGTCAGTGGTCAATCGACAGTTGAGAGGGAGTCGTGCACACAGGGATGTGAGGATGAGTGGGTCAAATGATTCACGGTCAGTGAGTTGGTGGCTAGGGTTTTGGTGATTAGGGTTTGAATGTGATGATGTGACGATAATGATGAATAGATGGTGGTTGTGTGATTGTTTCTGAGAGAAAGAGTATGAGAGAGAGATTTTAAAATTTTTAATTTGATTTTCTTTAATGTTAGCTTTTTTAATAAATCAATTTTTTAATTGTTTTTTATTTCTCAATTATTAATATACCACTAATTACCTAAGTTAACTTTTTTCTCTTCGCTAAAATGTTTCTAGAAACACACACGGAACCTTTACCATTTTATCCTTCCACCATTGACGGAAATTTAAAAAACCCTAACGGAATTGGACGGTATGAATAAAAATAACAATTATTAGTAAACTTTTGGACCTAACGGAGGAATTCTAGAACTAGAGGGACCTGAACGACTAATAGGTTAAACTAGAGG
This sequence comes from Dipteronia dyeriana, assembly GCA_032871835.1. NCBI lineage: Eukaryota > Viridiplantae > Streptophyta > Magnoliopsida > Sapindales > Sapindaceae > Dipteronia > Dipteronia dyeriana. The sequence goes on from CM065295.1 coordinate 14,830,095, forward strand.
GATAAAAATAAATTTAACCCTTAATCTTATTAACACTACTCCCGACCAAGTTATGATCTCAATTGTCATTGATATTGAAAAAGTAATACTACTTTGTCCAAATCTGATATCTAAATGATGTGGTATTATTCTAATCTATTTATTTAAATAATACAAATCTAATACAATTTAAATGAATGAATTATAGTGATGTCATATCATTTTAGCAACAAATTTGAATAAATTAGTATTATTGCTCTTTAAAATAATAAGATTTTAAAACACACAAGATGGATGGCGGTATATATATGCTTAGCCTTAACTATATGTTTAGCTTTAATTAATGTTAATTTTTATGTTTTGAATTTCTTGAAAACCGACTATTTACCATATGACCTCTAAATACAAATGTCTTCTTCTGTCTCCCTTGTATTTATAAAGGGTTTTAAACTATAAGTGGAGTGGAGAAAATTAAATTTATTATTTATATATGAAAATGAAAATTTTATGTAAAGATAAAATGCTTAAAGTAACAATTTAGGGGTTCAAAATATCATTAGAAAGTATATCAAAAAGAAAGTATATCAAAAAAGAAAAAAAGAAGTATCAGTAATGATATTTAAGAAAGATATATTAATAGATGAGATAAAGTTTATCCGATGGTAAATATCGCACACCTATACCATCAGGTTGTGGGTTCGAGTCATCCTCATCTTAAAAAAAAACCGAATTTATTGTAGAGTCTGAAAAGAGTCAAATATATTTTAAAAAAAACTATTATAAACAATAAACATCATGATTAATCTTATTTAGAGAAATCTTATTTACATTTATATTTATTATTTCAATATATTATTACTCAACCTGTATGTTATAAATATATAAATTATTTATGTTATGGAACTCTAGTCTAATAAATAGGCCTTCAAATTGAAGTGGTATATGCATGAGAAAATAAGGTTTTTTAGAAGTTTAAAAATTAAATGGCACTTTTTGGAAGTGACTTTTTAATACTGTCTCTATTTTAATAACTTATATTTAAAAGATACCTATTATGGTGAACAGATAAAAATAACCCCAACAGTTGTTTCACGTTAGTTTTTTTTTTCATTCAGTTTACAGTGATAGAGTTGTGAAGTAGAGAGAGAAAGTCACATTTAAACCCAGATTATCACTCGAATGGCGACGGAATGACACTACTCTGAGCTCACGGTGGTCGAGGTGCTCGGTCAATTTACGGGGAAGCAGGCAACACCCCTAGAGCTTTTTGTTCAATTTAAAACCCAAATTGAGTTTCGGTTTTGAATCTTTCATTGTTAAAGATGTTGAGGATTGGGATTTTCGAGTGGGGAAAACGATAAATAGTAAATAGATTAATGAAAGTCTCAGAACATGTTCTGAAGTCTTGATAGAAGTCTCAATAAAAGTCTCGAAGAGTGTTACAGAGCTCGATAGAAGTCTCATAAAGTGTTATAGAAGTCTCGGAGAGTGTCACAGAAGTCTCGGATCGATAAAGCTCGATAGAAGTCTCAGAGAGTGTTAAAGAAGTCTCGAAAAGTGTTACAGAAGTCTCAAAGATAGTCTAGAGTTCCGTTGATTATGTTTTTAAATTGTAATTCCTCAATATTTATATTTTTCGAAGTTGTATAAGGTCACTCATCTTATCAGTTTGTGATGGTCACTCTTCTTATCAGTTTGATATCACAAACTGATAAGATGAGTAACCTTATGCAACTATATAAACTTCGAACTTGTTGAAGAAATAGATGAATTTAGATTTTAATGTACACAATTTTTTTACTTTAAGATTGCTAGAGATAGAAATAGATTTCAATTCTCAAACAATTTTAAATTATCTTTTATATATTAACATTAATAAAATGATTAAAAAATATAAGACTTTTAAATATAAGAGTATTTTTAAAAGTCTTTACTTCAATATCTTTTAAATATAAGGTATTCAAATAGTAAAAATACTAAGAAAGTGCTACCCCCCCCCCCCCCAGTAAAAATACTAAGAAAGTGCTAGCCGCCCCCCCTCCCCCCTCCCCCCTCCCCCCTCCCCCCAATTTCCTTGGTTTTTTTAGAGTGTACAAAAAAGCGAGAGAAGACATGATGATTGAATGGAGTCATGGAGATTGGTTGAATGGTCAGAGTTTGCAGAAAGTGGGGAGCCTTTTTGCTCTCTGTTGTTTTTTTTTTTTTAATTATATTTATACATACGATACAAAAGGGACCATAGCAGATTCAGAGATTGACAGCTTTCTTTATCTAGTTTTATTATGGTATTGACTTATAGGTATCTTTCTCTCACTCTCATGTGAAGTTTCCAACCAAGACTGACCTACAACTTGCAACAAATTGAAATAAAATATAATTCTATACAATCAAAAGAAAGTATTTAAACAAATCTAGCAAAGCCATACTTCAGCATGACATGTCTGTTTGTGTAAATTGTAATAATATATATAATATTTATTATTAAAATAGATTAATGAACTTAATTGTTTATTAGATTTTCTAATGTCATAATTAGTGTCTTTTTTAAATGGATTAGAATAAGTAAATCTTTTTTATTAAAATTAATAAATTACTTTTTCTGTACATGCAAATTACAAAAACACCTGTTTTTAGTATGTAATCCATGGTAAAAGCAGACAAAATCATATTATTTTATATTGACTTTATCTATGCCAATATCTTTTTAGATTGATTTAAATAAATTCTTGCTGGAATGGAAATTAGGGATAGTTATCGGGAAAATAAGGATGAATACAAGTCCACTCCCTCCATCCCCATCCTCAATTCTCAAATCCTTCTCTATTTGTCCATTTAGAGGAAATGGGAAAATGGAAAAAGTGAGTCTAATTTTTTTTTCTTTGTTTTACGGTAAGTAAAAAAATATAAATGAAGACAATGACAAAACTAACATTGCTTCATAAAAATAGTTTAGTTTGTAATTTAATTCAATTAAGATAATATCAATAGATTTATTAGGATGATATATTCATTTTTCCCTGTTTCCCCTCTTCCTTGTTGTCCTTGTTTTACTAAAAGTTACGTATTAAAAAGAAAACAAGCAATCCATTACAAATACAAAATAAAATTAATTATAAATTCAAATGAAACATAATATTGTTCTTTCATAATAATAATATAAGATTTGAGGAAAATGGAGAGATGGGGATTTGGGGAGTCCTCCTATACCCATCCACATTTCAATAAATTTATGGGGGAAATGAGAAATGGGGATGGAGGCAAATTGAGGATGAAAATCATCTTCATTCCTCCCCATTTTTCTATTTTTTTTCCTAAAATTTCCTCTTAAATGGGAATGAAGAAGTGAGAATTTGGATATCCAAATAGAAATGCCTATACCTAATGGAAATACTTATTTAAATTTACATGTATTATTTTAATAAAAAGAATGTAACATCAATCAGGCCAAGGGTTTGCCAAAAATTGACAAGATCCTTGCACTTTGCGAATTTAAATGTTAGAGTGTGTTGATGTCAATTTCTTAATGGGTAAGAAAGTCAATAACGTTGGATTTGATTATGACCTGTTAAAAGAGAAAGAGAAAGAGAAAGAGAAAGAGAATGCAATTGATATGTTTATGACACGAGTATACGTGGTAAAACTCCGGTGACCGAAGAAACATCCACAGGTGGTTGTGAGCACAACCAAACCAAATCCACTATTAAATAAAGGATTACACCACTCGACCTCTCTTGCCTCTCTTTTACAGTGATTATTTTCTGTTATCCCCCTTTTATAATGGGATTATGGGTCTATTTATATGTGTATAGAATCCTAATCCTTGTTACACAAGTAAGGAAAGGTGATTGTATTTAACTAAAATTGATTACTTGTCGAAGTCGTCTCTGTCTTCTTTCCTGTTTCTGAGATCTTGTGGATTGAATAGGAATCTTCATGGGATTCTAATTGCAGTCCGTTTATGACTTATTTCCTAATCGATGTGCAGTCTTCTAGAAGAGTAGAGTTGTTGCTTGATTTGGACCCGTTCTCTGTTTGATGTTTTATCCTTCTAGAAACTCTTTAAATTCTTCACTCCTATGATACGGAGGATGAAAATAAGGATATTTTCATATTGAAGTATGATTCTAGATTCCTTCTTGAGCTTATTTTCTTGTGGGTCACGTATTTGACTTCTTTACTCGGGTTTCTCATGTTGTCCCGAGTAAAGCTAAATGTATCGAATATTTGTATTCGGCCTTACTCGGATTTTCATGTTTTGGTGACATCTCCGATGGTGTTTCTGATGCCAGCTTGGATGCTTATCTGGCAATCTTCTTGAAGGGTTACCTTATCTGTCAGTGATGTGTACATTTAATAAAATATACATATAACAATACCCCCCTTAAAATACTTTTACTGAGTAGAATTCATTTTGGCAAAAGTATTTTAATCATTGAATCTCCTTCTTGCTTCTTGTTATTTCCTTCATTAATGCATCATTAAAGTAGGAATAATAATCCTTAAATTAATTCGCAGCATTAATGACGTGTCTTAATGGCAACCATGTATGTGCAATTTGTCTCTTCACGCGAAATCCCTATGATTGTGACATTCTGAAATTCTGACAGCTTGATCCGTTTTCTTCTCGCCCCGTGTCCTTCTATCGTTTGGTATATCTGTTGATATTTATGAGATACGACATGCTGATTATTTGATACGTTGCTTATATCATCAAACGTTCCCTTTTTTTCAATCTTCCCGTCTTTCCAATCCCTAAGGTTTCGTGCTTTAATCATTAAGTGGCTTATTTAAATTGATGAGGGTTATTTCATCGTTATCTTTTTGAAAAGAAAACCCAGTCTTGCTTCTGTCTTCCTGCTCTTGTGCACAGATATGCTCTTCGTTCTTCGCTGAAGCTTTTTCCTAATTTCCCGCGTCTGCTTTAAAGGTCAGTTTCCATGGATCCTATTACACGACACCTTCTTTTTGTTAAAGCCTTTGATGCGCTTGAGCATGGGAATACTTATCTAGCCTCGTGCATTTATAAATTATTAGGGAAATCACCCCCTGATCAACCTTATTTTTTTAATGTTGATGTTTATAGGCTTTACCTTGGTGTTTCTTCTAGCCCTAACCCTGAATCTTCTTCTAGCTCTGAGTCTTCCATTTCTGATCGTCACAGGGTTCCTTTACGATCAAGGATGGGGAAGCATCAAAGTAATCGCTCGGTTCATAAACACGGTTCAAGCGACACTCAGATTGGAAGGCAAGTGGTTAGTGAGAATGATGTTGAAGAAAAACATTGTGCCTCTCGAATTATCTTTTCTCTTGATCGCCCGAGTGCATATGATGTCGAACCGAACGTGGTCGGGGATACGGAGATCGAGAAATATCGTGATCGGTTTGATCTAGATGATTCTATCCCGATGATGCCTGTTGGTGATAGGGACGGGTGGAATCCTCCACAGGGTATGGTTACAATTTATGGATCCATGTTTAGCTCCGAATCCTTTGAGTGAGGTAAGAAAAGGTTGCAAGTCCTTTCAATCTAACCTCAGTTGATCATAAACAACCACACTGGGGATGTTTGTTGAGCTACCATTGTCCACTAGTATCCTCTTGACTTCTCTATGGCCAATTCGGGCGCTAATGACGAGAGCGTCATTTGGCCGGACATCGACCCCATATGGGTCAGCTTCAATGAATATTATTGGGTCTCATCCTTCCTTTATTCTCTTTGGATCATGCTCGATAGAATTAACGTCGGAATTCTATCTTGCTTCAACTGCTTCTCAGATTTCCTAAGTCCGTTCTCGGTTACTTTTCCTAGTTGACGGTCCCTCAATGATAGTATGTATCGCTCCACTCGCCTCGGGACTGACCTTTTTATTCAGATCTGAGTTATGATCTTCAGACTTGGTTGCTTTCCGAGTTTGTCTTCTCATCTTTCTTCAAGATAATATCTTGCAGATGTCCTTCTTGGATGAGGGTGTCTATATAGTCTATGAGTTGATAACATTTGGAGTCTCATGCCCGGATTCTTTATGAAATCTGTAATACTTTGTCGTGTCACGTCGGGCAAATTGTGACTGCCGACGTGGCTTTTACCAGATTCTTCTCCTCTGGTATTGTCAGGATCTCTTCTTGTTATTTTCGAAGTGGGGTGTAGTTTGTATACTTTCCTTAGAACTTTTCCTTGGCTTGGTCAGTATTATGTCCGTTTTCCCCATCTTTGCTTCTTTATTTGCCATTTCCTTTCTATTTCCCTTTATGGTTCTGTGACTTTGAGTCGGCATCTTTTGTTCGGGTCTCCCCCCATGCAAGTAACTACCTCCTATTGCCAACTCTTCTTCTTCTGCCAATGCATATCCTCCTGCCATATCCATCATGTCTGCATATCTAGTTAGACGAGCTCTTCTTAAGTCAATAGACAACTGACCATTATGTAGGTTATTTATGAATGCAGTGATTATTGCATCGTCATTTGCACTACCAATTTTTGAGATCGCTTGGCCAAATATTCCCAGGTACTTCTTTAGTGACTCATCTCATCCTTGTTTTAGTTAAGAAAGGTATGCCATCGATTTTTTCTTGTGTACATTCCCCAAGAATTGTCTTGAAAAGCTTTTGCTCAATTCGTTGAAACTCCCAATACTTGCCAGGCAATCTCCCAAACCATCTTAAGTCTGTATCCCCAAGAGTTTGTGAAAAGTTAAGACAAAACAGAGGATCGCTGTGGGCATACTAGGCCATCAAGCTCTTCTACCGTATGACATGCTTCTTAGGATCCGTATCCTTTTTGAATTGTTCCACCTGCGGCATCTTGAATCTCTCTGGGAACGGCGTTCGTAGAATATCTCTAGTGAAAGGGCTGTCAGAATCGTCGTCAGACAACTCATTGTATCCATACTGCCTAATCAACTCGTCCATTTGACGCCTGTTATTCTCGACTTCTCGGGTCATGCTCTGGATTACGATATCTCTATCACCCACCGGCTCGCCCCGATGGTTGACTCGTCGTGTGACTGTCATACCTGTCTTCAACTCCTCTTCATCCTGCCTCCGAGTTTCATGAGCTAATCCTTGTAAGCTTATGGTTCCATGGTGGCGTTTACGATGATGACGGTCACTGTCTTCTGATGATGATGACCGATCCCTTCGCTGGTTGTATCTGCGGTGTCTATCATGCCCCGTTTGATCATGGATTCTTCTTCAGGGAGGTCGTTATTCTATAGGTATCACAAGATCCCGGTCACGCGATGTACCCCCAGTTGGATTGACAAGATCTGAATTCTTGACAGGCGTTAACGCATCTGGTTCTGGCCTGACTATAATCGATCGGAGCCTAGGGGGTGATGGTGGGTTTGGCGGATTTTCCTTACCCGTAGCTAGTAGATTTATTTCTTCCTCTGTTGCATCTACCAATAACTGTTGTAATGCATCCCTGAAACGACATGTTATGTCTTTGCTGGTCGAAGGGACGCGCTGTATGCCAGCCAGGGATACCGGTTGGTTCTTAGTGGTTGTTGTGGGATTCTGAATGGTCCCTGCTATAAGAGCATTATCTGGATATTTTCAGATGTCCCTAGAACTGTCTTTACTTCCATCATCAGACATCGTTTAACCACAAGGTCGGAGGTTCGAGCTCCATTCTTCTATCTCCAATTGTTGACGTCAATTTGTTGATGGGTAAGAAAGTCAACAACGCTTGATGGGTAAGAAAGTCAACAACGCTTGATTTGATTATGACCTGTTAAAAGAAAAAGAGAAAGAGAACGAGAACGCAATTGATATATTTATAACATGAGTATACGTGGTAAAACTCCGGTGACCGGAGAAACATCCACGAGTGGTTATGAGCACAACCAAGCCAAATCCACTATTAAATAAATGATTACACCACTCGATCTCTGTTGCCTCTATTTTACAGTGATTATTTTCTGTTATCCCCCTTTCACAGTGGGATTATGAGTCTATTTATGTGTATAGAACCCTAATCATTATTACACAAGTAAGGAAAGACGATTGTATTTAACTAAAATTGATTACCTGTCGAAGTCGTCTTTGTCTTTTTTCCTGTTTCTGAGATCTTGTGGATCGAATATGAATCATCATGGGATTCTAATTGCAGTTCGTTTAGAACTTATTTCCTAATCGGTGTACAGTCTTCTAGAAGAGGAGAGTTTTTACTTGATTTGGACACGTTTCCTGTTTGGTGTTTTATCATTCTAGAAACTTCTTAAATTCTTCCCTCCTCTGATACGGGAGATGAAATAAGGATATTTTCATATTGGAGTATGATTCTAGATTCATTATTGAGCTTATTTTCTTGTGGGTCACGTATTTAACTTCTTTACTCGGGCTTCTCATGTTGTCCCGAGTAAAGCTAAATGTGCCGAATATATGTACTCGGCCTTACTCGGATTTTCGTGTTTTGGTGACACCTTCGATGGTGTTTCTGATGCCAACTTGAATGCTTATCTGGCAATCTTCTTGGGGGGTTGCCTTATTTGTCAGTGACGTGTACATTTAATAAAATATACATATAACATAGTGGAAGTTGATCTCATTCACTTTGCTAAAAAATCGGTGTTCATTTTTATTATTTATATGTAAGTTGATATTTCCAAATGGTGATGCTTAGTTACCATGGTGAAATAGTAATTAGAATGAACATGAGAATGAAAAGAAAAATAAAACTTTTTTTTGTTGTTGAAACTTTAGTATTAGTTTCCGAACCAGTGATATTTTACTTGGTTAATAACTGAATGTAATAAAATTAATTGTATTTTAATCAAAATACCTCTAATTACAAAACATTTATAATAACATAATATACTATGGATAATAATAATAAAATATAATAAAATATATTAATTATAATATATATTACTATATAATATACATTATATATTGACACGGAGTTATATAGGAGAACACCAATTTTACTTTCCGGAAAGAGCTCTTCATTGGATTTTAAGAGAAAAAGCTCATTCCATCGAAACGGTAGAAAACTCATTTCAATAAAAAGTCCTTTCTAATACTCATTAACAAACCATACAAAAAGAAATATTTTTATTTTATTTTTTTCATTCCGTTTCACCCAACAAAAGTGGCTTTACAAAGAGTATGCCAAACTGATACAGTTAAAAGGACATATAAGTAATTACCCTATCCATATTCAGAGACATTTGCCAAATAAACAATTACATCAATTGCATGTGACTAACGAAAAACGTAATGTACAATTTCCCGTCGCTTTCGCCGGCAAGTCTTTGTCTTGTAGTTGTACGAACTCGTTCCTCTCCTCTCTGGTCTCTGTTTGCCGGATATCTCCTTATGAGTTATGACTCCCTAGTCCCTTCTCTCTCTCTCTCCTCATTTTCAGATTTTCTTAACAAAATCTACTTTATTTCCTTTCCATTTTTAAACCAATCACTCAAACAGATCCTTAAACTTACCCGGTTACAGTTACAAATGAACGTTATCTTTCAAATTCTGTTTCCACTCACACCATCTCACCACTCATAATAATTGAATTTTTCGGTTTCTGGCCAGAAGTTTTTTTTTTTTTTTTTTTTTTTTTAAGTTCGCGGCAAAAATGGAAAATCTCGTTTGGCTTTTCGTTTTCGGTTTGTCATTCTTCACGTTCTCTAGAGCTGACACGGACAATGTTTCTGCTGATTTGGAATCTCTTCTTGGCTTCAAAAGTTCAATTTCTCATGATCCGTCGAATCTTCTCTCCGGTTGGAACTTAACGACCGATCACTGTTCATGGAACGGAGTCACCTGCGATCGGTTCTCTGGCAGAGTAACGGCTTTGGAAATCACCGGAAACATGACGTCATCCGCCGGCGACAAAGTCTCTGGAACTCTTTCAGTCTCCATCGCCAAACTGTCGGAGCTCCGGACGTTTTCCGTTCCTCACAACGCGTTTTCTGGCGAGATTCCGGCGAACATTGGAGAGCTCCGGTTTCTGGAAGTTCTGGAACTTCAAGGAAACAACTTCTCCGGCAAGATTCCTGACCAGAAAAGCAACCTCGAGTCTCTTCGCGTGCTTAATTTGTCTTTCAATTCGTTTACAGGCGAAATACCGAGTAAACTGTTTGGGCGTGGAAATTTGAGAGCTATTGATTTGTCGAACAACCAACTCTCAGGTGGTATTGCGATCGATTCTTCAAGCACATGTGAGTTTTTAACTCATTTGAAGCTCTCTAACAACTATTTGACTGATAATATTTCAAAGGATATCGGAAAATGCCGAAATTTAAGGAGCCTGTTGCTTGACGGCAACATTCTAGAGGGTCCGATCCCGGCCGAGATAGGACGGTTATCGGAGCTGAGAGTTGTAGATGTATCGAGAAACAGTCTCACTGATAGAATACCTGTAGAGTTAGCGTATTGCAGAAAGTTGTCGGTTGTTGTCTTGACTAACTTGAATGATTTTAGCAACGACGAAGCTGATAGTTCAAGAGGAGAATTCAATGCTTTTGATGGCGGTGTTCCTTACGAGCTGTTGTTGAGTCCGAGTCTGCAGATTTTGTGGGCGCCGAGAGCGAATCTCGGTGGAAGATTGCCCGATAACTGGAATGAGTCCTGCTCGCTAAGAGTGCTCAATTTGGGGCAGAATAGTTTCAATGGTGTGGTGACGAAAAGTTTGGGGAATTGCAAGAATCTGACCTACTTGGATTTGAGTTTGAATAGTTTAGTTGGGTATCTTCCAATGCAGCTGCGAGTTCCGTGTATGGTGTATTTCAATGTTAGCCAGAATAACATTACAGGTGTTCTTCCAGAATTTGAGAGAGCTAGTTGTGGTACTAATAGCATGATTGTTTATGGAGACAGTGATAGCTTTCTAGATTTGGAAGATATACGGATTGGATATGCTAATATCCCGGTTTGGGGTTTCACTTCAGATGAGAAGTCTGTGATTGTTAGTGATTTTAGTTGCAATAGTTTCTATGGTTCTTTACCTCTGTTCTACATAGAAAACAAATTATTGGCAACTGGTTACAGGTTGATGTTGAACAATAATATGTTCAATGGGTCACTTCCTGGGGTGCTAGTTTCTAACTGCAGTGATCTGCTGAGCCTTTCTGTTAACTTGAGTGAAAACCAGTTGTCGGGAATGATTTTTGAGGCGTTGCTTCTTGACTGTCTACAGCTGATGGAGTTTGAAGCGGCCAACAATCAGATCGGTGGGTCAATTGGGTCTGGTGTTGGTAACTTGACGAAGCTTCAGCGTCTTGACTTGAGAGGAAATAGAGTGTCCGGTTCACTGCCTGATGAGTTGGGGAACTTGAAATCTCTGAAATGGATTTTGCTTGGATGGAACAATATAACAGGACAAGTTCCATCTCAATTAGGTCAGTTGAGTTCACTTACAGTTTTAGATCTTTCTTATAACACGCTCACAGGGTCCATTCCTGCAAGCTTGACAAACGCCACGAATCTTGAAACTCTGTTACTTGACCACAATGGGCTTTCTGGAGAGATACCCTCATCATTTTCAAGACTTTCTAATCTTACTACATTGAATGTTTCTTTCAATGACCTTTCTGGGTATATACCCTCTCTTCAACACCAAAATGATTGTGATAGCTTCAAAGGAAATAAGAATCTACAGTCATGTCCATATACAAACTCTGCTGGGACAGGATATCTTCCGGCTGGAGTGGAAGATAAGAAATTGCAGAGTCGTAAACAAGTGAAACCATCCATCATTGCTGTGGCAACTTCGGCTTCAGCTGTATTTTGTCTACTCGTAGTGATTGTTATTTTTATTTTCGGAAGGAAAAAGTTTGCTAGACTTGGTAGCCTAAGAGGGAAAGTGGTGGTGACTTTTGCTGAAACACCTAATGAATTGACCTATGATAATGTGGTTAGAGCTACTGGTAATTTTAGTATCGGAAACTTGATCGGTACAGGTGGTTTTGGGTCTACTTACAAAGCAGAATTGTTCCCAGGTTATCTAGTGGCTGTAAAGAAGCTCGCCATTGGAAGATTCCAAGGCATCCAACAATTTGATGCTGAGATTAGAACTCTAGGACACATTCGACATAAGAACCTTGTAACTCTTATCGGGTATTACGGGGGAGAAGCTGAAATGTTTTTAGTTTATAAGTATCTTTCTGGTGGAAACCTGGAGACCTTCATCCACAACAAGTCCAGTAAAAATGTACAATGGCCAGTGATCCACAAGATAGCTATGGACATAGCACAAGCTCTTGCTTACCTCCACTACTCCTGCGTTCCCCGTATAGTTCATCGCGATATCAAGCCTAGCAACATCCTGCTTGATGAAGAGCTCAATGCTTACCTTTCAGACTTTGGGTTGGCTAGGCTTTTAGAAGTTTCTGAGACTCATGCTACAACAGATGTAGCAGGCACATTTGGGTATGTAGCGCCAGAATATGCAACCACTTGCAGGGTTTCCGACAAGGCAGATGTGTATAGCTTTGGCGTAGTGCTATTAGAACTCATGTCAGGGAAAAAGTCCCTGGATCCATCATTTTCCGAGTATGGGAATGGGTTCAATATCGTTGCATGGGCGAGATTGCTAATCAAAGAGAGACGTTTTTCTGAACTTTTCTCTCCAGAATTATGGGATACTGGGCCAAAGGACAATCTATTGGGAATGATAAAGCTGGCAGCAAATTGCACCATAGAGACACTTTCTATTCGGCCATCAGTGGAGCAGGTTCTCGAAAAATTGAAGCAGTTGAAATGATAAAAGCATTTCAATACCTGGCAATGGACGATGATGGGAGGTGTGGGCTGCTCATGTCTCTACATGAGAGTTTGCATTATACGGTGAGGTCATGGTTATGTCAACGTTCTTTTTTTTTTATCCCTGTATCATTCCAATTGCTCGGCTTGAATACTAGTTTTGAAGAGGTCATACAACCTAACTTCACTTTTCACGAACGAAAAAAGAGGATGTTATTCCACTTTTTTTCTTTGTTTCTTTCCAATCTAACACTAGACAACTTTTGAAAGAAATCTAGAAGACCCGCCTTCTATCTTTGACTGTATTATAGATTCAAAACTGTGTTTACACACTGCTTACTTTTTTAAGACGTATTGACTGATGCCATCAAAAACCTTCAAACATTGCTTTATTTTCTTTCTCGCCAAACAGTTTTATCGCTACTCAATTCCATGTCTAATATATTTAGATTGGTATTGTAATGGATTGTTTACAGATGACCTGTTGACCTCCCAGTGAAACTGTTGCTGCTCGGCATCACAATGCAGTGTTCATCACCACATCTTAGGTAATTTACAATGTCAATGACATTGTTGCTCAAGTTTTTGGCTGCATTAGAAACCCTTTTCTGTTCACTAGCGATGACCTAAAACTCGTGACGTATTTTTTGTACAACTAATTTGATGTATATATGTTGAGGTGGTAAAGCTTATACAATTGTCAACAGAGCACTGAGGGGCGAACCATTTTCTAGTTTTATTTTTTAGCATAAAGACAAACAAAATGGCGTGGTTTATCAATCATGACCTGCCTAGGGTAGCTCTAGCTTCATTAACAGATTTCTACAAGTCAATTTTTTTTTGTTGACTATGATGTGCAATAATGTTTCGAGTGTAGAAATCTCTAACCCAATGTTTAATTTTTCATTTTGGAATTTGTTTAATTACTTGCTTCAATCACTTCCATTCCATTGCATACTTACTTCCTCACTGTAATTTTAGTGTGAAAATGAGTTTAAACGCATACCAAAAACATTGAGTGATAATTAACAAATATTATGCTGAGTTGATCTTGTTTATGTACAGTTCTTGAGCAGAAGAAGTTGCTTTATAATATCATTGTTTGTAAGAAGTAAAACCATGTAAATTATAAGATCCAAGACAAAACACAAACAGATTTACATTTCAATAGACAAAAATTCTGGAAACATAAGAACTGTAGGAAGTCTATGAATAGCATTATGTACATAAGCAGGATAGTGAAGTCGAATAGTGCCCGACGGAAACAAGGTAAGGAAAACTTCTTACCTTAGTTGTCTGCAGAGAAGGCTGGCAAACAGAATAATATTTTGTAGACGAACCCATGGTGTTAGGTTATCGTACAGGTTCAGGAAAGTGGACATTTTTCCATCTTAGATGCACATCAAGTAGCGCTACTGCTATCGCCCTGTTTAGCCTTGATGACAACCTCTTCTGTTGTGGTCCCAATGATCTCATTAGCATGCCTCACATCTACGCAAGCATACCTTCCTAGAGTATCCTGAATTCAGTTACTTCCCTGGTCAGAAAAAGGTACCGGAAAAGCTATACACACGCAAAGAAAAGACTATAAAGATAAGGGCAGAAAAAAATCAAATTTCTAAGTCCTAAATTCATAAAAAAAAAAAAAAAGTAGCCTATGATGATAATTCATGGAAATGAAAGATTCAAATGATATCAAGATAACCAAAACCATGCATTCAGCTCTGCTCCAGGACAGAAGATTGTTAGCTAAAATAAAAAAGAAGATAATGATGGAATAAAAAGTAGTTTTAAGAATTCTCACACAAGAAACAATCTTCAACTTCTGCAACTTTTGAATTGCATCATCGACATCAAAATTACAGCTTTCACCGAATGCTTGTTTGATAAATTCTTCGCAATGCTGGTCTAGTTCCTACTTCAGAGCATTACAAACTAATTATTTAGCATCCCTATCGGATATACATTTCATCTTGAAGTCAGGAAAGCAAAGTAGCATTTTAAAGTTGTCTGCACCTGTCTAGTAGCTTTTCCGTTCTGCAACAGCATAAAGAATGAAATGATCACTTCTTTCACCTGCACATTCGAGTTCTCAAGTTCAGTAATTTATTAGGGCCTTCTAATGGACTATCATAAAATATAGAAGCCAAAACACTTCTAAAATATGAATCAATGATTTTTTTTTTTTTTTTTTTTAGTTTTAAGGGTACTTGAAAGTTGAAACAGGAAAGAATTGTGGCCAGAAATCCAGTAAATTTAAAGATTTTAGGAAAATATTGAAAACCTGAAAGATGAACCGACAAATCGGAAAAATTTATAAATTATAATCTATGTCAATACAAATATAGTGGACTAAATCAAGTTTGTAGCCTATTACTTCCTGCTGAATTACATCATCACACAAGTGAAGAAGAGTGCCCCTTCCACTATCAAGTTGTTTGTCATACACACACTTAGTAATTAAGCTCTGATATGCAACCAAGTTGCTCTGGAACCTGCAAGGCAATTCTGGAAAACATTAGCAGCAATATACTATGCACATGAGTATCAAGTAAAGACAATTAGCAAGAAGAGACTTGTCTCATAATCTCTTTAAATCATTAAACCTCGGCTTCAAATACATATATAAAAAATTGATCAGCGACCGTAAGAATGTGCTATATGACTAATAGTAGATAGGAAGATGAAGAGTGCACTTAACGATAAATAGGTTTTTACACAGAACATAACAACCGCACTCAAGATAGCAAAAATAACCCGCAGATCAGCTTTAGGCATGCTTAATGAACCGATAAGAGTAACCTGAAAAATAAGACACTATGCATGTGAACAAGAAGGATGAATTCAGGGAATTGCTATAGTGTAGTAATTAAATTTGATATATCATATGTATATATATAATAACTCACCAACCCAATTGCAGCAGAAACAAGAAACTTGGTCCAGTCCATTGGAGTTAAACCTGGACTTTTCTTCTCTGGCTGTTCAAAGAAAAGAAAAAAAAGTTTTTGTCTAGAATCTAGATCAAATATTTATTTCTAGGGGAAGAGAAAGACTGAGAAAGAGAACAACTAGAAAAATTGTATAGCTTTTAGATATAGGGATCAGCTTTCTCTCTTACCTTCCAGGACCCAAAAGAATAGATAAAGCAATTAAAACTCACAAGTACAATCTCCATATCGGCCATTGGAATGTTTTTGAAGTGCTTCACATATATATTCCGCTCTGTCTCTCTCTTGGTTTTTGCTCGTCTGCAGATTACATCCAAATTATACGTCAATGATTTACCTTTTGATAGTTTGTTGAACAGTGTGATCAGAAAACAAAGACTAATGGAGCATTTCCGGTAATTTCCATGTAAACAAGAACAAATCTGAAGATATCGTATGCCCTTATATTGTTTGACAATCAAATATATATGTGCTCAGCCCTCTGATAATTAATTAGAACCAACCAAAAAAAGAGTCAGCAATACCGGTAAACAACAATGATTCTTTCAAAGGTAGGTTCTTGGATCGTGATCTTCTTCAACAGATTAAAAATGCTGGTGACATAGAAGAGAATGTCAAAAAAGGTAACAAGCAACTCCAACAAAGTGATCCATGTGCTCAACACTAGCACGTCCATCATCCAGAAGATCAGCAACTAAAACAGAAATTATATTAGTATATCACATCTTGAAACCTGAGTTTCAGCTTCTCAATACGAATTCGTTCAACATGTAAGCCATCCTGCTCTGTAGCAATGCTGATTTCAAGAGGTTTTTCCGGTTCTTTCGTAGACCTCCCACTTGACCTTCCATAGATAAGCCATTTTATCCTACAAGCAAAAATACCCGAGAGGAGAAACAACTAAGGTGCCAAAAAATAAATTTATGAAATAGACTTCGGGTTATAGAATTTTAAGATCTCTTTTTCTCCTTTTGGTATTATAATTTAAGATTATAACCGTGATACTAAAATGAGAGAATCAGAAATTCTGTGTGTGCTCAAAGTACTTACCCAGTCACTGTCAGAAGACATTTCCATATGCGCCAAATGATCGTATCTATTTTTGATTTGATAAAGTAAGCAGTTGTATGATCGATTCCAAAGCCACGCCGGAAGATTACGTACTTAACGCAAATAAATAAATCCAAATTAGTTCACAGAGAGATGGCAAACAAGTGCACGTAGATTCATATATTACAAAGAAGCTGGAATGAAGCAGTACCTTATTGGCAAAGTCTGGAAGATTTTCCTGAGGATGTTTCGCAAAATACCTTGTGAAAAGCCTTTTATCAAGCTAACATTCAATAACAAGGAAGCATTTTGATCAGAAAAAACATGTGTATAATTATGCATTCTTAAATGTATAATTTTCTGGAAAGAAGAAGCTAATTCATAAATCAAATCAGTTACAAACCTTGGATTCGTCAACTACAATCGGAAGATTTAAGCGATATTGTGCAGAAAGTGCAATTTCAATTTCGTCGACAGATGTTATCTTAAAATTGCTCTTATCCATCACCTTATAGAAAAGGTAAAAATCAGATCAGCAGGACAGTGTAACAGAAAGTAGACCTCTAAAAATAGGAACAAATCGAACCATGGAATCGATACCTCGAACAAGTAATTGAGGAAATTCTGTTCTAAACAATCAATGTCGTCAGGAGTTAGGTTCTGCTGATTCAATTTTGAAGCTCCATAGACCGGCTCAAAGAAGGCGTAAAGTTGCTGCAACCACAATATGCAATATAATTCATGTTCAACAATCACCACCAACGAAGTAAGAAAGATCAGACAAATTTTGGATTAACTACATTGAAGGAAAGTGCACGAATCAATAGTACCATTAGGTCCTCGAATTGAAGAAGATACCAAGCTCGAATTGTGTACTCAACTCTCTGGCAGAGCTTTAGAAATTCAAGGCGATCTGATTTTTGCTCTGCAAAACAAAGTAAACAGGAAAAATCAATCAATTAAAACTGATTCAAGAGTAATTAATAGAAAACAAATCAATTAGATTTATCATAAATGTTAGGATCACGCATAAAATCAGATATTAATAGACAACAAACGCGAAGAAGCAATTGATAAAAATACCAAAGAGGTCAGCCAAAGTGGAGACAAGTTTGTTCTTGAGGATGGGAATAACTGATTCAAGCTCCAATCTTATAACATCTTTCTTCTTCTTTTTCCCCATTCTTTCTATTAATTGAAAATACGACGACAATGACGATGACGATGACGATGAGGTCCGGAGGAGGAAGAGGCAAGTAGAGAAAGATGCATATTCTGCAATATTGTCCGATCTCCGCGGCGGGAAATTCTTCCAAGTGTTTAATTTTAACACTTGACATTTGTCAACTGTTTATGTCTCCTCCACGCCATCCGTATCTATTTACAGTAATAAGATGGAATTATGATATGATATGAAAAACTTTCTTTGTTATATCAGGATTCATTCAGAAGTCTGTGTGTTTGTTTCAAGAGAAATTTTGGAAAAGTTTACACTTAAAAGAATATCTAACTGATCAAATAATTCAATGTCAATGAATGCGTTTCATAATTCATCCTGTATAGCTTCCTCAAGCGGAATTATTGAACAATTGTGAACCAAAAAAGAATGAGAAGAGAGGCATAAAGATTGCGAAAAAAAAATGCATTTTCATTTCCAGTGGACTGACATGGATCTCTTTCAGCTATTTTGCCTAGGAGAGTTGCTGTATAATGGGTGATTTTACCAATTACCATACATGTTAGCTCCAAACTTGTCAATAGACTTGCTGAGGATAGTGACAAGTTGAAGAAGAAAACAAAGAAAACTAAAGCAAATACATCAAGGCAGAATCAAGCATTGGATGATCTGCAGCTCCAGGATGGCCACTTCAACCTCCATTGTTCTTGCCAGTAACCACAACTGCACAGTCCGCGGAGTTGAATGCAATTCAATCTGCCGTTCAACAGATCGAGTAAGAGCCGGGTTTTGGAAAAGTTAAACAAGCACGAACAGAACATGTTGCAGGAAGTCTACATGAAAGAGACTTCAAGCTTCCTTACCAGAAGAAGCCTTTGCCTTGCTTGTGAGGCATGTTACAAGGAGTTTGTCAAGGAACCTGCTAGTGAGTTCAGCAAATTAGTTTTTCAAGTCATTCATGTTAACAGCCACACAAGCTAATTGTGCAAATTTGAGTTGAACTGGGATTTTTTTTTTTTTTTTTTGGCAGTGCCAATAAACCAAACACTAATAATTGTCCCCACCATTCTTAAATTGCATCCAGAGTTCTCAAGGATTATTTTTTTCACTTTTTATTTTTGTGAGCTTTTGTTCTCTGCATATATACACAGGTCGAAGTTCATGTTCAACTTTTTTATGCTAAACTTGCTTTTGTAAATATATAAGATTGAATTTCACTTACAAATTTTATAAATCAACTAACAATGGATTGAAAAGATCAAGAGCTATTGCACAAACCATCCTCCATGGAAAAAAGATTTACCATAAATATATATATATATATATATATTTTTTTTTTGTGAGTTACATGTTAGACTTGTTTTATGACAATTTATATTCACAATCACTTTGGCCACAACATTAACAATCTCTAAATTAAACAACAATGCCAAATTAGGCATAATACAGAGTCAGAGATTCTTGAGCACAAGTATTCAAGAAACATGATTTCACTATTTGCCAGAATTGAACATGTATCCGATTCAACATATACAATCAAAACTCCCCACATAGCACATTTCAGATGGAAAATTACATCCTTGTGGCATCTCGCAATTGCTTACCTTCACAAAACAGCATCAGGCTGCAGCGCCAATCTCTTTTGCCGTGGTAAGGTTGTTTGCCGTGCTAAGGTCCTTCACCAGCTTACTGCATACAAGCTCCACGGTAGTCACGCCAATGATGTCATTAGCATGTTTAAACCCATCACAGAAATACCGGCCATCATCATCCTAGATTCATAGATTACGCTAGATCAAACATCTATACAGGAAAAACAAGCATGCTTGACCAATGCTTCTTGATGGTTTGTCAAAACTACCAAAATGTTCACCGGCATTGAATTTCTCGCTTTTTTTGAACATCAAGAATTCACTTTCTTGAAGAATAATAAAAACCATGAAGAATGTATTATCTCAAGTGATATAGGAAGTCAGTTTGTAGTGATAATTGTTGCATATAGAGTGAAGAACACTTATTTTTTAAGCATTAAAAATCCCTACCCTGCAGACATACTTCTTGTGGAATATAGAAGATTTTTCATAATTCTTGGACTCGAATATGATGTGAATAAAGAAATGCCCAGTCATTCAGCTAATCCTTCTCTAAGTGCTAATATATATATATATATCAATCCATGATAATATCAGAAAGAGAATGAAGGTGAGTCTCACCCGGGAAACAATCCCCAACTTCTCTAACTTTTGTACTGCATCATCTACATCGAAATTACAACTATGCTTGAACTGGTCCAAGATTAGTTGCTCACAACGCTCATCAAGTTCCTACATTATAGTAAAGTTATGCATCCACATGATAGAAAGGATTTAAATTGAACAATTAAAATCCAGCTATGATCAAGAAATAAAAGGGGGAGACCTAAAAATGGAGCGTACCTGCCTTGTTGCACTAACACAAAGTATGAAATGATCACCTCTTTCACCTGCACAATAACAAGTTGATGTAAGCATTTTGTGGGAGGTGATGATTTATAAATAATCTGTTTCCCATAAAAAATTATCAGGTGTGGGAAGGTGGATTCTGCACCTAATCAGTTCTCATTTTCGACATCAGACCAAAATACTACAAAATTGACTGATTACACCACATGAAGTATCAGATTTTTTAAGAGATTACGAAATACATATTTCATAGTTGTCAACAAATTAAACTTACTTCTTGTTGAATCACATCATCGCACAAGGGAAGAAGAGTGCCCCTTCCACTATCTAGTTGTTTTTGTCATACATGGACTGTGTAATTAAATTCTGATATTGAGTCAAATTTTCCTGAAACCTGGAGGTCACGCAATAGAAGAACCAGTGGCCAAGTTTATTATTTGAATTTTAAATCAAGCAAGAACTAAACCATTAGAAAGGCTGATCAGGTGCCTCATCATCTTATCTCTCCATAATCCATATATAACCAACCAAAGCCAAACTGAGCAAAAACTCACGTGAAGTATGTCTTGGCAAAGTAACCGGTCAAAGTAGAAAGGACTGCAACAATGACCCAAAGATCAATTTCAGTCATTTTAAGAGAACATCTAACAGCAACCTGCCCAAAAATAATTTCAGAGAGAGGGGAGGAGGGGAAGAGGAGAGAGAGATGGACAAACAACTGATCAGACCAATCAGAGCAGAGCCAACAAATTTTACCCAGTCTGTTGGAGTCAATCCAGGATTTTGCTTTTCAGGCTGTTTAACAAAAAAGTTGCGCTATCAAGCCACAGGTATATTAGACTTTGAGTAAAGAAAAGGCTTAACGAAGATCAGTTGGAAAAGTTGAATTAACTCACAAGAACTATCTCCATGACAGCCATTGGAATACTTTTAAAATGTTTCACATATATATATTTCGATCAAACTCTGTCGTACCCAAGAAAATTTTGCAAGTAAAAAAGTAGCTGTAAACAATTATTATCCTATCAAAGCAGGGTTCTTGGATAGTGATCCTTCTCAGAAGATCCGCAAAACTGGGGAATAAGTAAAACCAATGAAACTTTTCCTATATACTGTTTAGCTTATGAATATGATAATTTAATTCCATTTGTATTAGTTGTACTATTTAATTCTTTTTCTAATTTACTTAACGTGTTAGTTTAGCTTTAAATGGTAATAATGTTTTTTAAATATGGTTGTGTCGGTTTTTTGTTATAATTGTTAAAGTCAAGATGTACTAGATTATTGTAGCACATTGTCCATTAGATGACAATGATGGTGCGATCTAATGGCCGCACACTATCCCTGTATTTTGTATATGAACTTTTATGTCAGTAAATGGATGTATGGACAAATGAATGAAATTTTATTGAAGTTTTTACGGTAAAATTATTGAGTGAACTCTCTGGTTTTTCGCTCTCACCAAGAGTATGGTTTTCATGTTTATCGATGGTTATTGATTGTCTAACAATAACCATCCGGAATTAGGACAGGCAAATCCATTCAAAATTCAAGAATAAATTGAGGATTTCTTTATTAACAAGATAAAATCAGATGTCATTATATGGATGATTAAGTAAAATTCAAACACTGGTACGGTTCCATAGTTACTGCAATATTGAGTGCACGATACAACCCTAGATCTATATTTTCAAGACAAATCCGCTCAACTGTCAAAACCAACGTAGTAACTAATCTAGATGACAAGTTTTCTGTTGAATTCTTTGCAGGAAACTAAAGGAGTTGGAAATAAGAAGGAATAGCAGGAGAGAAGAACAGATTGAAGAAGATAAGAGAGAGCGAGAGAGAGAGAGTTTTGTTAGAGAATTAGCTGTAAAATTGCTTGATACCTTTTCTCCAATTACATCATTGTAAATTTGTAATAATATTCTCAATAACCGAAATGACTGAAATGACTGAAATGACCCTAATGTGAAATGGGAAATGTTTCCCTGTTTCACTAATCAATTTAAATATAATAGGCTCACAACAAAACGGTGCTGTTTCATTTAATACATAAAACATGAATTAAACCCAAAACGCTACATTTGGTACTATGAAACCCTACATTGAAACGTTGTTGTTCAGAGATACTTTTTAGGCACATAAGAACCCACTTTTATTCAGACTAAACTTAAGCTTCTGATTCTTCTCGATTCTTCTCGATTCTTCTCGTTGACCAAAACCAAACCCTAGCAATCGATCCCATTTCTTCCCAATCTAGCAATCCCTCAACCTTAAATAGATCCTTATCCTCAAGGATCAAAGTCTGAGGAGCTGCGCTTAATTGCGGTAGCATCCTTCTAAGTAGTGTCTTCTGGGGTGGAGTTCGACCATTGAACCAAGTATTGTACCACAACCCGATTATCTCTTTTGACTAGCTATTTTTCTATCATTGTTATAGGGTAAACTAACAGCTGACCTTTTTTTCTTGTAATTGGAAGGGTGGAGCTAGGAATGACACCATCACCAACTTTTTTTTTCAACTGTGAGACGTGGAAAACAGGATGCACGTAAGATTATGGAGGAAGCAATAACTGGTAAGCTACCTTTCCTATTCTTATAGTATCTGATAGAGCCCAAATTTTTTTAGGGCTAGCTTTAAATTTCTACGCATTGCAATGGTTGTCTGCATGTAAGGTTATAGCCGTAGGTAGACCCAATCCCTAACTTCAAACTCTCTTTCAACTCTTTTTCTGTCTGCGTAGAGTTTCATCTGTGATTGTACCTAAATGAGGGCCTCCTTAAGAATTGATTGTAAACGAGTCCTGTCATTCTACGAGTCCTGTCATTCATAAATACCCTGCTCTCTTCATTCCCAGTAGCGGTAGAAGGTAAGTCAAATATAAGGGGTTTGTATCCATAGAGTGCCTCAAAAGGAGTCATTTTTAGAGCAATATGGTAGTTTGTATTATACCACCATTCAGTCATAGGAAGCCAGCTTACCCACTTGATAGGCTTGGAACTAGTCATACACCTTAAGTAGTTCTTTAAACATTGGTTGAGTATTTCACTCTGACCATTGGTTTGTGGATGATATTATGTACTATGACAGAGTTTAGTCCCAGTTAGTTTGAATTGTTACTGCTAAAAAAACACTGGTAAAGATCTTGTAAATATCACTTACAATCGAGGTAGGTATACCATGCAACCTCTTTATCGTGTCAAAGAATGTGTGAGCTACTTGTACAGCTATGTAAGGGTGGGTCAATGCAATGAAATGAGCATATTTTATTAGCCTGTCTATCACTACCAGTATTGTATCCTTTCCTCCTGACTTAGGCAATCCCTCAATGAAGTCCATGGCGATGTATGTCTAATGAGTATTAGGGATTGGTAATGGTTATAACAAACCAGGAGTCTTTGAGTTGAGGTTTTTGTTTTATTGGCAAATCTGATAGTAACTAACCATAGTGGATACCTCTTTATTCATGGTTTCCCAAAAGAAAAACAGTTGTAACCTTTTAAGGGTTCCTTTAGCCCTTGAATGACCCCCACTACCAGATAAATGAGCTTTCTCTATCAATCTATCTCTTAGGTTCCCGCTACTCCCCACATAGATGAGCCAATCTTTTTTTAGAATTCTCTCCTTCAGCGTAAAGTCCTGCGTAGCTGCATGAGTGACTATTAATTCTGGGATTAATGAGTTACCTAGGCTGTCTCGAATGTAACTCTCTTCTATCTCTTGTCTTCAAGTTGGTTTAGTTGTAGTCAGTGCCAATTAAGTGCCTTCAATGTCTTGAAACGCTCTAGAAAGCCCATTGGCTACTATGTTTTCCTCCCCCTTCTTGTAAGAGATGTTATAATCGAACCATAACAATTTTGAAAGCCACTTTTGCTGTAATAATGTAATCATTTTCTACTATAGGAAGTACTTAAGGCTTTGGTGATATGTTTTTATGGTGAATCTATTGCCATGCAAGTAAGCTCTCCATTTTTGCACAGCATACACAATGTCTAACAACTCTTTTTCATAAGTAGAAATACCTCTATTCCTAGAAGGCAAAGCCTTATTGATGTAGGCAATTGGTCTCCCCTATTGTAGTAAAAATTCCCCAATTCCTGTGTTACACTCGTCGGTTTCTACTATAAAAGGAAGAGCGAAGTTCGGTAAGGCAAGGACTGGTGTAGTAGTCATTGCAGCCTTGAGTGCCCCAAAAGCTTCTTCTTCCTTATTTCCCATCAAAATTCTCCCATCTTAAGGAGTTCTGTGAGGGGTTTGCTGATAATACCATATCCATTCACAAACTTTCTGTAATATCCGGTTAGTTCTAAGAACCCTCTTAGAGCATTCACTGTTTTAGGTCTCGACCACTCCATCATTCCATGAATTTTCTTGTAATTTGTTGCAACCCCATCCTCCAAAATAACATGCCCTAAATATTATAGCTCAGCACAACTGAATTCACACTTACTCTTTTTGACATAGAGTTAATGCTGTCTTAGAATTGTGAGTGTTATCTTAAGGTGTTCTATATGTTCGGATAAGGACCTGTTGTAAACCAGTATGTAGTCAAAAAATACTAGTATCATTTTTCTATGATGTGGCTCAAAAATATCATTCATAAGGCTTTGGAATGTAGCTGGAGCATTGGTGAGGCTGAAAGATGTCACTTTAAATTCATAGTGTCCCTTATGTGTCCTAAAAGCTATCTTGTAAATGTCTTATTCTACAACCCTAATTTAGTGATAGCCAACACGTAGGTCCAACTTAGAGAAGACTCTAGCCCCATTAAGCTCATCAATTAAGGGAATAAGGAATTTATCCTTCATTGTATCTTATTTAACTCTTTGTAATCTAAACAGAATCTTCAGGTTCCATCTTTTTTCTTGACAAGTAGAATAGGCGAAGCAAATGGGATGTTGCTTGGACGGATGATCCCATTTTCCAACATATCCTTAACTATTCTTTCTATTTCATTTTTTTAACAAAAGGGTGTTTATAGCTTCTCACATTCACTGGTTGGCTTGCAGGAACAAGGGAATTTTGTGATCATGGATTCTGTGAGGAGGCAATGCTACTGGTTCAGCAAACACATCTCCAAAGGAATCCAGAACTACCTCCATTTCTGCAGGTATATCCTTATTCTTTTTTCTGGTTCTAGTGAATATAATTGAACAACTGTATCTGCTCTGGATTGTGCCTTTCTAAACTCTTCTATTATTCTTTTCCTTGTCATTTGTGTCAATCTGTAGTCTTCGTTAATTCCTTGTAAGGTCACCCACTTCTCATCCTTCATGAAGCTCATAGTCAATTGATTAGCATCCAACATTATAAGACCAATATCCCTGATCCACTGCATCCCCATTACATCATCACATCCTCCTAGAGTCAGCAACCTCATTTCTGACTGAAATGTCACCCCTTGCATATTCTAGGAAAATGCCTTGCATTTAGCTTGGCTGTTAATTTTTCCACCTCCCCCAACTGTCACCCACATTGTCTCACTTCCTTCAACTTCTACTCCTATCAATCTTGTAGTATTTGGGTCTAAAAAATTGTGTGTAGAGTCGCTGTCTACTAGTATAGTTATCTCTTTATTTTTGACTCTCCCTCTTAACCTTATCGTTTGCAGTCCAATGCTGCCAATTAAGGCATGGTGAGATATCATCACTTCTTCTTGCTCCCTTGTTCCTTTTGTTTTTGTTGCCCCTTCCTCAATATCTTCCTCCTCTACTTCCAATTCATCGTCCCCCTTTAGCATAAAAAGTTGTTTCCTAGTGCATTAGTGTCCATATGTATATGGTGTGTCATAATTATAGCATAGGCCTTTGTCTCTCCTAGCCTTCATTTCAACTTGGGCGAGTCGTTTGATTGGAATAGGTTATGTGGATTTTTTGTAAGGCTTTAGGACAGGTATCTGACTGTTAGGGACAATTGAGTTTCCTTTTGGGTATGATTGCATAGGTGTTGGGTTATAGGTTGGAATTTGGTTGTTTCTTGGGGTCTAAGTATTTCCTGTCTTGAGTTCGAGAGAGGCTTCCAGTACACGTGCTAGGTGAATGGCTATTTTCAGGTTTAGAGCGTTAAACATCTTCACTTGGTTCTTGATCCCTTGAGCCCACATAGAAAACACTCAAAAAAAAAAAGAAATCTTCTCCCAACCCCAACTTTTTTTATTTTAATATAGATTGTAATTCTGTAAACTTGTCTTGGTAATCTCCTATTGTAGTTGTCTATCCTAATCGGTATAGCTCTCCCACCACATCCTCCTATTCAATATCTAGAAACCTAGACAGCAAGGCTTTCTTAAACTCCTTCCAACTAACCTCATCCCTAAGATCATAATAACTTTGAAACCATGTTTCTGCTTTTTTTTTCAAAATGTATAGAGGCTTCTAACACTTTTTGTTCGGGTGGTACTGGGTGGATCAAAAAAAATCTATCACACTTTTTCAACCAAGTCTTAAGGTCTATACCATCGAATTTGGGAAACGAAAGCTTAGGGGGTCTCATGGGGTTCTCATAGTTTACCTTGTTTGTTGAACTTCCTTGTCTCAAGTTCCTTTGATCTCCAACAGATCCGTTGGGAGTTGATCCTAGGATGCCATTGCCACTACCAAAAGCCTTATCTGGTTCCACCTTCTTGTGTCCAGTTATAAACAACTCTTGGATCTTCTCTTATATCTTTGTAGTTTGTTCTGCCATTTGATCTGCTATCCCTATCTTGAAGGCTTCAAAACCCTCTTCATACTTTTGTAATCGAGTCTCCATTTCTGTAAATCTCCCCTCCACATAATGGTATTGTGCCATCAGCCATTGGATTATGCCTAAGAAGGTGTTTTGATACCAATTTGTCAAAACCAGCCTAATAACTGATTCAGATAACAAGTTTTCTGTTGATACTTTGTAGACACATAAGAACCCTCTATTCTTTAGACCAAACTTAAGCTTCTCATTCTTCTCGATTCTTCTCGTTGACCAAAACAAACCCTAGCATAAATCGATCCCATTTCTTCCCAATCCAACAACAACATATAAATGATTTGTTTCTTCTTCATTTTCTTCATCATCTTTCATGTGAATCTCATCATCCTTCTTGTGGTCAGCAATCAACTTTTTAGGGTAAAATTTATCAAGCCTACAAGCACCATAACCCCGGAAAGGATCAAAAAAAGAAAAAAAGAAAGGCCATCAAAGCAGGTTAAGTTACAATCTATGGAGAGAAAAAAAAAAAGAATAGTAGTCTAAAAGAAAAAGGAAATTCATATATATACATTTACCTAGTTCGTTTCAAAATATATGTCCGCAAGCGTGAAATGAGTAAATCAATTTTCTCCATGAAGAAGAAATCAATTGTCTCATCAATTTCGATACGACGTCTGAAAATGATGTACTATCAACAAATAGGATACAGATTAGCTTTCTTCTAAAAGGTGATTTCATATACCAAAGTTGAAAACAATTTTTTTTTTTCAAATACCAAATACTAAGTGATTGAAACAAAAATAAGTTCTTAAAACAGAATATTTTAAGGCTTCTTTGGTACACAGGACTAATATGGAATTAGACCATTTCACACTATTGTAGTCTTAAGCTCATGCTTGACATATTAAAATTATATTGGACTAATAAATAATGCATCCAATCCAGAGGCCAACAAGTTTCAAACAAGATATCTTAACAATAATTGATTTAGAGGAATACCTTATCGAAAAAGTTTGGAAGTTTTAATAAATCATATCCATTCTCATCAAAATAGGCCCTCAAAAGATTATGGTCAAGCTACATTCATAACACAAAAAAAAAAAAAAAAAAAATCATATCAGAAAGCTTGTAAAGCATGTGAAGGTATATATGCAGAAAAATTCACCACCTTAGATTCATCAACAGTGATGGGAAGATGTAGAAGATACTGCCCTGAGAGTGCTATGTCAATCTCTTTGTTACTTGTTAATTTGAAGCTGATATTTTCCATCACCTACAAACAAACAAGTATACATTAGTGTTGTTTAATCACATAAAATGTTGATTTCTTCTCCTTTTCTAAAATCCTTAATAATGGTAGAAATGCAATCTAGTTTAGTTTATCTAGTAAATTAGTGATTTTTAGGGTTGAAATTCAGTTGTGTTATTCTTCTTCAAAGATAATTTATAATTGGATATTTGGAAATGTTAAACTAACGAAACTTTTCCTAGATACTTTTTATCTTATGGTTATGGTAATTTAGTTTCATTTGAATTAGTTGTACTATTTAGTTCTATTTTAAATTGCTTAAAATGTGTTAATTTAACTTAAGTTAGTAATGTTATGGTTTTAGGTATGGTTGTGCCAGTTTCTTGTTGTAGTGGTTAAAGTCTGTCTGTGCTAGATTATTGTTGCACATTGTTCATTGGATAACAATGATGGTGCGATCTAATGGTTACATTTGCCCCTGTATTTTGTATATATAAAAATTATGTCAGTGTAAATTGTATGGATGGATTAATGGAAAATAATTGAAGTTTTTACAGCAAAATATAGAGTGAACTCTCTGTTTTTTCTTCTCTAAATTGAGAGTATGTTATTCATGTTTATTGATGCTTATTGATGTTATTGATGATTTGTATGGATGTTTAATGGTCTGAATGTCTAACAGTGGTATCAGAGCAGTGTTCTTGAGAGATTGAGAGGTTTGGTTTTCAGTTTATTGAGTGCTTGTGAGGTCTCAAACACTAGAGAGAGTTTGTTAAATACCCATGAGTGCAGACATGACTACTGGAAGCAGTGTTGCTATTCCCGTTCCTCAGTTTTCTAGGGAAAATTATCAGGTATGGACTGTTAAGATGAGATCATATTTGAAGTCTTTTGGCTTATGGGAGTTCATAGATTAAGACAAACAAATTCCACCATTGGGAGCTAATCCAACAAAATTTCAAATGAAACAACATGAAGATGAGAAGATGAAGAGAGACAATGATGCTACTTGTCTTCATTCAACATTGACAGACTCTGTTTTCACTAGTATCATGCACCTGGAAATAGCAAAAGAAATATGGGATGAGTTGAAGGAAAGGTATGAAGTCAGTGAAAGTGTAAGAAATATCAAGATGTTAACTCTCAAAAGAGAGTTTGAAATGTTGAAGATGAATGAGAGTGAATCTGTCAAAGACTACTCTTCTAAGCTGTCAGAATTAGTGAATCAAATGAGGCTATATGGTGAGACAATGAAGGATTATAAGGTTGTGGACAAAATGTTGATAAGCTTGCCAAAAAAATTTAAGGCTAAAGTTGTAGCTATTGAGGAGTCTTGTGACTTAAAACAGATGACCATTTCAGAGATGATAAGTAAACTGCATGCTCAAGAGCAAAGGATGTCTGTGAGAAGTATTGATGTAACTGAGGGTGCTTTTCAAGCAAGACACAAAGGGAAGCAGCCTGTCAAAAAGGATCAGCAGAAGCAAAGCTTTAAGAGGAAAAATGGTGATCAAAAAGGAAAAAGCACGATGGATGGGGACTCATCAGAATCTGCAGGAAAGAGCAAGTTTCCACCTTGTTCAACCTACAAAAGGACAAAACACTTGTCAAAAGATTGTTGGTACAAATGCAAGCCACAAGTCCAGTGTAATTATTGTAAGAAATGGGGTCACAGAAAGAAGTTCTGTAGATCAATGCCAAACCAGATGCAACCATAACCTACACAACAAACTAACTTCACAGATGAGCATCAGTTAGAGGATCACATGTTCATGGCGTCTCAAGCATGTTATACAGCTTCAAAAGATGTATGGTATATGGATAGCGGTTGCACAAGCCACATGGTAGGAGACTCAAGCCTCTTCACTTCTTTGGATAGGACTGACAGAACCAAAGTATAGCTTGGAAATGGAGAAATGGTTCAAGCTACATGAAAAGGTACTGTCTCTGTTCATACTAGCGAAGGTCCAAAATTAATTCATGATGTGTTGTTGATTCCCGACTTGGATCAGAATTTGCTTTGTGTTGCTCAGTTATTGAAGAAAGGATATTCATGGTTCTTTAAGGATAATTACCACATTATATTTGATTCATGTGGTGTAGAAGTTGTTAAGGTATGAATGCATGATAATAGCTTTCCATTGAGCTTGGATCAAATGACTCACTCAGCACTTGTTTCTAAGCATGATGACTCTACACTATGGCACAAAAGATATGGTCATTTCAATATGGATGCATTGAAGTATTTGAGATCACATGATATGGTTAGAGACACGCAAGCAATAAGTCACACTTATGATGTATGTGATGCTTATCAAATGGGAAAAATGCACAGAAGGTCTTTCTCATCAGATAATGTTACAAGGGCAAAGAACAAGCTGGAACTTGTTCACACTAATTTGTATGGCCCTATGAGTGTTTCCTCATTAAGTGAAAACAAGTATTTTATCTTGTTCATTGATGACATGACTAGAATGACATGGGTGTATTTTCTGTCAAACAAAGCTCAAACTTTCAATGTCTTTAAGAAGTTTAGAGCTCTGGTGGAGTCTGACAGTGGCTGTAAGATTAAGAAGCTACGATCAGACAATAGAAAATAGTACACTTTAAATAGGTTCAATATGTTCTGTGAAGATATGGGAATCTCTCATCAATTGACAGTGAGTTATTCTCCCCAGCAGAATGGTGTCTTTAAGAGGAAGAACAAAACTGTTATGGAAATGGCAAGGTGTCTCATAACAGAGAAGAAGTTGCTAAAAATTTTCTGGGCTGAGGTAGTGTATACAACAGTGTATCTCTTGAATAGGCTACCAGCTAGAGCAGTCTAAGGGAAAACACCAATTGAGGCTTGGTCAGGAGTGAAGCCCTCTGTCAAACACGTGAAGACCTTTGGATCAATCTGTTATACTAACATTGCAGATGTTAAGAGATCCAAATTGGATGACAAAGCTGAAATGGGAATTTTCTTGGGTTATGCAGCAAGTTCCAAGGGCTATAGAGAGTACAATCTCAAGGCAAAAGGGATTGTGATCAGTATAGATATTCAAGTTGATGAGAATGCATATTGGAATTGGGAGAATGAGCAGAATCAAAGGAATGTAAAGTCATCACAGTTGACAACCATTCCTATTGAAATGATAATCAAAATCAAGTTGCAAGTGGTATTGAAGATCAAGAAGTTGAATCTGGCTCTCCAGTGCTAAAGACTAAGTATTTGGCTAAAATTTATGAAAAATGTAACTTTGTTGTGAGAGAGCCCTCTAGCTTTGAAGAAGCATCAATGTTGAAAGAATGGAATGATGCAATGAAGGATAAGTTATCTATGATTGACAAAAATGGCACATGGGAACTCACTTCAAGGCCTAAAGATAGGAAAATAATTAGGGTGAAATGGGTTTACAGGATAAAATTAAATCCTGATGGATCCATTCACAAGCATAAGGCTAGGCTTGTGGTGAACGTGTAACACCCCAAAATCCGGGACCCAACGGACCAGGATGTTATGACACGTCCTAAAGAAGTGTTCCTATTCCCAAGTATAAGAGTGACAAAGTAAAAAATTAACCGGTAAGACCGGGTCGAACCACATGGAGGTTGTTCACTTGTCCTTATAGAATTAATTATCTAGATTAATTAAGAAGCTTGTTATAAAAATGTAAATAAATTAAAATTAAAACTGAGGCTAAGGGATCCACTGTTGGTAATTCAAATATGATCCAATAATTAATATTTAGTCCAGATTAATGGGAGGGTATTCCACTCCACAACAACTCTTTGATAGATGTGGGTAAAAGTACTCACTGTGCTAGACAACATCTGTCTGTCTACAACGAGTTAAAACTCCACAAAGATTAGAGGGGATGAACCACTTTCTGATAGATATGGGTAAAAGTACCCACTGTGCTAGACAATATCTGTCTGTCCACAGTGAGTCAAAAACTCTACAAAGATCAGAGGGGATAAATCACTTTTTGATAGATATGGGTAAAAGTACTCATTGTGCTAGACAATATCTACAACGAGTCAAAAAATCCACAAATATCAGAAGGGAGAAAGCAAAAAAATAATAAACTTACCACAATTTGATCATATTTTCCATACAAACAGTATCACATTTGGCATCAACTATATAAAATTAGCTAGACATAATTTAACTAGAAAATAGCTATTTTATTTAAACTGAGAATTTGAGAATAAAAGAGAGAATTTCACAAATCTAATATCATATTTGGATTCAGAATGTGGAAATTAGGGGGGAGAGGCTCCTTATTTATACAAAATACGGATGAAAATTGATCATCAGATGAATTTAGAATGAAGCGTTCAGATTTCACCACGTCATCAGTGAACAGTGAACGCATCCGTGACAGTGAACAGTAAACGCATATGTGAAAGTGAATATTGAATAGTGCACCGGCTTCTAGAATATTATTCTCTGCAGCACGTGTATGGTGCACTCACAATTTAGGCCAATAGAAATATGTCACATCATCGGTCACTAATCCTCTAGAAAGTCAACTATGAACAGTACACCGACTTCTAGAATGTGATTCTTTGTAGTCGCGTGTATGGTGCACTCTCAATTTGGGCCAATAGGAATGTGCCACGTCATCAGGAACAGTGAAAGTAAACTGTAAATAGTGAATAGTTAAAATTACAAAAATGCCCTTCATGGCCTTCCTAAGGTTTTTGACGTTCTAAACTTGAAAACGATATTTGTTTTGCCATCTGAATTCCCCATAATTATGAATTGATCGAATTACCTCTAAAATACAAAGAAAAATACACTGATTACTATACAACACATTTATTTAAGCGAGCGAACGAAATTATGTCTAGATTGGAGAATTAATCATATTGGAAGTGTAAAGTGATGATATTATCCCTTAGTAAATATACACTTTTCAGTGTTAATCATGCTACGTGATCCGGACCTTACAAAAACATTAATTTACTATAGCCACAATTTATATCATCAATAATGTATCCACAAAATACAACATGTATATCTGATACCATTAATTTCATTAAAAGCTCTAGAGTCTAACTTAATTACAACATTAAATAAACTGGGCACTTACAACACATACACACACAAAATCTAATTCTTCTGGCGATATATATCTCCAATATGCTAATGTAATCTTCATCACTTCTATGACCAAAAACTCAATCTGAAAAATGGTGGTGACGAGGGGTGAGTAGTCAACTCGATAAGTAAATTCATGCATCACACGTAAAAATAAAATGGCCTTTGTAATACCGTTACATTCAAAATCTTGATAATAAACATTCCAGGGAATTTAAACAATAAAACTTCTTATAAAATATGAATTAACATTTTAATAAAATATACGTACTTAATGTCAATAAAACGGTTGAAGTAATACTTTAAAACATCTTCATTCATATTCTTAAATCATAAATCATTTCATTAAAGAGGATATACAATATTAAATCAAAAGATTATCTATTAATCATAATTTAAAACAATATAATTTTGTGGAAGTAAACGGTACAGATTATTCACTTTATAAAATGGTAAGTAAAATGTTTTGTAGTATAAACGGTATGCATTAATCAATTTTGGAAAGCGGTAAGCTCATGTCTCATAGTGTCACAAGTATCCGTGTGACACGGCAATAACAGTATGTCACAATTATCCGTGTGACGCGGTAATAACAGTATGTCACAATTACCCCGATTGACGCGGAAATAGTATATGTGCACACAATATCCTAGCTGGGCCAATACAATAACAATAATGGTAACTACGAACAGTGAGCGAAAACAAAAAGAACATATTTTTTCTTACCTTTCGAATTGGTTATAAGAAATATTACTTTTGAAAATCAGAATATCATATCAACAAATATATTGCAACAATATAAGCTTTAAAATAACTATATTAAAATATTCCAAATGTTTTTGACATTATAAATCATATTTTCAAACAATATATGTAAGAATCTCAATTTTTTGATTGGCTTATTTCATGACAAAATCACATTTGGGATTCAATTTGTAATGGTTAGCTTAGGTTTTCAATGGCAAATGTCCAAGATCCCGGTGAGCTTCAAGAGGTAGTTCACTTGTGCTTGATTCTTAATGAAGAGATTTAATTGCACACACTCACATTTCATTTATATGCATCTACATTGACATGCAATTGTTATTGAACACACACACACACTTACATGTATTTGAGATTTCATTCTTAGTTTTAAGTGTGTTTGGTGTGTATTTAATTCGTACTTCGTTGCTTGATCGGATACGTCCGTACGTGCACGATTGTGTGCTCATTGTAGTGCGAAGAGAGACATTTGTAGTCTCTACTGCGCGGGTCAGTGCACGGGTAGGGGTACCCGTCCAGTACCGGCGTACTGGCTTGGTGGGTGACTTTTTGAGTATCGGCATCGGGTCTTTGCGTGGACACTTGCGAGTGGTGAGTGCGCAGGTCATGTACGTTGGTGAATGCACGGGTATAGACGCGTGCACTGTGTAATTTTTTGGGTAATATCGTCTTTTCCCATCAGCTCGTGACCTCCACTATTTATACCTCTTTATCTCTTCTTCTACACTCACTCCTTTGAATTTAAAGAAACCCTAGAGAGAGATAGAGAGAGTCTAGAGAGAGAAATCTCCATTTGAGTTTCATTAACTCTCCAAATCCCAAACTCATCTTCATCTTGCATCGCTTGCATCTTTTAAAGCATGGGTCTTCATTGGTAAGTAGAACCTCCATTAATGTTCATCTATTGTTTTAGCTTACCAAGACATGTCATTTATTGCTTAGAATAGTAAATCTTCATATTAATTGCATATCCATTAAATTTATGACATGTTTGGGGTTGTATTATGATAGCTAACATATAGGTTATATTTGTGTCGAGCTAATTAAGTCATATTGATTGCATTTTGATGATTGCATTTATTGACCATGTCATGCTTAATGACAACATATGTTGAAATGACTTTGTTTGATAACTAGGTTGTAGTTTTGCATATTTATATCTAGTTAAGTCTTTATGAGCATTCATTTAGACATTAATATCTAGGAATTATACTTAGTGATATTCTTAAATTTCTAGATAAACATTTAGTGTTTTGCCTAGCATTATTTGCATTTAGAATATTTTTTTATATTCACATAGGTTGTTGATCTCTTTGTGAGAATTAAGTCTTGTGACTACCGGTGTGTAGTGCACAAGCAATTCAAGTCTTGCAACCAAAGGTGGGTTGGCAAGCAATTGGTCGGGTGCCACTATAAAAGGCCCAAGGGGGTAGAGTAGGAGGCGTTCAAGCCAAGAAGAGTGTATCAAGGGATATCACTAGGGATTGAACTAAGAGTGATGAGTGGCGATGGCCATAACCTAAGGTTGTCGAGAGTGAGAGTCCGAGAATCACTTGAGGGTGTTACATTTACTCATATAGTGGATTTCTGCGATCAAGTGTGGCGCACTTAACAGCCAGTGGTTTTTTACCCGTTTGGAGGGTTTTCCACGTATATATCTTGTGTTATTTATAATTCCGCATTTTACACTTGATGTTGTATGAAAAATTGGTAATTGACTTGATTAAAAGGGAACATTTAGAAAATGATAACATTAATTAGTCATTCTTAAACATTAGTCAATAAATCAAAAATCTTTGAATACATAATATATATACATTTGAAAACATAACACATTATAGATGAGTTTACTTACCTCAGACATGAACGAATCTGCTCTAACTCTAAAAGCTCAAGTGTCACTCAAACCTATCAAATATTAAATTTTATTTACTGTCAAAACCTTATCACTACAGTAAGGTAATCCAACATAACCTTCACATACAATGAACTAAACTTAGAAAATTAGTTTGTAGCTAAGTATCACAATTGACCACCCTCTCATCTACAATTTTTAATTAATTATGTATTTCTCCAAACATTACAAAATTTGACATGGATAATATAAACTTATAGGAAATACTACAACAAAATTATCAATCTAATCCATGATCATTTGAATATGCATATATTCATTCTTTTCCCGGTCTTTCTCAAATCTATCCATCGGAGAAGGAAATCCGACCTCTGTCTACCACAAGAATTATAAAAATATTTCTACACATCTAAAGATCACAAAATTTGGTAGAGATACAATATACTCATAAGCCTACATTTTTGTAAATTTTCATAATTTTCCCACATGAATAACCAACCCAAAACAGACTTACAAAAACTTGGCTGGTCTAGTAAAACAGGAGATTTCAGCAACCTTTATACCAATCCGAAAATACTATAAAAATCATGATATGGACCATGAACTATGGAATGAATATAAATCAATCCTATACATGTCTATTATCATAAATGATTCATAAAATCAATCTAACATATCTAAGAAATCCTTGACATGGGAAGGAGAGAACAACTTACTTAGCACCAATATCTTCAAACTATTGTTTGTCTCATGTTTCTGCCAATTTCTGTTCGGAGCCGCAGATCCCTCCACAGGGAACTTCAATTTACATCTCCACCACCAAGACTTAAGAGCTATCAGAGTAGAACATGCTGTCAAAATTCAAGCTCGATCAGACCACAAATTGACCTTTGAAATGTCACCAAAAGAAATCTGAACAGTGACTCAAAAACCCCAACACAACTCTCTCTCTCTCTCTCTCTCTCTCTCTCTCTCTCTCTTTCTCTCTTTCTCTCTCTCTCTCTCTTTCTCTCTCCATTCATTTGTTTGTTCCATTCTTTACTTTCTACTTCTCTTTCCCCTTTCAGCTCATTGAATGCATAGGAAACTATAATCTTAACCCTTGAATCACGCTAAATTCAGTTTTGGGTCAACTAACAAC
Source organism: Dipteronia dyeriana (assembly GCA_032871835.1). Lineage (NCBI taxonomy): Eukaryota > Viridiplantae > Streptophyta > Magnoliopsida > Sapindales > Sapindaceae > Dipteronia > Dipteronia dyeriana. The sequence continues at coordinate 14,867,188 of CM065295.1, forward strand.
TTAATCAGGCTTCGACCTTAACATTTAAAATAAGGATGAACCCAAATACTAATTGATTTGGGTCCAGCCCAAATCATTACTTCTCTTGTCGCAATTATAATCTCAACAACACTATCATTTTGGGCCTCAAACCTTATAGAAACTAAGTTGAGTCCAAATTCATAATAATTGGAACAAACTACTTGAGAATTGTTTGACCCATTTTTTTGGAATATTACAGAAGGGATATTATCAAATGACGGGAATTGACTATGGTGATACATTTGCACCAGTTGCAAGGCATGAAACAATAAGGTTGCTTGTTGTCTTAGCAACTCAACTTAAATGAAACATTTTCCATCTTGATGTAAATTCAGCTTTCTTGAATGGAATCCTGGAAGAAGAGATTTATATTGAGCATCCTTGTGGTTTTTTGGTTGGTGGCCATGAAAACAAGGTGTACAAGCTTCATAAAGTTTTGTATGGATTGAAGCTTGCTTCAGAGCCTGGTACAACAGAATAGATGATTACTTTCTATAAACTGGTTTTAGGAGGAGCCAAAATGAGTCTACTCTTTATGTGAAAGCTTGTGGCAATAGGAAGAAGCTTATAGTGTCACTTTATGTAGATGATTTGCCGGTTACTGGTGATGATGTTTATGAAATTGATAAATTCAAGATGAGTATGCTGCAAGTTTTTAAAATGTCAGATCTTGAAGAGATGAAGTATTTTCTAGGAATGGAAGTGCATTAGTCAAATGATGGAATTTTTCTCTCACAAAGGAAGTATGCAATAGATTTGCTAAGAAAGTTTAAGATTGAGAGTTGCAATCCAGTAGCAACTCCATTGGCAGCAAATGAAAAGATTTCGAGAGCAGATGGTGATAGAAAAGATGATATAACTCAGTATAGAAGTTTGGTTGGCAACCTTTTTTACTTGACTGCAACTAGACCAGATTTGATGTTCTCAGCAAGTTTGCCTTCAAGATTCATGCATTCACCAAGCATGACTCATTTTGGTGTTGGAAAAAGAGTCTTGAGATACCTTAAAGGCACCACTGATTTTGGAATATGGTATGGCGGTGGAAATATAAGGCTGGAAGGATATGTTAACAGTGATTGGACAGGCTCTGTGGATGATTCCAAGAGCACCTCTGGTTATGTTTTTTCACTTGAAAGTGGAGTATTCTCATGGAACTCCAAAAAGCAAGAGGTGGTGGCTCAATCCTCAACTGAGGCTGAGTATATTGTTGCAACAACAACTTCAAATCAATCCATATGGATTAGAAAGGTCTTGACAGACCTGAACTATATGCAAGAAGAACCTACTATGTTATAGTGCGACAATATGTTACCAATTTCTATGGCCAAATATTCTGTCCAGCGTGTGAGAACAAAGCATATAAAGGTCAAATTTCATGCAATCGGAGAAGCTGAGAAAAATGGTGATGTTCAATTGATGCATTTCAGGTCTGAAGAGCAATTGGCAATCATATTCACAAAGGCTCTTCCCTGTGGCCAATTTAATGTTTTAAGAACAAAGCTTGGAGTCTTTAAGAAATGTTTCAAGGAAGAGAATTAAACTAATGAAACTTCTCCTAGATACTTTTTAGTTTAAGGTTGTGGTAATTTAGTTTCATTTGAATTAGTTGTACTATTTAGTTCTATTTTAAATTGCTTAAAACGTGTTAGTTTAACGTTAGTTGGTAATGTTATGGTTTTAGGTATGGTTGTGTCAGCTTCTTGTTGTAGTGGTTAAGGTTTGGTTGTGTCAGATTATTGTTGCACTTTGTCCATTGGATGACAATGATGGTGCGATCTAATGTTATGGTTTTAGGTATGGTTGTGTCAGTTTCTTGTTGTAGTGGTTAAGGTCTGGTTGTGTCAGATTATTGTTGCACTTTGTCCATTGGATGATAATGATGGTGCAATCTAATGGTTGCATTTGTCCCTGTGTTTTGTATATAAACTTTTATATCAGTGTAAATTGTATGGATGGATGAATGGAAAATAATTGAAGTTTTTACAGCAAAATATTGAGTGAACTCTCTATTTTTTCTCTTTTAAACCGAGAGTATGTTATACATGTTTATTGATGATTATTAACGTTATTGATGACATATATGGATGTTTAATGGTCTGAATGTCTAACAGAAAAGATAAAGCCTTTGGCATTGGAGAGATTTTATTCACATCTTCAAATGATTGCAATATTAAATGATCACTAATCTAGGCTCCACAATAGTGATAAAATAATTAAAGTAATGTATTCGAATCCAATCTAATCTCGATTAGTTTAATTCCATCTAATCATACAATCGAACATATATTCTCATAGCACATGTTAATAATACCTTTCATTCAACTCCTACACCGATGAAATTGTGGGTTCAAAACTTCAAGTCATTCCCGTATCTTAAAAGAGGCGCTCAAGTGCATCAAGATTTTCAGGAGTGAACCTGCCATACTCGGGTTGATCTGAAGGCACAATGTCAGGATTAAAAAAGGTGTATGTTCGCTGCAAACATAACCAATTTTTATCTTATAAATTTAAAACCCCAAACACTAAAAAACAAATATATTTTATTTTCATCCAGTATATATAAGGGATTTTACAGTTACTTTACCATCAAACTTTCAAATTCCATATGATACCATGCTCGAACTGTGTAATCAACTCTGGTGCAAAATAGTTTAAACTGCTTCTGCTCCTCCGATTTTCCTCTGCAAAATAACACAATACTTGTTGAGAAAACATATATTATGATTGATTTTTATGTGTTTTGTTTAAGTGTAGTGTTTGAGCGTGTACCCAAAATGGCATTCAATTTTTTGAGAAGGCTTCTCTGGGGATTGGGGATGACAGATTCATGTTCGAGTTGATTGACTTCGTTTTGCTCGACTTTGGCGTCCAAGTCTTTACTTGTGTTTGAATTTTGATATTGCATTTGAATGTTATGATTTCTATTCATTTGAATGTAACTTCCCTTCCCTCTTCTTTCGGATGGAAACTTTCAACCCCTTTTATCTTGTTCATCTTTGCATCTGTCAATCTTACTTTCTTTGTTTTCTCACCTTGCCATGCAATTTCTACGTTTCATATATATATATATATATATCGGTGCGTTGTATATGCACTACTGATTATGGAAAAGTTTTTATAAGTGCATAACACTTTAAATTAAAGTTTGTAAAATAATCAACATCCCACGCACCGATAAAGTTATATCAACATGTACTTATGGGTGAAACTAGAAGTTTGATATTAGGGGGGTCAAAGTGTATCGAACAAAATTTTCTATGATATACATGATGATAACATAAATAATCAAACTATCAATTTTTCCTACGTATGTTAAACTAAAAATAATAAAAACGTACCTATTTGGAAAAAAAGTAATGACAGTACATTCATCTTCGACTTCCTTATATTGGAGAAGATACTCTAACAATTAAAATATCTTTGAAGCATCAATGTACTTTTAAACGTGTATAAAAACATGTATATAATATAAGGTGTCAAAATTACAAAGGTAACAATGAAATTGGAGTGGACTTTAAAAATTGTTTTTGTAGGAGAATGTAAGGATACGAGCAAAAGTGACCCTTTTATTTTAAAACTAAAAAAAAATAGAAAGAGGAACCAGAAGGATTTTATTAATATTTAATATTTTTATAATTTTTTTTTATTAAAAAGACAATGCAAAGTGACTAGAACAGTAAAGAAAGTGTGTCTAGATCATAGAGTATACGTCTGACTATTATTTTCTTTATAATCAAATAATAACATAAAATATGAAAAAAAAAATCTTATTTATATTTGCCTTGTATGATATCCCAACTAAAATAAACTTTACTACTAAGGTACGGATGGACATTTCTCCCGTGGGCTCCACCCTCATTTGGGGGCAAATTTTACCCCCAAATAGGGTTGGGGGTGGGGGTGGGGGTGGGGGCCCATTTCCCTATTCCCCAATTTCTTTTATAAATAGGTAGGGGTGGACATAGTTCGATTTGATTCTATTCGATTTTGGATAAAACCGAATTAAACCTAAAAAATTTCGATTCATCCAAAATTGAACCGGATTGAACCTAATAAGAATGTGAACCGAATTGAATTGAATTGAATTGAATTTGATCGATTCGGTTCGGTTCGGTTCGATTCAATTAGGTTTTGAGCCTAATGGGCCGGCTAACTTAATGGGTCTTTTCAACCTGTTTTTAATATTATTTGGTTGTTTGATACTTATTTTGACCATTTGAATAGCCCAAAAGAATAACCCAAATCAAACCTAATTTTAAAAAACATAAATTATGTCAATTAAAATCATATTACATAATAATAAGTTAATAATAAATTCATTCCAAACTCCAAACTAATAGTTCAAAAATAAGAATTGTTGACGTCTCTTTCTGGGTTGTATCAGAAAAGCCAACAAGGATTGGATTTTGGTCGTGATTCTAAACAGAAAGAGAAGGAGAAAATAAAAAAACGCGAGTTTTTTAAGTGGTAAAACTCCGATGACCGGAGAAACGTCCACGGGTGGTTGAATGATCAACCAAACCAAAATCCACTATGAAATTATGATGTTTACAAGCACTCGATCTCTCTTTTTTCTCTCGGTATTTTTCTATGAATGCTGTCTGTATATCTTTTTTGGCGAGATTATGGGTTTATTTATATGTTTATAGAACCCTAATCTGTTTTGTACAAGTAACAGAAGATCTTTCGATTTAATTGCAATTATTTACTTGTTTGAAGCTGATTGTCTTCTTTTCTGTTTCGGAGTCTTGTATTGAGATCGAATGGGATTCTAATAATGTTGCCCAATTAGGACTTATTTCCTTATAAAGAGTGTAGTCTTTTTGAAGAAATAAAGTTATTGCCTGATTGGGAACCTTCCCTGTTTAATATTATGTTCTTGTTTGGGATCTCTTTTTGATATGGACGTCCTCGTGCATTTTAATGACTCGACCCACGCGGGCTATGCGTTGGGCTTCTATTCAGTTTTCTTCATGTTCGTCCCGAGTAAGGACAGTACCTGTTGGTCCCGAGTAACATCATTCGTTCCCGAGTAGAAATGTCTTTTAATCAGCCCCGAGTGTCATTTAACTGATCCCGAGTAGTGTATAATGTTGATTAACCCTGTAGGTTTTGTTCAACATCTGTTTACTCGGGTTTTCTCCTCGTCGGAGATATCTTGTAGGATATTTTTTGAATGCGTATACGGATGTCCACCTGGTAATTTATCCTCTTTGTTGATGACGTGTACATATGGTAAAATTCACATATGACAATACCCCCTTAAAATATTTTTACTGAACTGGTTTTTACTTCAGGCAAAAGTATTTTAATCAATGTTTTCAATATCTTTTCAGTACCCGAGTAAATATCTTGTTATAATGATGTGTCTTAATGATGACCCTGCAAATTCGATTTGCCTTCTCGCGTGAGATCATTAATGACGACGACGTTTTGGAGTTCTGACGGCGAAAGCCAGTTCTCCTTTTGACACGTGTCCCTTGCCTCTTCGTTTTTCAATATTATTTATGAGAAATGACTCACGCATTTCCCCGTACACCGTCTACGTCATCAATCCTCATCATTGTTTTTCCCCGCCTTGAGATCTAGGGTTTCGTGTCATCATCTCTTTAAATTCTTCACTGAGTGAAAGCGTTGGTTCATTCTCAAAAATTTTCAGTAGAAAAAATTTCCTAAACCCAGATTTCTTTTACGTAGAAGGTCGTGACTTTCCATTGAAGATTTTGCATCAAACTTTATTCAAGGTTAGTTTTAATAGAGCCATCTTCCTGTCATCGTCTTTTTAATGTCGCTCTTGATGCATTAGAACTAGGGGAATTCCAGTTGGTTTCTTGCATTAGAAGATTACTGGGGGAAATCTCTACTGATGAACCTCCATTTTTAGAAGTTGATGTTTCTGGGCTTCACCCTGACGTCACTTTTATCCCTGTATCCAGTTCTTCATCTAGTTCTGATTCTGACATTTCTGATCACAGGGTATCTCTTCAAAGGATGGGAAAACATCAAAGCAGAAGTGAAGTCCGTAAGCACAACTCGGGCTATATTCTGATCAGGGAGCAGACTGTCAACGAGAACGACGTTGAAAAGGTGTTCAGAATATCTCGCCTTTCTTTCTCTGCTACTTGTCCGAGTGGGTTTGATACTGAGCCGAATGTAGTCATGGCAGATGAGATAGAAAAGTATCGTTCACGATTCGATCTGCCCAACTCGGTCACTCTGATTCCAGCGGGTGATAGAGTTGCATGGAATCCTCCCCCGAGCATGGTGGCAATCTACGGATTCATGCTCTGCTGCGGCGTCACTCTTCCTTTTCAGCCATTTAATGCCTGGTTTCTGGCTGAAGCAGGGATTGCCCCGACTCAATTAGCCCCGAACAGTTATAAAATTTTGATGTGCATGTGGAATATGTACAGCCGGATGAACCTTTACGCTGAGGCAGTCTGGTAAAACAGGGACTTACTTCCTCATATCGAATCCGCCAAACTGCTGGGTCCCTAAGGGGACAAAGGTGAGTCTGAAAGCTGATATCTCTGACGACCCTAAAAAGAGGGGTTTTATATGGGGATTCCCTATATCCAACAAGTTCTGGAAGAACGGTTGGTTTTTCACCGGAGGGAGTCTCTGGCTTGATGTTACTGTTTCAACTGGGGGTACTCGGACGGTGATAAAAGTCCCCCGTTTCTTCTGTTTCCCTGAGATATGGAACAAGAAGAAATTTGATTTCAGCGATTCCGAGCTGACCAGACTTACTCGGGCAGCGGTTCGTACTTTGGAGAAGATGAGCAAGACTTATCTCTTCGTTGAGTCGAAGATGATTGAGCTCGGCTTCTTCGAATAGATTTCAGGCTACCGCAGGCAATGTAAGCGATTTTTATAACCTTTTCCTTTCATTGTTATTATTTTTTTTTTGCATTCTGATGCGGTTCTTTTTTTTTTCTTCTAAGTATACGATACGGACATCGTCAGCGATCTTCAGGCTCACCAAATGAAGTAATAATTTGGGCGAGTTGGAAAGAAGCTTCTCGTCAAGGCAATGAAGTCATCGCCCCGTCTGAGTCCGAAAGGAGACTGATGCGATCGAAGAGCAAGTTCCGGAAGATGTCTCTGAGAACGTTGTTCAACCGACCACTGGAGAGACTAGTGGTCCAAGTGGCCCGACCGATACTCAGCTGCCTGGCGACAGGAAAGGATAGAGTGAAAGTCTTGGTGAAGAGCATGCCGAGCAGTTTGACTCCGGTGATGGAGGTCATACCTCTGCGGGACAGGATCCCCTAGGTCCCGATTTTTTTGAAGTTTTCCGGGATGATATTCAGGAAGATCCTGGAGCTGATCTCAGTTTCCACTGCTCTCTAGGTGAGAAACGGAAGGCAATCAGCTTTCCAACTTGTCATCTCAAGGTCCCTCGGATGGTCTCTTTCATCGACTCCAGCGATGAAGATATTGCGGTTGAGACTCACCCGAGCCCTGATGTTAAAGCATCGGCGGATGCGAAGGCTTTGAAGCCAAACAGGGGTTCCTCTTCCCCCAAGGTTGAAAATCTAGGGGCTGAACCCTCGGGGGTTCCTTCACATCCTTCTCCTCAGGATATGCTGCAGAAGATGTCATCTGGTCAGATTTTTATCGGGGGCGACCGCTAGAGCTGCTTTCGGAATAGCTCCCTGAATGAATGCATTCAAAATGTTTTTAATGGTGCAACTTATGTAAGTTATTCTTAACTTCCTTCAGTTGCATTGTTTGTTTGAAAATTTTTTAATTGAACTTCTTTATAGATGGTGGCTGAGTTCGCTGAGCTGGTTCAGACACAGCAATATCAAGCTGATAGAATAAGACGTCTCGAAGCTCAACTGAAGGAAAGTGAGGATCAACGTGCTCGGGTCGAAACGGCTTATCAACAAGAAGTTGGTTTTGCATAAGTTATTGTCGACCACTGCTTGGCGAAACAGGTTGAAGTTGAGGAGAAAGCTTCTTTGGCAGAGGAGAAGGAAACATCACTTCAAAATTTGTTATCCTCTGCCCAAGAATCCATGCTTAAGGCCGAGCAGGAAGTGGAATAGTCCAAGTCGACGTATGAGCAGAAAATCGAAGATTTGGAACGCCAGGCTCTGACAGTCGAATCCTTGGCCCGAGAAGCCAGGCTAGAACTTGAAGTCCAAGGGGTGGATCATTTTAAAAGATCCCCTACCTATGTCGCCCTCCTCATTCGGGATTTTCAGCGAGGGCTAGTTTCAGCGGGCGAGTTCTTCAAAGTTAAGAATAGAGCGACTGAGAATGTCAGAACTAATTGGGAGCTGTCAATCAAACATCATGTGGATCGGTCCTTGGAATCTCTCCGGACTCAGATGAAGGAATGGAGGGCTTACTCCCTCAGCCTAGGCAAAGAGTCTCATCCCATGCATTTGGAGGTTCCATCTGAGCATTCCCTCTCGACTTTTTACGCCAGTGGAGAGTCAGTCGTAGATGGTGTGGTGCCTGATGTTGGGCCGATCCCAGGAGAGGATTACATCCAATGGATGGACGATTTGACCGACACAATTGATTGGCCTTCTAATGAGAGCCTGCTCTGTGAATACGAGATGGTGCCAGACCCGAGCATTGGCAAGAGCTCCAAATCCTCACAATCCTAATTTTTTCATAATGATTCTTTTTGTAAAACTGTAACCATTATTTTGAAAGATCAATAAAATTCCAAGTAGCTTCTGAACCGAGTAGTCTTAATCTTGATTCTTTGCTCAAAATTTCTTTTAACTTGAATCTGCTGCCGAGTATCTTATTAAACTCTTTAATTTTTGGGTAACTTCACCGAGTATCTTATTAAACCGGTTGTTTACCCGAATAGCTTTAAACGCCAAGTATCTTATTAAAATGGCTCTTGTGATCTTTATGCCAAGTATCTTATTAAATTGACTATTGTCTTCATGCTAAGTATCTTATTAAACTGGCTTTCTGATATTCGAGTAACTTAACCGAGTATCTTATTAAACCGGTTTCGTTCCCCGAATAGTTTTTTAATGCCAAATATTTTATTAAACTAGCTAGTATTATTAACCGAGTCATCTTAAAACAGGCAAGTAGGCTTATATTTGTGTTTCATACACGGTTGCTACCCGAACATTACATCAAGGCTCACCATAATCATATGTTCGAGTCCTTACACATTACCAAAGACGTCTCCCCAGCTTTTATGTGCAAGGGTTTGCCGAATCGTTAAGCTTTTTGATTCACTTAACACAGCTCCGTATTTCACCAGAATTTTTCTTGATAGCGTCCTGAGCTGGTGCATCGGGTTTGCCTTTTTGCTAAGGTCAATTGACCTTGCTCGGCTGGCATGCTTCTTCGAGCTTCTCTGCCCATTCGAGAATTAATGGTCCCGAGAATTCTATTTGCATGTTCTTATTATCATGTTTGTCTTCCATATGTTCTTATTATCATATGCTTTCTTTTTGGAAATCCTGAGTTTAATTTTTTATTCATAACTGCAAAATCAACAAAGTTTTAAATTCCACAGTTATTATTTGATCTAACTAAAATTGTCCTGACTAGAATAAAGAACAAAAAATAATTCCAGGATAGAAAATCTTCAGGTATTGGGCATTGCATGGTTGGGGTAGAACCCCTCCATTGGGTTGTGCAATCCAATATGCTCAATGGCTAGCGACTTTGTATGAGCCTTCCCACTTTATTTTTTGTGTTTAACGACACCTTCCTGAGTACCAGGTCTCCCAACTTGAATTTTCTGACCCGAACGTGAGAGTTGTAGTGGCGAGCTACTCTTTGTTGATATGTCATATTTCGTATTTGGGATTTCTCCCTTTTCTCTTCTAGCTCATCTAGATTTTGTAATAGCATATCAACATTTTTATCTTCATCATATAGTCTGACCCAAGGTGACGTATACGATGTTTATATAGGGATAACAACTTCTGTTCCAAACGCTAAAGTGAATGGAGTCTCTCATGTTGATGTTCTTGCTGTTGTCCGATATGCCCATAATACTTCAGGAAGCTTTTCAACCCAGCTTCCTTTTTTGGCATCTAGCTTTGCTTTGATTGTGTGCTTGATGATTTTATTTACTGCTTCGACATGCCCATTTGTTTGAGGTTGGGCAGGTGTGGCATAGTAATTGGTAATCTGGTACTCTTTGCATAGCTGTTTGAATTTCAGGTTATCGAACTGGGTGCCATTATCAGTAATTATAGTGTTTGGGACTCCAAACCTACAAAGTATTTTCTTATTCATGAAATTTATGGTGTTTGCTTCTGTGATATGCACCAATGCTTAACTTCTACCCACTTCGTGAAATAGTCAACGGCTACTATGGCATGTTTTGCTTCACCCCCTGTCCCTGCTGGCATTGGGCCGATTAAATCCAAACCCCACATGGAAAATATCCATGGGGATGTGAGGTTTCTGAGCTGCTCAGGGGGTTGTTGGATGTCATTAGCAATCCTTTGGCAAGTATTGCAACTTTTCGAACATTGTTGTGTATCTGATAATGAAGTAGGCCAGTAATAGCCTTGCCTGAGTACCTTATGTGCCAAACTTTTACCCCTAGTGTGGTTTCCGCAAAATCCTCCATGGATTTCCTCCTCATCTGATACAAATCTTTGGAGTGTTCGGGAATACCCCCTTCTGTATAGTTCTCCTCCAATCAATGTGTACCTTATTGATCTGTACCTTATTGATCTATACCTGATACGTTTGGCTTGTAAGGGATCTTCCGGGAGCACGTCTTCTTCCAGGAACCTTTTTAGCTGAGTCATCCAACCGTCTGGCGATGTTTGGATTTCTGAAATTTCTAAGTTTCTTTATTCATGTGTGCTCAATTTAAGAAGATGTGCAACCGGAATAGTTTTTGGCTTGATTGTGGTTGTTGCTGACGCAGGCTTGGACAATGCGTCTGCCTTTTCATTTTCCTCCCTGGGGATCTGGGCAATCTTATATTCTTTAAATTTCTGGAAGAGCTGTTTTGCGATGTCACGGTAGGCTATCATGTCTTCATCCTTGGCTTGGTACTCGTCCAGGACTTGGTTGACAACTACCTGTGAATCGCTGAATATCTCGACCTCATCTGCCCCGAGAGCTATGCAGACTCTGAGTCCAGCTAGTAGCGCCTCGTACTCGGCTTGATTGTTGGTTGCTTTGAAATCAAACCTTATGGCACATTCGACATCATCTCCTTCTGGAGTGCATACTACAATCTCTGTCCAGCTGCCATGAGTGTTTGAAGAGCCATCAACATACAGTTTCCATGTGAAATTTTTACCCAACATTTTTTTTGCTTCCTGGTTCGACTCTGTGAACTCGGCTATAAAATCCGCCACTGCTTGCCCTTTGAGAAATGTCCTTGGGATGTAGTGGATATCGAATTCACTTAGCTCAATTGCCCATTTGGTTAATCTCCCTGAAATCTCTGGCTTTTGTAAAATCTATTTCAATGGGCAGTCAGTGGGTACTTGGATTATGTGAGCCTGAAAATATGGCCTTATCTTCCTTGCTGCTGAAACCAATGCTAGGGCCATTTTCTCTGTCTGTGAATACCTGGTTTCGGCTGGTAGGAGTGCTTTGCTGATATAATATACTGGTTTTTATACTCTATCTTCTGATCTGACTATGACTGAGCTTGCTGCCAGTTCTGTAATTGATAAGTACAATTGGAGTGTCTCCCCCATCTGAGGTTTTGAAAGGATGAGAGTATGTCCTAGGTATTCTTTAATTTTTAAGAATGCGTGTTCGCACTCTTTATTCCATTCGAGTCCTTTCTCTTTTCTAATTACTTTGAAAAAGGGTGCACATCTGTCTGTGGCTTTTGACATGAATCTCCCTAAGGAAGCTAAGCATCCTGTTAGGCGCTGTACTTCTTTGAATGTCATCAGTGAAGTCATTTTCTGCAGGGCCTGGATCTTCTCAGGGTTGACTTTGATTCCTTTTTGGTGAACTTGAAAACCCAGGAATCTTCCTGAAGGAACCCCGAATAAACACTTGTTCGGATTTAGCTTCATTTGGTATCTCATCAAGACATCAAATGTTTCTCGTAGGTCTGAAGTGTGTTTGTCTGTCGTGATACTCTTAGTCAGCATGTCATCAATGTATACTTTCATGTTTCTTCCAATTTGTCGTGCGAAGATTCTGTTGACCAGCCTTTGATATGTTGCCCCTGTATTTTTTAGCCCGAAAGGCATCACTGTGTAATAGCATAAACCCTGATCAGTTGTGAATGCTGTTTTTTCTTCATCGGCCTTATTCATCCAGATTTGGTTATATCCTGAATAGGTGTCCATGAAACTAAACAGCTCATGGCCTGATGTAGCATCCACCAACTGATCTATCCATGGAAGTGGAAAACTATCTTTCGGGCATGCCTTGTTTAGATCTGTAAAATCTACGCACATCCTTCATTGTTCATTCTTCTTTTGGACGAGGACTACGTTAGCTACCCACTGAGGGTAATTGACCTCTCTAATTGATCCTACAGTGAGTAGCTTCTCTACTTCTTGTTTAATTGCTTGACTTCTCTCGAGATTGAATGATCTTCTCCTTTGTATCACCGGTTTCACATTCGGGTCTACTGTGAGATGGTGGGATATTATTCAGGCATCTATCCCGACCATGTCTTCATGGCTCCATACGAACACATCCATGTATTCTTTAAGTAGATCAACGAGGCTCTGTTTGATTCTTCCTTCTAGGTTGGCCTCGACCTTGACCTTTTTGTCTGGCTCGTCTTCTTTTAAGGTGATTTCTTAGACCGATTCAGTTTTGGATTCATTCGGTTCTTCGTTCTGACTCGGTTGTGTTAAAGTGCAAACCTGCTCATCATTCTTGTCTTTGTATACTGACATGTTAGATCTTCGAACCATCTCATGGGATCCCTTGACTACTCTAACCCCCTGTTCGGTCGGGAATTTGATCATTAAGGCATAAATGGTTGTTACAGCCTTAGTTTTATTCAGGAATGGTCGTCCTAATAGTGCATTATATGGCCAATTGTCCAAGTCCACCACCATGAAGTCGAGCAATACAGTTCTCTGGCAAGGTGCCACTCCAATCTTTACAGGTAGCGTTACCGTCCCGAGTGACCTGACCTCAACTCCCCCGAATCCTCTGAGTGGGGTATGGAAGAGCTATAGGTCCTTTCGGTCTAACCTGAGTTGATTGTAGACGGCTATATTGAGAATATCTGTTGATATTCCATTATCTATCAGGATTCTCCTGACTTCCCGGTGACCAATCCGGGCACTTATGACCAAGGTGTCATTTGGCCGAACATCGACCCCATGTGAATCTGCTTCTGTGAATGTTATTGGGTTACATCCTTCCTTTACCATTTTCGGGTCCAGCTCGACTGAGTTTACGTCAAAGTTATTTCTTGCCTCTACTGCTTCTCTGATTTCCTGTGTTCGCTCATGGTTACTTCTCCCAGTGGATTGTCCTCCAAAGATCGTATGTATTATTTGATTGGCCTCTGGACTGACCCTTTGACTTCAACCAGAGCTGTGATCGACCCTGATCTCTTTCTTTGTTTCTGAATTCTCATCCCTTTTCAAGACCACATCCTGTAGATGTCCTTCCCGAATGAGGGTTTCTATGTAATCTCTGAGCTGGTAACACTTGGAAGTCTCATGATCGGTTTCCTTGTGGAACTTACAGTATTTGGTTGTATCTCACCGAGCAAACTGAGATTGATGGCGTGGCTCTTGTACCATATTCTTTGTTTCCAGAATGGCCAGGATTTCCTCCTGTTTTTTTTGAAAAGGGGTGTAGTTAGTGTATCTGCCTCGGTATTTTTTCGTGGCTTGTTCGGCATTACTCCCGTTTCCCCCGTCCTTGCTCGTTTCCTTGCCGTTTCCTTGTCATTTCCTTTCTGTTTTCCCTTTTGGTTTTGCACCTTGGACTCAACGTCCTTCTCGGGTTTTCCTCCATGCATATAGCATCCTCCAGTGGCTACCTCTTCTTCTTCGGCTAGTGCATATCCTCCTGCCATGTCCATCATGTCTGCATATCTGGTCAGTCGGGCTCTTCTTAGGTCAAAAGATAACCGTCCATTCTGCAGGTTGTTGATGAATGCATCAATTATTGCTTCATCGTTTGCACTACCAATTTCTGATACTGCTTGGCCAAATCTCCCTATATATTTTTTCAGCAACTCATCTTTCCCTTGCTTTATTTGAGAAAGGTAAGCCAATGACTTTTTCCTGTGAACATTGCTCAGAAATTGCATTGAGAAACTCCTGTTTAGTTCACTAAAACTTCCAATGCTTGCTGGGGGTAATCTCCCAAACCATCTTGAGCCCATGTCTCCTAAAGTTTGTGGAAAGTTGAGACACTGTAAGGGATCACTATGGGCATACTAGGTCATAGCACTTTTATAGCGTCTGACATGCTCTTTTGTGTCTATGTCTTTCTTGAACTGCTCCACGCGCGGCATCCTGAATCTTTCTGGGAATGGGGTCCGTAAGATTTCCTTAGTGAATGGACTATCAAAATCATCATCAGATAAATTGTTATACCCATAACGTCTGACCAGTGCATCCATCTGATGCCTATTGTTCTCGACTTCTCGAGTTAGGCTCTGGATTATGACGTCCCTGTTTCCCATCGGACTTCCCTGATGGTTGAACAGTTGGGTGATTGTCATTCCTCTTTTAGGTTATTCACTTTGATGCCGGGTTTCATGTATGATTCCATGATGAAGCTTGCGATGGTGTCGATCGCTGTCTTCTGATGACGACCGATCCCTGTGCCGGTCATGTTTGTAGTGTCTAGCACTAACTGTCTGATCCCGGGTCTGCTTCTGGCGTCGTCGTTCCTCTTCAGAGGTTTCACATGCAGCCTGATTGATTGGAGTAGAGTCTTTTCTGGCTTGCAGTGCGTTTTGTTCTGGCCCTACTACAACCGAACGAAGCCTCGCAGGTGGGAGATTAGGAGTTTGTGCCTCTGCAGCCAGTAGATCAACTCCTTCCTTTGTTGCGTCTGCCATCAATTGTTGCAACGCTTCTCGGAAATGTTGTGTCAGATCTCCACTGGTTGAAGGAACTTGCTGGATCCCCGTCAGGAATGTAGGTTGGTTTTCTGTTGTTGCAGCGAGATCCCGTGAGGTACTGCCAACATTGAAGTTATCCGGAGACTTTTGGACATCCCCGGAACTACTTCTGTTTCCTGCCATTGCTTTTAATCAAATCGGAGGTTCGGCCCCTCCTTCTAGCGCCAATTGTTGACGTCTCTTTCTGAATTGTATCAGAAAAGCTAACAGAGATTGGATTTTGGTAGTGATTCTAAAGAGAAAGAGAAGGAGAAAATAAAAAAAACGGGAGTTTTTTACGTGGTAAAACTCCGATGACCGGAGAAACGTCCATGGGTGGTTGAATGATCAACCAAGCCAAAATCCACTATGAAATTATGATGTTTACAAGCTCTCGATCTCTCTTTTTTCTCTCGGTATTTTTCTATGAATGTTGTCTGTATATATTTTTTGGTAAGATTATGGGTCTATTTATATGTTTATAGAACCCTAATCTGCTTTGTACAAGTAATAAAAGATCTTTGTATTTAATTACAATTATTTACTTGCTTGAAGCTGGTTGTCTTCTTTCCTGTTTCGGAGTCTTGTATTGAGATCGAATGGGATTCTAATAATGTTGCCCAATTAGGACTTATTTTCTTATAAAGAGTGTAGTCTTTTTGAAGAAATAAAGTTGTTGTCTGATTGGGAACCTTCCCTGTTTAATATTATGTTCTTGTTTGGGATCTCTTTTTGATATGGACGTCCTCGTGCATTTTAATGACTCGACCCATGCGGGCTATGCGTTGGGCTTCTATTCAGTTTTCTTCATGTTCGTCCCGAGTAAGGACAGTACCTGTTGGTCCCGAGTAACATCATTCGTTCCCAAGTAGAAATGTCTTTTAATCAGCCCCGAGTGTCATTTAACTGATCCCGAGTAGTGTATAATGTTGATTAACCCTGTAGGTTTTGTTCAACATTTGTTTACTCGGGTTTTCTCCTCGTCGGAGATATCTTGTAGGATATTTTTTGAATGCGTATACGGATGTCCACCTGGTCATTTATCTTTGTTGATGACGTGTACATATGGTAAAATTCACATATGACAAGAATACATTACTCCCTTCCACTGAACCCACATTAGGATCAATCTGCATCTATTAACAATTTCAAATACAAAGAAGTAATAAAAATTTACACACAGATTATACACAAATTAAACTATATATATACATATTGATCTTATACATAGATTATACACACTGTTATTTTATCTATCTATCTATCAATATATACACACACGGTTATTTAATATATATATATATATATATATATATATATATATATATATATATATACACACAGATTATACTCACGGTTATCAAACATGTATATCTATGTATCAGCGGCATATTATACAAACATGTAAAATGAATATTAGTTTAAACTACACTCTTTTCATTTTTTTTCTTTTTTGGCAATAATTGTACAAGTTAATTTGGTACACGTCAGTTTGACAAAACCTAAAGTACCAAATGTAAATTAATATAAGAAAAGAATTACTAAATGTAACTTTAGTTTGTTCCATTGGCTTGTAACATGTTGAATAAGCAAGGGACAAATTACAGTAAAATTATCTTTAATCTTGAGTAAATTCCTTAACAAACACTCTCTTAACAACAACTAAATGCATTTGACATCTATTAATGATGCAAAAATGCTAGCTAGTCAAAGAGCATACATCAACTAATAGAAAATTCAAAAAAAAAATGAACTAATCATATTGATATCACATGAACAACAAACTAAGGTTCGTATGGTACCTCTAGTGAGCCTGAAGGGACAATTAATTGGTAGTTTTATAAAATCCAGAGAACACAAGTAACCAAAATTCTCATATATCAATTCTCATATGTCAAAATTCTCATTTATCAACCCCAAAACAGAAAGTCTAAATCAAGCTTCGTTTTATTTTTGAAAGGCTGTAATATTATTGAAACAAAAACCAGAGGAACAAAACCCATAACCAACGGCAGCAGTTGTTAACCCACAAACTGAAAAACGGAAAGTCTAAATCAATTGTAGAAATCAAATCGAATTCAAACCATCTGACTCATAATTAGACAGATCGAAAGCTAGAGTTTTGTGTACACTGGAATACAACAAGACAAAGAAAAGCACAAATATAAGACAGAGAAGGGATTTTTAAACCACCAACACTAACAAATCAAGCTTGGTTAACCCACAAATCAACAAATCAAACACTAACAAATCAACAAATCAGTTTAGGACGAGTTTAAGAAGAATAAACTAACTAAATCAAAATTTACCTTTACCTTGTTCAAGCAGATCGGAGAGTTGAAGAAGAGTAAATCAGATGAGCTAAAGCTGGAAGGTTGGTGAATGGCGATGAAGACGAGCAGTGAAACAAAAACAAAATATAAGAAGAAAATTAGAAGAAGAAATTAGAAGAAGAGGAGGAGAAATTGACAAACCTTGTAGTTGTAGGAGCATATCGGATGTTGAGGAAGTGAGAAACAGAGCAGTTCGAACGTGTTGAGAATGAAAATTGAAGTTATCAGAGTCCAGATAGTTGAAGACTTGAAGTTGAACTTGGCTGCTGGTCGTGTAAGTGGAGAGTAAAGAAGAAAATATTAGGGTTCTTTTTTTTTTTTTACTTATATACCCGGTTTATTCGGTTCAAACCGGTTTTAAGAGGTTCAAACCGGTTTGAACAGAAAATCAATTCGATTTTCAATTTTTAAACCGGTTTAAACCGAATTACTTTACGAATCGATTCGAATACCCTTTTTTCGGTTCGATTCGATTCGAATCGTAACTTAATACTCACCCCTATAAATAGGGGTGGGAGTGGAGCCCTAATCCCCCATATATATTTATATATTTTTAATTTTATTTTTTAAAAAAATAATAACTTTAACCTTATTACTTATTTATTCTCTACCTATTTCCCTCATTTTCACATATATATTTATGTGTAATACAAAATTACTATAACCTTTTGTATTAATTTTGAATTAAATTAAATCGGTTATATACTTTAAATTATTTATTGAATTGGATATCGAAATAGGGTAAATCGAACGATTAGAATGATCGAATTTCGAATCTCGAATTCTAAATTTTGGATTTTAAATTGGAAAATATTATGATTTAAAATGGAAGAAATGGGAGACGGGGGTGGGGGCAGGGGAACCTCCCCACAAACACCCCCATCCCCACTTCCCCTAAATGGGGTTTGGGGGCAGGGGTGGGGGGACCCTCCCCCGTCCCAATGGGCTCCCACGCCCATGGCCCCTGCTGGCTCCTGCTGCCCTCTACCATGTCTCCTCCCCTGTGTATATTGATTTGAAAATTTCTTTTATATAGAAAATTTCTGATTTATATTTGCCTTGTATGATATCCCAACTAAAATAAACTTTAATACTAAGGTATACAGTTCCTTCAAATACTGAGGAGATTTCAGGTGAGGGAATCTATGACCTTACACTATGTGGCGTCACTATAACTATAACGATTCTGTATGAAAAAAAAAAAACATATAGAAATCTTACATGGGATAACTTCACATTTCCCTTCTTGGGAGTTTGAACTACTTAGATACGTTGGGGAGTTTGAACAACTTAGAAACGTATGGGTATATGATGTTGATTTGATATTTTATAAATAAAGCATTATTACAATTCTGTGACATATTTTAAAGTTTACATTCAAACTCACAAAGCTTACATATGGAACCTGTAAATGTTATATATGAAAAACTTGACAGTACCAATAGTATTGATAAAAATCGGTACTGGTTATGGGCCTCTGGCATCTTGGTTTCGGTCATCCCACCATTAATCTTTTCTCAGTTGGTGGTGTTCTTATTGCTGATCTCATCAATCTTTTTTCCGTTTTGGATTGATGATAGTTTAGCTAAAATGGCAACCTCTGCTTCCGAGGACAAGAGTATGGCCGGATGATTGTCCCATATTAATCCATCAGCTTGTTATTGATGATATGATTCAATAAATTTATTCCAGGTTTTTATGCTTATTGTTTTTTTTTTTGTTAAAGCAAGATTCACATTATTTACATTTTTAAGCATTTGAAGCGTAATGTTACATTTACAATAAGACTACTTTATTTAAATCTGTTGTCCAAACTATATATTATCACTATAATCCATTCATTTAGGCACTAATTTGGACAGTAACATTACTTTTATATTTATTTTCATAATCAATTTGACCACACAATTACCATCTATTTTTACATTAAACAATGAACGCGAAAGAGGCAATATAGGAAGCCATAGGGGGGTTCTTACGCCCCAAATCCTTCATTTTCAACTCCTTTTTGGGAAAATAAACCAAGGAACAGTTGCATCCTGGAGGCACCCTAAAATTACAAGTAGCTAAAAACCAAGGAATGAAGAAAGAAATCAAAAGAAATTACATATATTAACAATCGAAAAAGAAAATCCCGCCATAACATAGCGAGTAAAATCTCTGAACCAAGTGGAATATCACCTGAATTTAACAATTAAAGCATCAGATGTGAAAATCGCTTTAAATACCGATAAGAGGAAGAAGAAGCTCACCCTCTCAAGACAGAATTAATTTGAACCGCTACCCTGTCTTATCTTAAGGACAAGCTCCTCAGTGGTGGTGCCAATGATCTCGTTGGCACGTTTCAGCCCGACACAGTAATACCGGCCAATAGTATCCTAGATTAAAAGATTAGTCTCAAATCAGAAACAATGTCAAACTTAAAACTTGTTGAAATGAGAGAAGGGTTGCATAGAGAAAAGAGTAAAGCCTAAAGCAATTTTCGACTTTGGTGTCTACAAATAAAATTCGGGACAATTTTTATCCTACATGGCTACACTAACAATATTATTAAAATTATCTGTCTACAACTATATGACCACAAGCTTTCTGAAAAATAGTCAACAAAATTTAAACATTAATGTTAGACAATCCAAAAAATTTAATCAAAATGATGTGGCAAGTGGTTTTTTCATTAACCACATCATCTCATATTGTGTGTAGTGATGCAAACTCTTGTCACATCATTTGGGTTGAAATTTAGCTTAATTATTTGAGTTGTATAGCATTACTCAAATTTAAATTCATGTCTCCACACCTTACTGATCCTCAGTACAAGGTACTAATGCAGTCACTCAATTGGAAGATTTCCATAAATTTTTGTTCTTGGTTGATCATTTGAAACTGATTAGCATATATGAAGTGGCCAATCATGCAACTAGTTATTATCTGAGTTCTAACAGGATAACACAAGTCGGACTGCTATCCATGACGTCTGAGAAAGAGACAGAGTGGTTCTCACCCGAGCAACAATGCTTAATTTCTCTAATTTTTGAACTGCATCATCGACATCAAAATTACAGCTCTCTCCAAACTCTTCTTTGATTAATTCCTCGCACCTCAGATCCAGATCCTATTTCACATTACAAAGTCATAAATCAGATTACAAATATGTTGCAAAAGATTTCCATTACAAGTGGATATCCAACAATGAACAAGAAACAAAGATATAAAAGAAAACAAAAGAACAAAGCACATGCAGATTGCAGGACGGCAAGACATCAGATTGATGCATACCTGCAATGTGGCTTTTCCCTGTTCCATCAGTATGAAAAACGAAATGATCACTTCTTTGACCTGCACAACAATAAGTTGGTGTAAGCATTTGGTAGCGTGTAATTAGATACAATGTGTTCCCATATCCATCCCTATAGTTTTTTAAATTTCCCAAGTTGTCGTTTGTTTAATATACCCAAGATTATGATATTAATATCCCTGCATAGAATAATTTCAAAAAAATAATAATAACAATCCCTGCACAGAATAAATATTAGATTTACACATGCAACGATGCTTCTCCAAATGAAACTAAAATTTAGATGAGATCTTTTGTAATCAATGTCATTAACTTATCTCATAGTCCTCTCAAAGTATTGCATTTGTTTAATCTAGTTACTACTTGCTACTTTGATATCCCAAGTTACCCATGCACACTCATCAGAAGTAAAATTCCCTTATTTTTAAAGACTTTAATTACGTAAAACGAATAATGGTTTGAACAAAGTTTAACTTGATTGTTATATCAAAATAGTACGAAAAGAAAATACCACTTGAAATTATTTAGCAAGTATATTTTAAAACATATGGTTTTAACAGCTTAGTTGATAGACATTTTGATGGCTTTGTTTGATATTGTCAAATTCCTTTTGCCAAAAGTGACAGCAAAGTACATAAAGCCAATGAATGATTTTAAGTATTTTTTGCACTAGTATAGATACAATAGAATTTCACCAATACAAAAACCATCGGTGTCTATCACAGAAGATTAGAAAGAGAAGATGTTATAAGTTTAAGGAATTCATCAAGCCTGAAACTTACTTCTTGCTGAATCACATCATCACACAAGTGAAGAAGAGTACCCTTTCCACTATCTAGCTGCTTGTCATACATGGACTGTGTGATTAAATTCTGATATACAGCCAAGTTTTGCTGAAACCTGCAGGCAGTTGAAGAAACAATAAATTGACAGTTTGATTTTAAATCAAGAAATAATTCAACCATAATACAAACTGAGGTGTCAGCCAATACATTAGAAGAGCAAAACTTATCAACATTTTAAGGGCCCAGGGGAAATTGGTAAATTCAGTCAAAAATTTCATATCAGAATTCTCAGCTACCTTACAATACCCACAATACATTAACAAAGAGGGAATAAGAACTTCCATTTTTCAATAAGTTGATCAGGTCAACTTGTCATATATAAATTCAATTATAGTTGAAAGCTGCAATATGCATATCGATTAGCACAAAATAAAAGGAACGAGGCAACTCACGTAAAGTATGTCTTAGCACAGTAACCAATCACTGTGGAAAGCACAGCAATAATGACCCAAACATCAGCTGTAGGCACACTAACAGAACTAAACACAGCAACCTGTTCAGAAAGACAGTAAGTGATTTTGATAAGAAAAATGTGAGAAAGGGAGAGGGGGGCACAGAAAAGATGGGAACATTAACTGAAAACCAATTGCTAAACTGACCAGCCCAACCACAGCAGAAGCAAGGAACTTGACCCAGTCTGTAGGAGTTAATCCTGGATTTTTCTTCTCCGGCTGTTAAAAGACAAAAACGAAGTTCCTATATCAGGTCACAGGTTATTTACGGACTTTCAGAAAATAAGATGCTATAGAAAAGTTACAAATCAATGTGAGACACACAAATGCGCATAGAAAGAGAGTCAGACTGAAAAAGGGCAGCAAAATAACTCACAAGAACTATTTCCATATCAGCCATTGGGATATTTTTAAAATGTTTCACATATATTCCTCGCTCTGCTTTTTGTTTAGTACTCGCACGCCTGCAGAGTGATCATTCTTCTAAGATGTCAGGAAGTATTTTCCATAGCTATTTCAAAATAATTTCATAGGGTAGAGAACAGAAACACAGTCTAGGTACACTTTTACATAACAAAAGAAACAAAAAGTAAAAGTTCATCCCATTTCTCATGAATAATCACCCACAGAATTTTCATTGTTATACATCTTATCATCAAGAGTGCCCTCAATTTCTTCAAGGATATGATTGTTCTTTCCACATCAAGCAATGAAGAGATCATAAGTATTTATATGTTCAACAGTACCATCAGATATTCCAAATTTGCAGCAACAGTTAAAATCAAATTGGTTGCATGTCAATACAATAACATTCCCAAAGTATAATAGAAGAAGAATAGAAGAAAAAAGAAAAAGGAAAAAATAAGCAGCACCTGTAAACAACAATTATCCTATCAAAGGTGGGCTCTTGGATTGTGACCTTGCTCAGCAAACTGCGGAAACTGGAGACAGAGAATAAGATTGTCATCGACAGGACGACAGGCAATAATGATTGGAAATTTAGGACAGGCAACATAGTTGATTGCTTGCTTCTCCATGTGCATTAACATTCATGAGGAATCTTTGGCATCATTGTAAGCCAACAAAGATAAGACGTGATGGTGAATCCTTCCTTCACCCCCAAAACCCACCCAAACACACACACACATCAAGCACAAGATAGAGGCTCTTCACTTTTGCGAGTTAATTGAACTTATCAGGATCTTCACCCACACACACACACACACACACACACATCATGTTTATTTAAATGATAAAATTAGGATTAAATTATGCCAAAATAGATTCATATGCATGAAACAAATCAACAGACATTGTTACATAAACATGGTCCAACACTAATACTGTCCCATAGCAAATGAAGTAGTTAGATGAAAATTACAACCTTAGTTCCATACTTTCAAGTCGGTGCCGCTCAACGTATAACTCATCCTGCTCTACTTCAGAGATAATTTCATCATCCTTCTTTGGGTCCTTTTTATGACGTCCACTGGACCTTCTGGACAAAAGTTTATCTAGCCTTCAAGCACCACCACAACAACAGAAAGGATTAATAAAAAAAGGAAAAAAAAAATTAAAGCAGGTTAAGTTTATAGGTATGAGAGAAGTCAATTTTTTAAGCAATTCTGACATTAAACTGTCTTGTTTACCTGGTAAGTTAACAAACATAAACAATTATTATTGCCCAATAGTTGGGCTATCTGCCCAGACAGCTTATAATACCAATTACAAGACAATGGTAAAAGTGGTGTTTCAATTTAATATCAATTCTATTCAATTATCTGAAATGAACAAGGTTCTAATTACTTAATGCTCTTAAGTGTCTCTTAACTGCATAAACTTCGTATTTGAGTTCCCAGAAATTATATCTCCAGCAATATCCAATGAAGAAGAAAGAAATTGAAGCCCACAAAAAATACCAACCGTGTCCATCTCAAAAGATATGACCAAAAGCGTGAAATGAGCATGTCCACTTTCTCCATGAAAAAGTAATCAGTTGTCTGATCAATTCCAATACCACGTCTGAAGATGATATACTACAAAAAAAAAAAAAAGACATACTACAGATTAGAGCTTCAAAAGGACCATACATAAGACCAAAGTTCAGAACCAAGTTACTGTTTATCAAAATCAGTTCACACTGGTCAAGGCTGGTACAAATTTAGAAGCACCAAGTGAATTTACATAGAATTGCAGGATCCCCTAGCCGCCATGGAATTTCTTTCAGGTCAACAGGTTGTGTGGTATCTTGTCAAATAAACATCAGAATCTATTCCTATTTTTGATCTTCTTATTTGAATTATATTTCAGCAGACTTAACATATATTCTGTTTATCATCAAAAGGACGACCTCACGACCTTAGATATTACAGTGAAGCATAATATTGAGCAAATATGCATACAAAAGCAAAATCAGACAATAAAGCACATTCCTGAGGAGATAGCCCACATGTTAAGGATGCATGAAAAATAAACCCTGTATAGCTAAGTTAGAATCTAAAAGGAAGTCACTCCAGCTGAAAGACAGCGAATGTAAGACAATAGACAAGGAAAGAGGGCCATCCAACAAACATAATAAACCCATGGAGTCATAAATTCCAGGAAGGAATTTCGACAGCTTACAATCTTTAGTTCTAAATTTGGAGCAATACCTTATCACAAAATTCCGGCAGATCATCACACTGATGCTCTTCAAAATACCTTTTCAATAGCATCTTGTCAAGCTACATTCAGAAAGAAAGGAACACTAATATCAACAAATCACAAAACATATGCACCTCAAGAGACTTATAAACTTGCATGGTTATTTGCACATCACAACAAACTGAAATCACCTTCTCCATATATGTGATTACAGACCTTAGACTCATCAACACTGATGGGAAGATTTAGAAGGTACTGCCCAGAATGTGCAACTTCAATCTCATCGTCAGTTGTTATTTTGAAGTTGCTCTTATCCATCACCTGCATAGAAAGAAGTGGGAATGGGAAAAGGATACATACGTATAGTTATTCTAACTAAATTTCTGGTAACAGGACTTGTCTTGAGCTTATAGCCAGCCTCCCCTTAATCAGAATTTAATCCTAAAAATCACCCTTTTTTCATAAATGATTTCCCTACTTCTCAGGCATTACTCTTAACTTACATTCCCATGTTATACATGATATCCTATATATATAAAGCCTTTCCCCTTTGCTTCCAACAAAACACAAGACCTTATTGCCGCAAGAAATCCTAATATCATCTCCATCCCCAGCAGCCCCAAAAAGCTAAGTTTTTTCCTCAACACATAGGCCACCCACAATCAACAGATTTTATCCTATGTGGTTCCTTATGTGGTTCTTCTGCCCACATGCCCCACACGTCTTGCCCACTTGTTGTGTTTACCGGAGGTGGTGCTTATCTCTCTTTGGCCATGTGAATAACTTTGTTATATCTATTTATTGAAAACCATCCAATTCTGTGAACGTTTTTTCTAACTTTACAATATGAGCAGGGAGGGAGATCAGCAAAGCCATTAATTTAAATTTCTTGGATGTTGTGTGGAATATTAAGGAGAATGAAATTATCATAAAATGAGTTAATAAATACAAAAGATAATGCTTCAAGTTCTATTCAACTCCAAACAACAAGGAGCAATCTGACAATTGAAGTTATCCCTAGCTACAGTCATACCCACTAATGGCAGCTACTCAAATATCAAATGTGATAATAGCTCTCGTTCTCTTGGTTACGATTTGCATACATATCGCAATTCAGAAGATGATAAGTTCGAGAATAAAAAGCTGTATTACCTGAAATAAGTATGTGAGGAAATTCTGTTCAAGTACATCAATTTCTTGCGGAGATAAGTTCTGTTGCTTCAATTTCTCAGATCCACTTACAGGGTCAAAGAGAGAATACAGTTGCTGCAAACACGATAAATTGTGTAATTAAATGACAACAAAAGGCTAAAAACATTACCCTAAAGTTACAAATCATATCATATTAAATGAGCAGAATGGAACAAATTCAATCGATCGAGTTATGAAAACAAGGGTACCTACCATCAAATCCTCAAATTGAAGAAGATACCAAGCCCGAATTGTGTACTCGACTCTCTTACAAAGCTTTAGAAACTCAGCCCGATCAGAACTATGTTCTGCAGCCAAAAACATTGAAAAACCCTTATTCGAAATTAACACGAACCACAAAAAAATTCAAAACTTAATTGCACAATTGCATCACCACGAAATTAAAAAAAGAAGCGATAACGAATTGTAAAAATCGAGGTACCAATGAGGCTGGCCAAAGACATGATCAGCTTAGGTTTGAGAATCGGGATGACAGATTCACGCTCCAAGCGGATCACTTCTTTCTTCTTCGCTTTGTCCATCGTTGCTGTTTCAGTGTCTCTGTGTATTCCGTCTGAATTTGAAAGAGGAGAGAAGAATATTCGAGAGACCAAATGGGGGATTTTGGTTGTCGAATCTACAAGGACTTGGTTTTATTAAGCTTCGAAGACAAGGAAGCCAAGAGGTTGCCGACGAACAATTGTATGTAACTGACCCTATCAAACAAGTCAGTTGCATTCACTGTCGATAATATCTTTAATTTCTCATTTAATCACTGAAACCGTAAAACCCCTTCCAGTTGGAGGGAAATTTTTAACACTATTCTACGAAAACGTTTCTTTATTATATCACATATTTGCGAGCAAGCCCTTGGTCATCCATTTCACTCTATAATCTACTCCTCTATACTATTGTCTACTTGTCTTGTCAGTTAGTTGGAACTTCAATAATTGCGTTACAATCAGAAATAGGGGTAATTGCACAAACACCCTTAACATTAGGTCTTATTGCATGTATATGTAAATTTTGTTTAAAATTACACTAACATACTAACATCCTCTATCGTTAGACGACAGTGTTCCACCGTTAGAAGTTAACAGCTGAGGGTAAAAACATCTTTTAACCTATTAATATGATAAATTTATTGTTAAATATAGATAATACTTCATTATTTAATTTTAAAAAAATGGATGGAGGAGATTTGATCTTCTTCATCCATCATACATTCTACACCATTACAAAACAAATTATTTAAATTTAAAAGAAAAAGTGTCCAAATCTCTCACTTCCTAGATGCTTTTTAAACATTAGATTTTTTTTATTAAAAATAAAAAAACTTAATCCAAAGAGATAAAGGATCTAGAAAGATCTAGATCCAAATCTCTTCCTAAATGTTTTTTTAAACATAATTAAAAAAATTAAAGCTTGTGATCTTTCCAAATCTCTGCAAAAAGAGTGAAGATCTTTTCTCGTTGTCTCTAGCAACCGTGAATTTTTTTCCCTTTTTAGGTTTTCCATGTAAAACCTTGTGTTTTGGATGCTTGATTTCTTTTCTTGCATTATAGTTCGATCGTTAATTCGTGTTAATTTATTGGACGTATGATTAATTTTACATAATCCAAAAATCACAGCCAACATAAATGATGTTGATGATTCTGATGGATGGTTGAAGTTGATGATGTGTTTTTTTTATATGATTTGTTTTTATATTAAAATATTAATTTTAAGGATTTCTTTTTGTTTTGTTTATAATTTGTATTTATATATTAATTTAAATTTGTATTATGTATTCCTTTAAACAAATAATTTGTATTTATATATATATATATATATATATATATATATATATATATCTTTTGGATTTAATGACGGACCTACCAAGATTAGACATTGCCCCACGCATACTGTGGATGGGAGGTGTACAACCATAACTCTTACATAATTGTCTATTAATAATTCCTGATTAAAAAAAACCTTGTATTATAGCTAAATTCATATTATTTTTTTCTAATTATTTTTGTTTTAACATGTGGCATGTTATCGGTTAAAAGACAAAAATACACTAGAAATATAAGAACAGGAACTAAAAATGTGAACATAGTTAACAAACAGATAGTTCAAAAAATAAAAATTGGGACAAGAATGCTACTTCCCTTACAAAAGGGGTACGTTGGATTGAGATTTTAATAGATAATCTTAGGGTGTAAGGATTTTATGGATTTGTATGATTTTAAAAACTATTAGAATTATGTGGACTAGAATTTCATGATTCTAAAATAGTTTTTGGACTTTATTTATAGATTATTAGGATTATCTAGATTTTATTTCAAAAAAAATTGAACTTTTTAAAATATGAATCCTATAAATTTGTTAGCTAAAAAATAAGTCTGAGTTGAGAAACTCAACCCGGGTAGAAACTCACAATCAATATAAACTTTATATATATATATATCAAGCAACTTAAATCGTCAATATTGTCAGATTGAATAAACGCTCTTAATCTTTGATTGTGTTCTTTTTCCTTGCCAGAAACACAAATCAACTACTAAGCTAATAAAGCAAATATGCAGACACCATAAAGCATGTGAAAGTTCTAGTTTCCTATATGGTCTACAATAAAACTAATAATCAGAATAATTAAAGAAAAAAAAACACTAATCCCTAACCAAACAGATAATGGAATTTGAATGAGTGTGTACTTTTTAGGAGTAATTGCATAAACATCTCTTGACATTAGGTCTAATTACATTAGACGTACATTGTGCTTAAAATTACAGTAACATCCCTTATCGTCAGTTGACTTCCGTTAACTCTAACAATTGGTCATGTTGTTAGTGCGAAATGACCAAAAAATACCCCTAGTTATTTATTTTTTGTGATAAGTTTTAATTATTATTATTATTTAAAAAAATATTAATTTAAAAATATCAATTCTACATCAGATTCAAACACAAATCATCTTCTTCCATTCTCTTCATCCTCTACAATTATGATCTCAAATCCAGATCCATGTGCTTCCATATTCATCAATAAAATTCCACCAAAAAAATACAAAACATCTCTTCAACAATCTCAATTATGATCTAAAATTAAATTCCACACAAAATTAAAAATAAAAAAGAAAAATTTAATGGAGCAGTAGAAACACAGTAAAAAAAATCAGGAAAAAAATTGATGGAGTGTCTTTATCAGATTTAGAGATGGAGTCGAGCTCATTCTCCGAACCTCCATCTCTATGATCTCTTGAACGATGGCGAGATGTTGATGCAGACCGTGAACCCTTAAAGGAGTTGCATAGTCATCTTAGACGAATAACCAATTGTTCTTCCGGTATTTATTCGAGTGATCCTTATGAGATGGGGTGAGGGATTTCTCCTCAAACCCAGTGGGGATCTAGTGACTTATAGAGTTGGTTAGACCCCAGTGTCGGAATGGACTAGAGTGTAGAAATGAAAAATCTCTCATGAGGGTTGGTAAATTCTTCGCCACGATCTTTTTCCACAGATGCCACAAGAAAGTTAAGATCCTGTATGAGTTGGGGGCTAGTTGAGCAGATGTGATTCTAGTCTTTGCCAAGAACCTGGCAATGAAAGACTATATAGGTAAAGTCACGCCTGAAGTAAGCATGTCTCCATGAATGGCCACGATGCATGAGGGGGAGTTCTAGATAGCGCGTCGACCGCCAAGAGATAGTCGAACACGAGAAGTTAAGTCAAATCTTCCCTCGTAACCTTCGATCTCCCAACTGGTGACCGCGTTCACTTCAGTGTCGAAAGTAAAAGGCTCAGTGGTAGAAAATCTGAGTAGATGTGCTCGTTGTCTTTTTAGGAAATCCCTCAAATTAAGAAGTTTGGATGAGATCTTTAGGTCGATCGATGGATAAGCCCTAGCAGTTGGTTTGCTACCCTGACCACCACATGTTGACCTCAACATATATGGATACGGATTAACAAAATAGATATTAGGGTTAGTATAGGAAGGCACAAACTCAGGGCACGCAAGTGAGTAATCGAAGTTGAGAGCTATGGGTTGAGCCTGAGAGGTAAAAGTTTTGATATGACTTCTCAACAGAGGCTCAATCCTATCAATGCTCTTTTTATCGTCCACATAAACATCGTGCATACATAGTTCAAAAATGTGATGGCAGGTGACAGGATCTATACCTGGTTGTTTTGAGGTGATGAGAAGTGTCAAATGAAGGTTTTGATGAATCTTGGTCTGGGAAACAATGGAAAACTTTGAAGAAAAGCTCGTGTGAGAAAAAAAGCGAGGAAGTTAGGGCTAAAGTTTTTTAAAGGTTGCAAAGGAAGTTTGTGATGGAGGGACAACGAAAAGTTTTCAAAATTTATAGTAGTAGATGATGCCATCCCACGTTTAGGGAAAACGCACGTGAGAGTGGGGGTCGGTGCACGAACTCCAAGAATCACTACCCACACACCCACTAACAACTCGCTTGGAAAATGCAAACGAACCACCGTTAATTACTTCATCATTGGTTAGACAAATAGAATGTTGTGGTTGAAAATAAATAGTTGTTAAGCATAAATGAACATTAATGAGCTAAAAGATAAAAACGAAAGCAAAGTTAAATATACCTCACCGAGTGTGTCTCTTTTCTATAAAAACAAAATGCTCGGTTCAAATATTTAAAAGGGTATTATTATTGGTAAAATCTGAAAGACTGACAAGTCAACATGATTACCAAAGAATATAGTGACTATATGTGCCATGTCATCAAATTTCAACAAAGACCAACCCAAGATGACCATATAGATAATCTCAGGATCCGGTAAGGATTACCTAAACGATCAGGTGAGAATAACCTGATCGATGTAATTAGAAAGATTAGAAAAATATGATTCGATCGACGCAACAAGGTCGATCGGGTTAAGATATCCGGTCGAGGTTATGTTTCGGGGTAAGTGAGGTCTAGTCGGGTTTTATAGTTGGTCGGTTGAGCAAAACGTGGACAATATTGAATTTAAAACATCCACAATGCAAATAAGCAGAGAAAGAGTCATACAAGGAGTCTTACCCAAGCAAGGCGTCTTGAAGCACATTTCGATTAGGAAACAAACTATTTCAAAGATACCGAAACCAAAAGTAGGCAAGAGATCTAATGCATTTAATGCATAAGAGACACAAAACAGAAAAGAAAAATAAAATGACTCCAATAAGTTAGTGTCTAATTAAATATACAATTTTTTCCTTACTTGTACGTGAAGGATTAAGGTTTTATACACATATAAATAGACCCTAGTCAGTCTTTGTACCAGTTAGTACGTAAAATATACAAGAGTGTAAGAGAGATTGAGTGCACTTCTTCAGCCCAGATATCAAGAATAAATCTCCCACCAGGATAACCAATAGAGAAAAGATTTGGATAGTTCAGGCTAACACCCGATCCTAAGACAATAGAGATTGCTGCTCATTGTTGGTGGAGAAAGATCTAATCAAATTGGGACTCTTTCCAGCCAGCTCATCAAACCATAGACGTTGTGAGTTCTTAATCCTTTCTGGCTTGTTTTGTGCCCTTTTTGTTTTCCTTGGATTAACTTTGTTTGGGGTTGTTTTTAGTGTATGACATTGATATTGTGGCCGGTGAGTAAGCCGAGAAGACCAAGGGCATGGATAGAGCCATACAGAGGAATGATGTTGAACGACTGGCCCACAGGACAGCCCCTTCTGAACATGATTTGGTTGAACACACATATATCCTTGATCCCAACACTTCTTATGAACTTGTTGTTCAAACGCAAACAAGGGGACCTTACATCCCCCCCTCCGAGTGATTCAAAAAGAAAGTTCACCAAGGAGATAACTGCTAGGAAAGTGGCTAAGACAATAACCTCCGCCTCCATCCCTCATTGCCCTAAGAAAGCAGTCACAGTTGAGTTCGAGCCGGCTGATCACGCTGTGAGAATCAGGGTGGAGGACCTTAAAGAGGAAGATGATGATCAGGGGATACTAAATGGCCTGATATCGAGAGAGATGTGTTCCAAACGTAGATCTAACCGCCCTTCTGTAACACTCACCACTTCATCACCTAGTCAAGCGAGAACCGACGATCGGGCTCCTTAAACAACTAATCCAACCAAACTCGACGATTAGTCTCCTTAACCATCTAACCAAGCTATTCCATCGGTGTCTCATACCTTGCAAACTATTGAACAAGCTTCAGTCGGCATCCGAATAAGCGTCCCGATAAAGACCTAATGGTTTTCATATTGAACGGTCAATAGTCTTTACATACTCTGACTCTGACGAGGACCCGGTTGATGTTGAGCTTGATAAGATTTCAAATATCTTAGGCCAACCATCTGGGGTTTCGCCAAGTGTCGATGTAGTTGATGTTGATGGTGTTGTTGCAGCAGGTCAAACTGATGCCGACACTCTAAGACGAGTTAGCACTACTCCTCTAAGGGTTGTTTATGTAGCAGCTGACCCGAATGAATAAGCTGATGTTGGTCGGGTTGCAGGTGTAAACCAGGAGGCTCTCCCTCAAACAGATTCTCAAGACAAAGAAGTTATGAGGGATCAAGGTGTATCCGTATGAGAATCTTAGGGTGCTTTTGTGGCAACTGAGGTGATCACCTCGGGTGTATTCACAGTCAATTTTATAAACCCTAATCAGTTCGACCTCCAATATCATAGCCAGAGGGAAGTATCTTCCTCAACAACTCACTCTATGAGGAGAAGAACTGGCTTATAGCAGCACCAAACACCCTTTCCGAGCAGGCTTCAATCCAAATCTGAGACCTTTTCTAGCACTCATGGATCGTTAATCGACCCCCTTGATATGCTTCGCTCAATGTCTACTGGCAAGGGGTGCACTAGAGAGGGATACTGGAGGGACCCCAGGGTAGCCAACGATTCTTAACGAATTCGTGTTGCCTTAAATAATGGTGTTTATATGATTGCTTGAATTTTCTCTTACTAACTTGATCTACTCAGATTAATCACGTCCACTTCTTTCTTTTTCTGCAAGCTATACGGGAGTTTTCTCAGGCTCTTATCAGCTAAGAGAGGTAGAGTTTGGAGATTTCTCTGTTGAAGAGGCAACTTACTGAAAGAGACCAAGCACTCGAACCTGCCTCGACTGGGAAACTACAGATACAACGGGCCTATGAAGAGAGACTAAAGCAACGTGAGGTCACTGAAAATGCCTTGAGACAATCGCTAGCAAACGTTGAGACCAAGGCTTCTATAGCTAGCAAGGTCACAAAACTAGCCTCGAAGAATAATCAACTAGAAACAGGTCTAGCCAAGGCTGAGTTGCAGTGCACTGTAGTCTTGCTTAAGAAAGAATGGACATAGAAATTTAGAGATATGTATTAGAGGAGACTCATAAGAGAGAGTTTAATATGGTAAATAAAAATTTAGGAGATAGTGTTTAATATGTAATATTTAATGTAATGATTTAGGAAAGATAATTTCTTTTTAAAATAATTTAATTCAAAAAAAAATTACTTATCGGATGAATCCAAAGGCTACGATGGTTCGTCCTAACTTTTATTTAAATAAAATGGAGTGTTTTAAGAAATTTATTTTTTTAAAATTGAGTGTCTTTAGAATAGGAGTGTCAAAAGATAAAAAGGATAAACTTAGAACAAAATAAAGTGTCTTCAGAATTTATTTAAAAATTTAAATTTTGAGAATGAAGTGTCTTGAGAAAAGTAGTGTAAAAAGAAAAAATAGATTGACAAAAGAAACTCTCTTTTCAATAAATAGAAAAGGCAAGTCATTTATAATGGCTTCAAATTTGATATAGAGAAATAAATGTTGTCCACATGTTATATTATAAAGAGAGAGTGAGTTGAGAGAGTGATTCTAGGACTCCTCTTATGAGGTGCTTGTGGCAGGAAAAAGAACATAGTCAAGGATTCCAAGTTTTCTCCTACTTCGAGTCTTCAACACAACAATTATACGTCTTACCATTACGGCTTTATATGCTCTACCATAAGAGCATCTCTAAGGGTCTCTCTAAACATGCTCCTTAACTAAAACAATTTGTGGGGATGGTTTTAGAACACTCCAACAACTCTCTATTTTAGAGAACTATCAAAGGACTCTCCTAATGCAGAGAGTCATTTCATGCTCTTTATCTTCTCTTTCTTATCATTTTGATATTTTTAAACTAATTTTCTAATTGAAAAAAACTATCAATTAATATTTTTAAACTAATCTTCTCTTTCTAATTGAAAAAAGCTATTTATATTTTAAATTCAAAAAATATTAAAATATGGAGTGACCTCATAAAAAATTGTTTGTTAAAATAGCTAAAATTCTTGGAGATGCTCTTGTCCTGGCTATTCCAACACCACTCACCACCGAGATATTTACTAGGTTTGGAGTCGGACTACTATCATGCCATGATGCATACAACATTACAACATTTCTAATCTTGCATTGAACCAAATTCAACCATGATGCATACTCAGCATGTGAAGTAAAAGAATAGACTGAACATATATCTTCACATGTGAGCAAGCAAGGGTAAAGGGAGCTGGTGAAGCAAGCTGACAAAAGTAAATTAGAAAACACACGGCACTACAAAAGACAGGCCTTATTTAGTGCCTTAACCGGATATTACAGTACATCTCTCTTTCACACTTGATAGTCAAAGATTTGATTCCCATCATATGTATTATACAAACATATATTAAAAAAATTCTTCCCGATCGGTAGAAATAGTTATTCGGACTGTATATATATCATCTGATCTTGACAGGTCCCGATCTATTATAATAGTTTTAAATTTAATACTTCAATAAATAAAATATATTAAAAAAAAAACAGGAGAGAGATATGTTGGCTATTTCTAGCCTCCGAAATTATTGAAAGATAATTCCCCAGTCAACAAGAGAACAGGAAAGGAAAAAACAAAAATCCCCAAGAAATAAAACTAAAATATGTGTATCTATTTGGTTGCCCTACCAATTAGGAGATGGGTTTGCCTTTTCTCCCTCTTTCCACAACTTAACTCCCAACTGCCCATCTAACATCTATCCCTAAGTTTATATACATGCTGTTGAGTTGGCTCTTGTATGGGTATGTCCAAAACCTTTCTCAGGGTTTGTATACTCTCTACTGCAAATCTGCAGTAACCTCAAAATTCTCTTCCTCCACCTCCGGATGGTAACAGGTTAAAAACTCCGGTCATGTGCATCTTGTATCAGAGTTTCTTCTTATGCAGTTTCTCAGCCCAGTTCTTACTGATTCCAAGACCTCAGGTAAGGTTTCCCCATTGGATCATGCAAAGAAGGATTCTGATGTGGCAAGTTCATCCAACTTATATCATCAGGAATCATGGAAGCAGCTGCATCTCGCCCACCAAAGTAATCAAGTGGATGACCTGTGTGTGGTAAAGCAGGATTGATCCCAGGAGCACTACCAGCCACCAGCCCATAATTCCTTGGAGAAATGAACTGCTGCTCAGTGGAGCCTACTGAATCATAAGGATTAACCGAAAGTAGCTGGTTACAATTAGATAGAACATTAAACAGGCTCTGATCTGCATTGCTTCCATTCCCAATGTTCTGGATCGGGATATTAACTCCATTTGGACCAGTCCAGCCCCCACGAACTTGCTGCTCACTAGAAAACCAGTTCTGACTAGACAAACTTCCACCATTTAAGTGAGATTGGAGAGGTTCTGACAAGCGGACAGGATTCAAGGCCCAATTTTGCATGTTCGCCGGTTGCAAGTTTGCATGCCTAGGGATTAAGTATCTACCTCTATCAGTGTAAATGTTCTCCAAAATGTTTTGGTTACTGAAAACCTCATTCAGCCTCTTCTGCCCCTGCACAAGTGGCAGTGATGTCCCCAGCTGCTCCTGGAAATGCCCAGAAAACTGGCCACCATCTGTCATCAACACATTATTTGGTGCATGAAAATTTAATCCAGTTGGTTTCTGCTCGTGATGATATGCTGAAATCCCCTGGCCCTTGAAAAGAGATTGCAGTAACTCGTTTTGGCCTTGATTTTGATAACTTAAGGAACCCTCGTCTGGTTGTCTGTGCAACAAATCTCTCCTAATGTCTTCTTCATGCATGTCTGATTCCAGATCAATCAAGTGTGTCTGTTGATTTTGGTTGACTTGTGGATGTGCAAGTGGCAAATCACTGGTACTGAATTCGTGGTTTACAGTAGAATCATAATAAGAATAAGGCTTGCTAACAGCTGGCCAGACATTCCTACCGGAAGAAAGTGGAACTTCCTCAAAAACAGTATCATTTGCAGTGTTAATTTTCCCCAAGTGCTCAGATACATCTGATGAAACATCTGATTTAGCAGTAACATGATTGTTTTCAGGCTCCATATCTGAGAGGTCGGATTCATGGCTACCATTAGAAGTGATCTGCTGTGGAGACTGATTCTGCGAGGCAGGAAGAGATTCATCTTCATCTGTTACATTAGACTCATGCTTTGTTTCTGCATTATCGTTCTCATCCTGAGATGCACTATCAGAATTTTCTTTTCCCTCATCCTGAACACCCAGATTCTCTCTCTCCTCATTCTGAACACCCATATTCTCTTTCTCTTCATCCTGAACACCAGGATTCTCTTTCTCATCATCCTGAAAACCATAATATGAACCATCAAGATAATTCAAACACCACTGAGGAAGATTTTTTCTGCATGATGGAGAACCAGGTTCAAGATATTGTCTAAAACCAACATGCAGATGTTGTGCACACAAATGCATGCAAAGAAACAAAAATGAAACAAGAAAACCAGTGTGTGTGTGTGTGTGTGTGTGTGTGAGTGAGTGAGAGAGAGAGAGAGAGGCAAAAAAAAGGGCAGAATAACCAACCTCCATCAAAGATTTTACTTTGCTTTTCATCTCTTGCCCCAAAGACTTTGTCAGTTCCCATAGCTGTGACTTTCTTTCTTTCCAGTTGGCATAAAATGTAGGAAGATCTTCATTTGCCAATTGCAACCTATAAAAGAAGAGTTCTCTTAAATTTACTTGAATGAAATGTTTACTTAAAGACAAACCAACCAATGCTTTTTAATTACTGAAATGAAATGTAAACTTCATGACAATCTTACCAATGGTCGTGCAACCTCTTCCTTTCTTCTTGCACAAATACTTCATACGGTTGCACATGCAATGTATCAGGGTTGCCCAATACACTGTTCAAAGATCTGGACTGAATGCTTTTACCAGAATGCTTCATACTCTTCAGAAGCTGGTGCTGCTTCTTGCTAATCTGAAAAATACCAAAGGCATAAAATCAGCAGTAGCCCCCAAAATACATCAGAACTGTAATTGATTTCTGCACCAATATTTGCAATTCCAAATCATGCGTATATAATAGTAGAAAGGTATTATACAACTCTATTGCATAACAAGGTAAATTTATTGGTTTGGCAAATCAGCCAATCATGGAGAACGTGAATTCAAGATAGGTAGTTGACAATCAAGCGAACTGAGTTTAGAAAATTCTGAGGTGTCCTAAGAAAAACGTTAAACATGAATTCAAGATAGGTATGAGTTAACAATCATGCATATACCAAGTTTAGAAATTTCTGAGGTGTCCTAAGAAAAGTTAAAAGCATTTGAAACCAGAAAGATTCCCAATTGTAATGAAACTATGATAAGGTAAGTATAAGGATTCTATACAGCTGGAAAAAGTCTTTTGGGGTTGTAGCAGAAACCTGGGGTCAATTCTTGCCTCCATAACAGTTGGGAATTTATGCTCAAGACTACACCAATTTGTATATATGTAGCCAATTTTCGCTTCTAGATTTACAGAAAATATATTTAAAAAGGTAAGTGAGAAGAAGATGAAAATGAAAGGCCACTATTAGTATATAATCACCAGAAAGCATAGCAACAAGTGGAAAGTCTCCATCGTGAAAGTATGTCCAAAGTCTCTTCTGCAGACATAATATAGTACAACAACATGAATGTGTGTGTGTGGATGTGGGTGTGAGGATGCAGATAGAGGATGCATGTTTCTGAACTCAGCCATCTCCGAGGTAACCTCACAGTTAACTAATGGAAAACTAGAAAAATGAAATAAAAAAAATATGCATCAGTTGACCACAGACATGTCCCTGCTCCATAGTTGAACGATTACAACTCTGTGTAGTGTGTAGGCTACGCAACAAAAAAATTAAGAAAATAAGTTTTGATACTATCATTCATATCTCATATGGCTGCTAGCAGTAGGGCATCTGCCAAGCTAAAGAGAAGGTAATTCAAGCATCTGCATGTTTGTGATAATTAATTAAACAATTGGAGTAGAATCTTATCTATTCCTGGAATCGGTGAATAAGTCACCAAGTAGTCCCACCAAGGTTTTTATATGATCTATAAAATTTAAAGGGTAATTTAACCTTGAAGAAAAATTAGGTGACAGCTAACCTTGAAATATGACATGTATTTGGCACCATCATTAGGGTGGATATTGCGCTTGTTTAGCATGTCTCCTTTTTTGGGTTTTGTTCCCACATTTAGCACATCATCTGAACCAATCAACAGACTTCTGGATTTGTCCTTCATGAAACCTTTATCTTTCATCCTGACACCCATGGCAATTAATAAGATAAGTTCACCACT
Source organism: Dipteronia dyeriana (assembly GCA_032871835.1). NCBI lineage: Eukaryota > Viridiplantae > Streptophyta > Magnoliopsida > Sapindales > Sapindaceae > Dipteronia > Dipteronia dyeriana. The sequence goes on from CM065295.1 coordinate 14,905,559, forward strand.
TAAAGAGCTAAAAGATATATAATCCTTTAGATGACAAGGAGAAAGAATTTGTCCTGACATAGAAGCAGCCAAGTGAGATACACTGAATGGCTAACTACACAAAAGCCATATTTTGAAAAATGAACAAATAAAAAAAAAATGGAAAATGTAATACTTTGTTAAATTTGAGTCCCAAATTCCTGAGTAACAGTTATTCCCTTTTATTGGTTTCATTTGCCTCACAAATTGCATGTCAAGGAACAACCCCAGCCATAATTGGGGGAATGACATCTTATACCTCTTACAAAAGATTTTACGCATTTCTTCTCTTTTCTTTTCTTTTTCTTTATTTTTTCTTTTTTCTTTATTTTTTATTTTTTTTTTTGCTTTGCGAATATAAACAAAGATTTTATAGATAAAAAAGATGTACAACAAATATAGATTTTACTCGTTCTAAAGTATGAAAATATCTTTTATTAATGAAGGATCATTTTCCTTTTCTTCCTCCATTATGTAATACCCAGCTCATCCTTTTCCACTAACTAAACTCTGGGAATAAGTCAATTACAAGATATGAACAACTAATGCATACCAAAAAAAAAAATCATGCTATACTATGAACAAGATACCAATATCTAAATCCCACTCTAAAAACCTTGGGGATTTGAGTGATATGCCTTGTAGATAGTTATGTACTTATTTACCTTTTTATAAGCTTGCCACCCCTCATAACTGAAGAGTTCTGATTATCACTACTACATGCTTTCTCATCTGCATCCCAAGAACAAGATTCAGATGTTGCAGTAACATCCTGCTCAACGTCGTGAAGTCTAGATTCATTGGCATTTGAGGAAGATCTTTTATCTGCATCCCTTCTTGACCTAAAACAAATTAAATAAATGCACCAAAATGGGATTCAACATCATCATAGAAAGAAATCATTTAAAAAATCTAAAGACCAACCAGAGAAGAATAGAAATAAAAAACCAAAAAACAAATAATACATAAATAGCCTATTATCAACAATATGCAACTTCAAAAGAAGAAACAATCAAATCATATCAAGATTACGACATTCACAAAAGTTCATTCAAAGAAATTTATCAATAAATTTAAAATATATGGAAGTAATAATCAATATAATAGATGAAAAGATTTGGTATAATAACCCCACAGCAGGTTAGAAACATTTGAAAACATTATTCTCGAAACATAATTTCTTGTGAAAAAGGAGAATTTCTAATGAGAATGACTAGAGCATTGCATATGATTCATCGTGCTATCAATCATATGTTCATAATAACAGTTTCATCATTTATATTTAACACTCTTCAAATATATACATACTGAAATGTAAGTCAAATTTCATCAAACACCGATCCAATTCCTTTTAAATACTAGAAGATAAATCATCTCTACTTGAAAATTTTGCCGAATATACCAATATAGCTTCACACATTGAAAACCAGATATATGTCTTCCATTAACTTCCATGTTACAGAAGATCCAACTGTAAATTCAAGAGCAATCGTTTTTCCTATGATTACAAAAAATAATAATGCAAACATGGGAACAATTGCACTCTCAAGACATCCTAAGTTATATAAGTTGCACTGAATATTATATATGCAAGATTCTGCCTCCACAAAACATAAAAATTTATGCTTAAAGGGGGGCATGCTGTACAACCTCCAAATCTTCTGCAAAATTTCCTTTTCAGGATCTTTGCAGATTTCACATTTCTCCTTCAACTTTTGCAAATAGTCTATCATGCTGCCACAAAAAGAAAAAACATAAATACATGATTTAGGAAAAATGTACCAATCCATCCAACAACAGAATAACAGGTAGGAAAAAATGGATATGCTTCACATACCCATTATGATACTTCTGCAACTCCAAGTAGTATGCTTTTTTGGCAGCCTTTAAGCTTCGTTCTTGGCTATGAACTGCATCAGGATGAAGATTACCTGAACAAAGTGAATCACCCCTGCGAGCATATGTTCCATTTCATGAGATGACTCAAACCTAGGAGTCTAGGACTGGCATCTTAGATCATAAACGATGGTTGTCATTCGAAAGAAAATAAGATACACAATATTACAATCTTTTTTGTACCATGTTATGCTGAGTTATAAAAATGGTAACAGTAAAGCTACAGCTGTAACAATTTAAAAATAAGAGGTGGGAGCAGATCAAGCAATGGCAAGAGATGGTACAAGAAATTCGGAAAACCTAACCTGAAGTATACAGAAAGAAGTTAAGCATTTTCATCAGCACACCACAAACCATGCAACATTGGAATGAAAACGTTCCCAATGTTTAAAAAGGCGAAAGGCGAGGCGAAGCAGTCACGCCTCGCCTTGCGGCCACCTCAACTCGAAAATGATAAAAAATAATTGAAGTAAAATTAAAAAATATATATACAATAAATTGAAAACAAACCATAACATTTTATAAATGAGTCATAATCAATATCATTAACATAAATATCCCAAACAAATGAAACATAACAACAACAAAAAGTCATCCTAAAGGTAAATACTAGGCTATCATTTGTGTCTATTTTAGGGTTTAGAGAACTAAAGGTTGAAAGTCGGCACTTTCTTTTTGGATAGAAAGTGCCAACTTTCTACCATTTATATATTTTTATGTAAAAACGGCAGTGTTTTTTAAACAAAAAACATCACGAATCGTCTCAGGCCGCCCCACCTCGAGGAGGCCGCCTCAAACAATTGAGGCGGCCATGCCTCATTTGAAGGCTGAGGGGGCCTCGAGGCAGCCGCCTCATATCACCTTTTTAAACACTGTAACGTTCATAAAATAAAGTTCAACCAGTTGACACTAAGATAATTTGTTTTTTCTTACCTTGTTTAGTTGATTAAATTTACAAGATTGTCCTGATTACTCTACAAAGTCCACAAGCACCAAGCAAAATAGCCGCACATGATCATGAGCATGAAATGAAACATCTATTTCATATATCTTTACACCAAACTTTAAAGCTGAGAGGCAGGAGATATTTCATCTCTGTTTTCTTTTTAATCTGAAAATTTAAGTAGATGACTTAATCCGATATCAGCAATCTTTCCCTCACCAAAAAGGTTAATAAAACAAGTCACAATCATCAAACAAGTACTACAATTCTATTTTTCATATGTACTACTAGCATATGGCATACCTGCATCTAAGATATAAGACTAAAGTAAGTTACTGGGAAGGAAAAAATTATTACAAAACTACCTTATGTTGTTTTTCAGAAATTCGATTATAAAAAGAAATGTACACAACAAATTATAAGAGTATTGAGTTCTACTTATTGCTGTGAGTTTTGAGAATCAATGTCTGAGTATTTCTGCCTGCATATTGTGCTTTATACATACTTAATCTCTGTTTGTGTGCAACAATGCGTGTATAAATAGGTAAATACTTGCCATTTGAGAAAAGGATTTCCAAAGTGAAAATTGTTCCCAGCAAGCAATGATTGCACAACTTGTTCTGTGTTTTGCCCACCCGGTAGAAATTGCATGAGGAAAGTTCTCTCATCTTCTGATAGCTGATTCTGCCAAACCTGTAACAGTTTACGTGCAAAATTAGTACAAAAAAACTTTAGTAAAGAAGGAACATAGTTTGAAGCAAAAGAATGATAACAATGGACTTATTGCTACCTCATAAGAGAGAACCTCAGTCAAATCCTCCAACTCAAAAGTTTCTTGAGGAATAGAAAAAACATCCGCCAAAATGCTTTGGGAATTTGAAACAGAATCTAAAAATGGCCTTAAATTCCTCCGACTTAATCCAATCTGTTCCTTTTTGGCAACAACCTTTTTTTGGTTTCCATCCCACACAAGAGAAATATGTGAATTCGAGCTTAAACCATTTTGTGGTGATTCCAATTTCCTCTTTTTCATTCTATATTGATCCAAAGAACTGCAACGTACAACACTGGAACCATTCAGTCTTCTTCTCCGCTGATCAGCCACCATTGGCACAATATGTCAAACCAATACCAGGCTAAAATTTATACTGAAGATACCATCTTGACCACATATAATGAACACTTCCTGTCCATCTGCAAACTGAAAACCATTGATAAAGATAACCATATGTAATCACTAATTTTAATTTATAAAAAAAAAAAAAAATAGTGCACAAACTATGAATCACCATGAAATACATGTACAAATTAGCTCAAGGTAGCAACCAAGTGAAAAGGCAAAATTAGTTAACAGGTACTACAGAATAACAATTGAAGCCAACATTAATTAAACAACTTAATCAACAATTAAATAAACAGTAAAAAATCAAAACAATCTTCATTAACTACCCAATGCAACTCAACATCGTCAAAAGCAAACAAAACCCACTTGAATAGAAACCATTTCAAGGAAACCACTACACTACACAACACATATGCCCAAAACCAATAACCCCAAATAAACAAGCATACCAACAACCAATCGACGCAATACACAATCAGAAGCAATATCAAAACCCGAACTTGGAAAATAAATAAGAAATAAAATATTTCAGAATTCGAAACAACAACAACAAAAAAAACCCTAAAATTATCAGCAAGAGAAAGAGCAAAAACGAATACCTGGAAACCACTCAATGCTGGCCCACTAAATCAGCAGTGAAAACCTAATAATAAAAAACCGTCGAAATTCTTAATTTTATTTTATTATTAATTTATTGTGCTCAACGCACGAGCGAGAGACGAAGATAGCAGAAGAGGGTTTCTGTTATCTGATTGATTGTTTTTCTTTTTTCTTTTCTTCTTTTTTCGTTTTGTATGGAGATTGGAGAGATAGCGAGAGAGATAAATACACAAACGGACGAAAAAAAAATAAACAAAAAAATTTGGGATTAATAGAGAAAAATCAGACGAGTGTGGTTCGTCGAAACCGTTATGGTGGACATTGAAACGTTCATTCGCGCGCTTGGGCGCGGCTTGGCTCCAGTCATGGCTAGTCTCTGGTGGGTTCGCTGCTGGGTCTTGGCTCTTTGTTTGCCCGCGTCGGTGCCTTTTATTATTTCCTTTTTTTTTTCTTTTTTTTTTACAATTTTTTATTTTATTTTTTTGTGGTTTTTATGATAAACTATCATGATTGGTTGTGGCTTAGTTTGGTATTGTTTCCCTAGCTGCTTTGGGGTCAAAAGTGATTCTGGATCTGAGACAGGATGTTTGGTAAAATCGTGAGGAAGTACTTTTAGTCACTTTTAGCTTCTCCAAACTGAGTTTTTGAGAAGCTACAAATACATGCTTTTGGATTTTGGCTTCTGCTTTTAGAAAACGCGCTACAGTGATATTAAATGAAATTTTACTAACTTTCCAACTTTGTCCTTGCCTTTAACGAAATTTAACAAAAATAAAATTGGGTTTATATTTTTGTACAAAAAAAATATTTCCATAATTAATTCAATAAAGTAAAATAAAAATGAAATAAAAAATAAAGTATAATAAAATAAAGAAATAAAGAAATAAAGAAATAAAGAAATTTGACTAATTAATTAAATAAAGTAGAATAAAAAATAGGGCTAATTAATTCAATAAAATACCATAATTATATAACAATTAACACTAAATACAAATAAACAAGAAAAATATAAAGTATATCAAATTAGTATCATTTAGATGTCATTGTCCTTTTAGTAATTTTACACACTCACAACACTTTTTATATCAGTTTACCAAACACATTGAAATTGCTTTTAGTTCTCACAACATTTTTGAAAATCAGTTTACCAAACACTCAGCTGATTCTTCCCACAGCAATTCCAAAAGCAATTCCCCTAACAGTAAATTCAGAAGCACTTCTCCCCACAGCACAGCAATGCCAAACTGAGTCTGTATCTCCGATGGGTTTCCAAAAACCCAAAACTGAGAATGTGGGTATTCAAAAAAAAAAATAGACTCAAATTTGGTTTTTTAAATTTAGAGATTCAAAAATCAAATCTCTAATTTACTATTTATTTTTTTTAGAGAGAAAATAAAAAATAACCACAATTATTATGAAAATTTTGTTTTAAACTACATACGAAAATTTATTTGTTAATAGCCACTTTTTTAAAAAAAAATCAGTGTATGTCCGTAAATTATAAAAATACCCCTGAGTTTGATTTTTTTAAAAAAACTGACACCAAACTTGAAATCATGACTAAAATCTAGAACCAAACTTGAAATCACGGCTAGGAACTTGAAACTTGAAATCTTGTTTTAAAAACTGAAATTTTGTTTTAAAAACTGAAATCTTGAAACTTGAAATCTTGAAACTTGAAATCGTGCTTAAATTGAAATGTTGAAACTTGAAATGTTGACTAAATTGAAAGTTAAAACTTGAAATGTTGACTAAATTGAAAGTTAAAACTTGAAATGTTCTGGGTTTTTAAGTTTTTCGTTTTCAAATTTTGAAACTTGAAATGTTGCCTAAATTGAAATGTTGAAACTTGAAATGTTGACTAAATTGAACTGTGCAAACTTGAAATGTTCTGGGTTTTTAGTATTTCGTTTTCTTTCCTTTTTTCAGTAGATCTAATAGCCGGCGGAGGGGGAGCTCGAGGGCTTTGCTGGACGGTCGTGAAGCCCAGGCGATGGCACTTCGGCAAGCTGTCGATGACATGTGAGAGAGAAAGGAAAGGAGAGAGAAAGATATGTGAGTGAAAGAGAGAGAGAAATAAGAGAAAGAGCTACGGGAGAGAGAAAAGAGAATGGGTGAGAGAAAGAGGAGGCCGACGACTGTTCGCCGGCCTCCGTAAGGATGCCGACGACGGTTCGCCGGCCTCCGCAAGGATGCCGGCGACAGTTCGCCTGCGAGAGAGAGAGAGAGACGAAATGAGAGAGAGGGAGGAGAGAGAGAAAAAAAATGAGAAAAGAGAGAGAAAGTGTTTGGGGATGGTTTTTATATGGGGGTATTCAAGTAATTTCTCAAAAAAGTGGTTATTAACAAATAAAAAAATTCGTATGTGGTTAAAAACAAAATTTTCATAATAGTTGTGGTTATTTTTAGCAAATTTCACTTTTTTTTTATTACCATTTTACTCTTAATTTCATTTTTATATTTTTAACAAAAATCAAATAATTTATTATACCTCTTTATTCGTAAATCTAATTACTATAAAAATTATACCATTGAAAATATTTTATTGAGATCGTTCAAACAAGTATAATATTGACTATATTTTAATAATTTAATATTTTTTTATTTATTACACGTTTTATTATTAATATGAACTAATAAAAAATAGATATTTTAAGTTAAAACAAATATTTTTATATGTAATTAACATATATCATAATAATTAACTTTAAATAATTCAGTAAAACAAAATAATAACATTACCATCTTCAAATTAAAATATTACAACAAAAATATATATTCAAAATTAAAAGCATGGTGTCCACGGTTCGGTTCAGTTCGGTTCCGGTTTCGGTTCCTTTTAGGGAATCTAAGGAACCGAAACCGGAACCTGAACCGAAATTGTAGGGAACCGAAACCGCAGGGGATCAATTCCGATTCCGATTCCGATTATGGTTTCAATGGTTCGATTCCTTTTTAAAATTATAAATTAAAAAATATTAGAAAAATAAAAAGATATGTTAACAAAGTTTATTGTAATATTGACGCCAACGATTTTTTTTTTTTAAAAAAAAGAGAGAAAGAGAAAGAGAGAGAGAAAGAAGAGGGAATCGGTCTGGAACCATCAGTATGGTTTGGTTCCCCACCCCTGGTTCCGGTTCGAACCGTGGTCGCCACTAAATAAAAGTGAGTAAATTATTATATTAAATAATTAAAAGAAAACAATTTTGTTAAAGAAAGTTTAAAATATTAATTATAAATTAAAGTAATAATATTTTACTATTTGAATATTGTAAAACGGAGATCGATTGGAGTTGTAAATTTATGAAGATAGAATATTCCATTTTGAGACTCCAAAATGGAGAAAATTTTAAAGATCCATTGGAGATGGCCTAAAAGAAAAAAAAATGACCGAGATTTGATTTTTTTTTTATAGTATTACAGTAAATTCCGACACGAAATCTGTTGGGATTAATGTGGCGGGGATATGTATTTCCATAACGGGAGAAATTTACTAAAACTTAACGAATTAGAACTGTCAGGACTAGACGGCTCGGATAACTAATCTCATAATGGAATGTATCTAATCCATAAACCGAAGAAAAAACTCTTCACATATACTTATAAAAGAGTAATGCTAGACGTCCCAAAATTCTTTTCCAAATTATGTCACAAATGATGTGGCACATGAGGTGTCAACATCACATCAGTTACCGAATAATATCACGATTTATAAGATGTTGACATCTCACGTGCCACATCATTTGGGACAGAAATTGAGAAAGAAATTTAAGATGTCTAGCATTACTCTTTGATATACATATTATTTCATGATGTATAGTAGGACTGTCGGGACCTCAGATAATTACTCCTATAAATCTGAAGAAACTTCTTACACGTGTTTATAAAATACGTATGATGAGACTTGAATCATTTATCACCATTGTAGAATGGAAGTGCACTACTATCTCTGTTAAGAGACGATGTGTAGTTAGTTATACATATTATTTCAATGTAAATAACAAATATACTTTATGTTCTTGACTAGTTATATGTTGTGTACTATATTTATTATATGTCAACCACTTTTGATTACATATTCAATTTGGTTTATCGAGGTAAACCAATTACGACAATATACAGTTAAAAACTTATATATATATATATATATCATTATTTATTATATTATGACCGATATATACAATATGCATGGATTTTATAATCATTGATCGTAAAATTGCCCAAGGAGAAATATTAAAACGTATGCTTTCTCCATACTCAAGTAACGACCGCAATAACGCATCGAGTATTGGTCTTCACTCTTTAATAGATCTTACTCATTGTCTCATTGACAGATCAAAAAAGCAATTACTTAATATGTTTCATTATCACCTTAACTGCTATGTTACTCCTCGCTCGTGTGGACAATAATTTATATACAAATCGTTTCAGATGTATGGTTTAGTTCAAGTGAAAATTGTTATAAATAACCATATATAACATGGATTTTTTGTTTGTAACCGGTAAACACAAATGAAATTTAATCGTTAATAACTATTTTCAAGAAATTACTTAAATGTCTTCCTATAAAAATCATCATCAAACACTCTTTCTCTCTTTTTCTCTCTTTCTTTCCTCTCCTCTCCTCTCTCTCTCCTCTCTCTCTCCTCGTCAAAGCCAAACCGGTGAATCGTCACATTGTCATCACGATGGCCGGCAAATCGTCATCAGCGTCATCGCGGAGGCCGACGAATCGTCGTCAGCATCGTCCCCAGCGTCACTGGCGTCCTTCTCTCTCACTGAACCTCTCTTTCTCTTTCCCCGAACCTCTCTCTCTCCCCAGCGCTGCTTGGCTTCATGCCATACGTCGTGCGACATCGCTGTTGTGCGTCGTGCCGTCGTGCTTCGCCTAGGCTTCATGACCGTCCAGCAGCGCCGTCGAGTTCCCCATCCACCAGTGATGTGATCTGGAAAAAAAAAACATAAACCTAATTTTAGGAAGAGGAAAAAGGGAAACATTTCAAGTTTCAACATTTCAATTTAGTCAAGATTTCAAGTTTCAAAATTTCATGTTTTTAGGTAAGATTTCAAGCTTCAAGTTTTCAGTTGTGATTTTAAGTTTAATTCTAGATTTTAGTCATGATTTCAAGTTCCAGGTTTTTAAAAAATAACTAAGTTCAGGGGTACTTTTATAATTTATAGACATACACTAATTTTTTTTTTAAATGATTATTAACAATTAAAATTTCAAAAGTAGTTACTATCAAAACTTTAATGTTTCCTATGGCTATTTTTGGTTCTCTCTTAGTTAAATGCATTCTGAACATACTAATACTTTAATCATGAGTGAAATTCCCACTCTGTTAACTTAGACATCATTATTTAACTATTCTAGAAGTTAAAACTTACAAGAATTGTAACATCACTTAAGGGTCGTTTGGTTTTTTGTCTGAAAACTGAATAGACCTGAATTTTTTAAAGACTGAATAGAGACTGAAATCTGAACTTGAATGACATGTTTGTTTTTTTTCCTCACATCTGAATGTACTGTCAACACGTTTGTTTTTTAAAAGTAAAATTATATGAAAATAAGTAATTTTACATTTATGCCCATATTAAACAATTATACGTATAATATGAAATATAAAAAAATCAAAAATAATAATTATATATGAACATATATAATTATATATATATATATATATATATATATATATTTAAATACATCACCCTAATATCATAAAATAGTATTGATATTAAACACCAATATGAGAAGTGATTAGGGTTCTTTTTTATTTTAAAGTTGTTTAAAATAAGTAATATATTAAAATAAAGATTTCAATGCTATATATAATTATGATGAAATTGAAAATATATTATATAGGGGGATAGTGTCAGAAGAAAATGTTTTGGATTGCATTTAATGTAATTCAGTAATTTACAATTAAGTGAAAATCGGGATTTTTTACTTTTTATTTTAAATTGTTTTTTGGTATTTTTAAGTTGTTTGAGCACTTAAAAAAATAAACAAAAAAACTTAATAATTATGATTCAGACCCATTAAATTTTTAGTGGAAAAAACAAATAACCCCTTAATATGTAGATTGCCTAAATCCACATACGGTTTGATCTAAACTTTATTTTTTAATATTATCAAAAACTTTCGATCCATGTCTCTGAGTCCATTGGGGCGGAGGTGTTTGGAAAAAAATTGTTATGTTAATACAAAAGTTATCCTCCTAATTTCTCTTTTACTAAAATAACATTATGTTACAATTTTATTTACCAAATTATCTTAATTAAAACAAAATGTTCCAAACACAAATTAAAACATATCATACAAACAAATAAGAAATATAGAAAACAATTTTAATATTTGAAGCACAATTTAATGGAACATATTAGATTTATATTATTGATTGTTAAAATAAATAATACAAAAGTAAATAAATCATCTTGATTGATAAGTGGATAATTTTGTTTTATTAAATCTTAGTGGGAGCTAGTTTGATTGAATTTTAGTAGTAATTAATTCACGTGTAAATATGTATTTTTCATTTATTGACAATTCAATTCAATTGTTATTATAGGTTGCGATGTCTCTTCTTTTTTTTTTTTTAAGTAGGTTACAATGTCAAACAATTATATATATATATATACTAAACCAAGAACACAACAAATTAGTAAAATTTTCATGTATAGTTAAGGTTATTTTAAAAAAAATTAGCCCACCGTACCCTATTAAAAATCATCCCGGCTTCGCCCATGGTGTTATGAATCAAACACTTTTTAAAATAAAATGGACCGATCCTCATTAAATATATACTGCTACATTATCAATTATAATAAATGATAAACATTTATATGTTTCAAAAATAAAAGATAACATATACTTTTTACAGGTTTTTTTTTTCTAAGGCACATATCAAACATATATACTGTAACAACTTACTGGATTCAAACACCCAGCAAATCAATGTTTACAGTAGCCACATAATCTATACCGTAAGGTATTGAAATCGGACGAGAAGATGTTGGTCCGGTAGTATATCTCTCGTACCTACACCATGAGGTTGTGGGTTCGAATCCTCCCTTAAAAACTATAAATTTATATAATACTTAAAAACAAAAAAAAAAAGTTATTGAAACCCGATTAAGTGTATTATGAATTTCATGTGTATTATGAATTTCATGATAACCCAAAAATAAGAGTTAAACAATTGAAAATTACTACGAAATTTGAAGTGTTGAACCCGTGAAAATCATATTAATTCAATAAAATGAAATACTAATTTTTTTCGAAACCAATCTATTTAACTCATTATTTATTATTATTATTATTTTGAAATAAGATTTATTATTAATATTATTGAAAAAATATTTATTATTATTATTAGTAATTGATAATTTGATTCGATTAAAGAAGGAAAAAGAATAACGTGTAAAAAAAAGTAAGATTTTTTTTAATTTAAAAATTAAAATATATGAACACTCAAATTAATATAAATAAATATATTATAATACAATTATAACCCATGTCTAAAATTATATTAAATTGAAAAGAAATATATATAAAACTATTTTTTTAAAATTTAATGCACAAATATCTATAATAATAATAACAATAATAATAATATATCACCAATGCTAGACAACCCAATAATTTAGTCTAAATTTCAACCCAAATGATGTGATAAATGGTTTTTTCATTAATTATATCATCTCATGTTATGTATGGTGATGACAACTCACTTACCATATCATTTGAGTTGAAATTTGGATTAATTATTTGGATTGTATATAATTACTCAATAATATATATATATATATATATATATATATATATATTAAAATAATGGGTTATAACCCAAACTGGAACTATTATTTTTTCGGATTTAATAACCCAAGCCATTAATGACTAGACCCATTAAAACTAAATCCATAACCCTTTTTTGTGAACGGGTCGAATTAGAGGGTTGAGTTTAATTATGTCAAGTCTAGCTAATTGTGGGAGGTTTGAATCTCACCATATATACAGTAACTGATGTGATGTTGACACTTCATATGCCATATCATTTAGGACCGAATTTGAAAAAAGAATTTAGGACGTCTAACATTACTCATATACCTAAAATAAGGAAGAGATTTATTTTATGTACGTAATATATATTTTGAAGCCGATATAGATATTGTCCTAAGGTCCCCTTTTGAGGTTGATATTAAATAATTATTAAATTAAGTATTTGCAAGTGTTTTGGAAACCTTAGCAGACACACAAAATATTTGCTTATAAGATCAGAAGATTATATTCAAAAATTAAGAATCCTTACCGAAAAAAGGGGTATTATTGATTTAGTTCATATGTTTTTTTGAAATATATTTTTTTACTCACTTATTCATTTTTCAATGGTTTGGTTCCTATGTTTAAAAAACCGCTCAATTTTATCCCTCTGAACATAATTTTAACAGTCAACCGTGATAGAAAATGTAAAATAACTCATTTGCCCATAGTTTCAGTTTATGGGCTAAAAGTATCATTCTACCCTTTAAAAATTCAATAATTACAAATAATTTATATAAAAAATTGCTAGATGGATCTTGACCATCCATCTGAAATATGGATGGTGATGATCAAATCACAACAAAAACAAAACTAAAAAAAGAACAAACAATTTTTTTTTGAAACAAAACAAAACAAAACACTGAGTGGAGTCGTGGAGATCCAAATCTCTAATCAACACCTTCACAACACAAAAACCATCTCAAATCATTAACAAAACCATCTCAAATCATCAACAAAACCATTCTCTAATCATCATCAACAGTTCAACACCGCCACCAGCCTTCATCAATAGAGAATCGGACAAGTCTCCATCTAGTGATTGAAATTGTCACTAAAAGCCAACCTCAATCTGGGATCCCACCAGTTCTTAATTAAAAAAAAAAATCAACAATATTCATCTCCCACATCAATATTACCAAAACCTAGCCACTCAAACCCACTGAAACCCGCCACCACTATAATTTGTCATTGAAACCCATCCCCTAACCTGCCGTTCAAATCGACCACCGATTCAAACCGATCGTAGACCAACCCAGCTCCGCCGCCACCACCGCCCCTTAACCCAGAATCTTCGAACCCACCTAAACCCTAGCCACTCAAACCCACTAACACCAAACCTAGAATCTTCGAACCAAAAGCTTCTTGCTCTGCAACTCTCTATCTCTCACGCCCCAACAAAAAGCAAACACCAACAACAAAAATCATAGGGCGATGAGGGTTTGTGTGGTTGGTGGGGTTCGATTTGGTGATGGGAGGGGCGACTAGCGTTCACTTGTTTCACGGCAGCCGGCGGGAGATGGATTGGAGCAATTTCTTTTGGAATTTCATGGAGGTTAGAGAGATAACGAGAAAGGAAGGACATCGAGAAAAAAGAGAGATGGCTGGCTTTCAGGATGAAAGAGAGATAACTGGTTTTTTTGATAAGAGAGAGAGATGGTTGGGTTTTATAAAGAAAGAAAAATAGATGGTTGGGTTTGATACAGCTACCACCACTCCAATATCACCACCACCACAAAACCCAGATTCTGACCACCACCACCGAACCCAATGGTTGGATTAGATAATTTTTATTTTTAATTTTTATAATTTTATTATTGATCTTTTTTTATATAATTTTTATAATTTATATTTATATATTTATTTAATTGTTAATATATATATATATATATACTTAAATTTATTTATGTATTGACATTTGGCATAGCTTTGTGTAAATACAAAAATACCCTTGAAATCTTTTAATTTGACTAACAGTTGCCTCACAGAATGACGAAATTGAGTGGTTTTTTAAAACATAGGGACCAATTCAGTGAAAAATGAATAAGTGAGTAAAAAAAAAAATTCAAAAAATATAGAGACTAAATCAATAATACAAAAAAATAAGGTTGAACATGAGATTGCTTAAGAAGGGTACGCCTCTTCCAGTTTGTTTTCTCCTCTACTGTCTATTTCTTTTTTACTTCCTTTTTCCTGTAAGGAAATGAGAGAAAATAGAGTTTTTTGGTCTTTGGTGATTCAGTTTTTCAATTGCTACAATACTAAAGATCTTTCAATTAAGTATTTTCTTCTAAAGATTTTTCAATTAAGGAAAAATTTCCACGAAAATTCCAATTGAAAAAAATCAAAAATCGAAAGGAAGACTAGAAATTGAAGTGTGAAACTTACAATAAAGCAAGAAGAGGCTACAACTAGGTAACACAATGGATCATCGAGATCGTTTTAGGTGTATACTATCAACTCTAGGTAATTTTTTATGCCTACTAAGTTTTTGAATCGTATTACCTTAATATAATGCCACTCATGTTTGTCAATCTTGAGCCACATCGCTCTATCAAAATATAATGCCAATGTTAGGTTGACGTTGTAGATTGTCGATCTACGGTTGACGTGGATCAGGTCAGATTCGAGTTAGGTCCAAATAACTTGGTGTAACCTTAGTCGAACCGAGTGTGTCGTCTGTTTCTGGATCCTGTAAAAAAGATAAAAATAAGCAAAAAAAAAACGTAGAAATAAAGAAGAAAATGGTGGGGTTCGTGTTTGGCCTTAGGTACGTTTAGGCTGAGCGGGGAAACAAAAGCAAGAAAAGGTTTTATTTATAGATCAATAAGATGAATTGAATGTTGGGACGCTGTTAGAAAATATCCCTAAAATCCTGACCGGATTTCATGGGATTACACATCTATTTTATCAGTTTAAATCAGTAAGTATGTCATCCACGACTGTAGTGGTTCATTTGAAGTGAATGAGTGACTGAGTCAAACCAATATTTTACTAACCTTTCCTGGGTCGACCCGGATTATATGGGCATGGATTGGATATGACACAAAGTTAGTAGTGGGCTTGAATGTTAGGCCTAAATACCATTTTTTTTTGCTACCATAGTTTGTCCCTCACTAATTAAAAAAGAAGTCTTTGATTTAGAGAATGGTTCTCGTCGTGTCGATCGTGGATTCGACAAGATATCAATTTGGACAAACGCTTGTAGGATTTATCCTACAAGAATATGCCTTTATCGAGTAAAACGTGAGTTCAACAAGGTGTCGAGCAAGACAATAGCTTGGTTTGAGCAAACTTTCACTGTGGCAAAGTGTTGATTATCTCACGAGTCTCAAAGATGTTAGTCTAATCGATAGGACTGAAGCGGTTTAGTTCCCTAGGGCTGACGTGGCTTTTCGTTTTTGACACGATTTTGATTAAGTTCAATTTCAAATTAACCAAAGCAGTTACCAAGGTTATTATCCATCTGTAGCGGTTGTGACACGTGGCAGCCAAGGTTAAGTTACCAAGGTTTATAAACAAAACTTCTCCTTCAAGCCTTTCGCCTTCCATACATTCGAGATTCTTATGAATTTTTACTAATCTCGGATCACTTCTACATCGATCCCAGTCAGTTTTTTTTTACAAGGTAGGAGTTATTTTAGCCTTTTGCTTTTATTTTCGTTCGTTTGAGACTTAGTTTATGCACATTTAGGAAATTAGCAAGCAATATTTAGGGATTTCCCAGATTCAACATTTATGTTATTCGTTGTTCTTCACATTGAAATTTGAGAAACTGATTTAGTGATGGGTTAGATCCACTTAGGTGATATTTTGCTTGGTTTGCATCATTGTAGGGTTCTATATTTACAGTCGATCAACTGAGGTTTTAGCGGATCAATCCTACCTATAGATTTTAACTGCCTATACAAACCCTAGGTTTTGATTTTAGATCTTGGTTTGTGCTTGACTTTTGTATTTTTTGCATTTGTCAGCTTTTTGAGGCATTATGTCGAATGAAAGCATGACTTCAAGTCTAGTTTTTACCTAGACTCCTAGCGGTTCGGGAGGAAAAGTTGAGAGAGGTGTCGAGACAAAATCTCAAAATGTTGAACCACAAGTCTCTATAGCCAATCCGTCTGAAGTAAGTCATGTAAATAGATTTGGTATGTTAGAGACAGGGGTTATATGTGCCGTTACGCAGCTTGTCGAATTCTCAGAGTATGTAGATGTCGATGAGCCATCTTGTTCAGGTAGACCATTAGGTATTCTTGTTGGAGAAAACCCGGGGAGTGTGCTCACTAGCCATGACATGGATAGCCTAATGAAGTTATATGGAACTCTAATCATGTCAAACTATGTGTCGCGAAGGAGCACGAACGAGCTGGCTGGGATATTCCAGGATAGACATGTTTTTATGAATACAACCTTCGAAAAGGGTTTAGATTCCTGATCATTTCTTTAGCTCGAATGTTGTTTGTATCCTACGACATTGCCCTTAGCCAGTTAATGCCAAATAGCTGAAGGATTTTGTTAGGCCTTACTGTCCTTCATGAAGAGGAGGATTAAAATTTGGGTTAGAATCTCTTATACATAACTATTTTTTAAAGCAATATACACATGAGAATGGTTGTTTCACGTCATGCTTGAGGTGTGGTGCGATACACCTAATTACTGACCTCACGACAAACGACCAAAGGTGAAATGATACTTTCTTCTTTTCCAAGGGTCCTCTGATATATGGGCCATTTGGAAAGGAAAATTGTGTCATGGTTTGTGTTAATCTCAAGTGTCTCTTGGAATAGTTTGAGTTTTCCTTAGTTTTTGATAAGCATGTCTGTCTTTGTAGAATTAGTGGACGAGGAGAATAAGATAGATTATCCAGACACTATTGAGTGTACCATAAACATTAAGGTGATACCTCCTGGAGAGAGAAGTTAGAAGGTATTGTTACGTGAAGGGAAGCTTAAGTCAAGCACCCTATGGCTTTTTTCGACATGGAATGTGCCACGGACACCATATCCCCTTGTTAAAGACATGGTGTTGTATGCTTGGGTTAGGAGAGGATTTGAGCTTCTTTGTGATACAAAATTTCTAACTCCTGTAACATATATTGAACGTTATTTCACAGCTAAGACAATGTCGAATGTGAAGTTCAATTTGCATAATCCTGGGGTGGTGTTGAAGCAACAGAAAGAGGCCATGGACAAAAAGAAAAAAGCACAAAGAGAAGCGTCGACTGATAAAAAGATTGTACCTGTCGAAGAGCCACCATTCAATTAGTCTCCAGATTTAGACCCTTAAAGGTGCAAAAGGAGAGGAAAATCGTTGAAGCAAGTGATAAAGGAAAGGCGGTTAAAGCCGAATCGAAAGAAATAATGTCTAGGCCGAGTCAAAGAGGCACAACTTAACCTTGATGGCATTTTCTCAAGGAGTGTTGGCGTTTAAGGAGCTGGGTAGCTTCTTGAAGAAGTTGGACGACCTTCTCTTTCCAGCCGATGAAGAATATCTTAAGGGGAAGAAGGTGGAAGAAGTGGTCGAATAGGGTTTTCTCACTACATTTCAAGTAAGTTAAGTTTTTTTTTATATTGTTATATATTTTCTATTGTAGTTGTGTTGAGTACTAATGGCGACTACTTTTGTTTTGTATGCTTTGCAGGCACAACTATTCTTGAAGAACAAGTTCATAATCAATCGAGAAAGGTGTGTAAAGCTTCATTAAGCAAACGACACATTCAGGCAAGAGCGCGACAAGGTCAACAAGGCCAAACAAGAAGTGGAGAAAAAGGCTTTGGCCTAGGATGAAGAGTTGACAAAGTTAAAAAATGCCCTTGTGGATAGGGATCGACAATTGGAGAAGGCTAATAAGGATCTTAACGAGAGAGATCGTCGAATTATTGGTTTGAATGAGCAGCTTATGAACATTTCGGTCAAGGCCGTGTGTGCTGCGAGGGTCTATCTGTTCATGCAGTATTTGGCCGAATAGCATTCAAAGTGGGACCCCAATATGGAGATTGCAAAGTGGGAGGAGGTTGAACGCCTTGATGCTGATATATCCCCATCTACTGTTGCTACAAATGTCAAAGATGTTGGGGAGACCGATAAGGATCTTGATGGCGCTATCAAGCCTAACACTCAAGTTGATGGTTCAACCAAATATTAGCTTCTCCATTTCATTTTCAAGAATTTCAACATTTGTGTATATTTTTTTGGTGACAACCGGAAGTACAATTATTTTCCTGTGTTGATATGGTATGTAATTAAATACTTTATATTGAATAGAGGTGATATGCGTAAATCTTGTTTATAAAACAGTACTCGCAAGTGCACGAATCATCAAGATAACATACAGCGGCAAGTAAAGATCATTCCCACTACGAAAAGATATTTATTGATTGAAAACTAATTTTAATTAAAGTTAAACTAAAAGTAACAAAAGATTGATTTGATTGATTAAGCTAAAACTAAATTAAGAAATTAATTAAAAAGAATTGGTTGTGATCAATGAAAAGAAAGCACTAGGTCATCAATGATCCCCAATTATGAACACTCAATATATGAAATTAATTTGTAAACAAAATTCAATCAATTCAAGAGTTCATTCTTTATCTTTAATATGACTATTATTGTATGATCGCGGGATAAGTCACGCATTCCCAACCACTATTCACTCTTTGATATGTGATGTGAACAATAATCGGAAACCCATTAAGTATAAGAATAAAGAACCAAAATCTAAACTTTGTTTTGATCTATGCTAAAGATAAATTTTATTTATTCAAGTGAGAATTAATCAGGATTAGGTTTTGATCGATGATCTAACACTAATTCTCAAATAATCTTATCTCTAAAATCATGCCAAATAATCATCCACCCTTCGATCTATAGTGTGAATGAAAATTAAAACTAATGAAGAGTCAAGCAGTTAAGCGTAATGAATAAATCAAGAATTGAATTGATAAATAATAATTATTCCAAACATGAGTAGTCACAAAAGGTTCACTTTGATTCCCTAGTTATGGGATTAGTTACACATCATGAAGATAAAAAGACAAGAAAAAGAATAGATGAAACCCATAGAGTACTTCAAATCTTTGATTGAAATCTTCTTAGTCTCCGATCTTCGATGTGTAAAGATTATGAGAGAATTGGGTAAGGTGTTTGTGCAAAGTAGAATAATGGTTGAGAGCACAAGAATGTATGTGTTCTTCTATAGAAAAAGAATAAGATATATATATATATATATATATATCATCAACATAAAAGGGTTTCAGAATTCCCTAGAAAATAAGGAATGCGCACGACTACTCCCTGTACAGCGGCACGGATACATGCACAGGTCGCGGCACTCACCGCAGTGTGCTCTCTAGGTTCTTGCGAGGCATAGTCCGTGGTGGAAATCGATACTTGGCAGAGGTATTAACCGTGACTAGAAAAGATAGCACGCATAGACATCACCGCTGGCTATGTTGCTGTTAATGCTCTACACGGGCAGCGACCCACACATCGGTAGATGACATAATTGAATATTTTCTTCTCAGTAACCTCTATTCCTTGCAAATATCACTCAACACCTCATCTATAAGGAAAATGACCAACACATGCTCAATAAACAAATTAAATAACCTAAAATACTCGAGAGACAAACTTATTACATAGGAAATACGAGAGAAAAACATATATAAAAATAGACCGATCAGGAGGTCTGTTCAACCGTTAATTTTTTCTCCATTATTTTCAGTTGCATACTTTTTGATGTAGTAGGGGTCGATAACCTGCTACTTGTTAATAATCAATAGATTTTTAGTGGAGTAGAAATCGCCAATGCTTGCTACTCGCAATAAGATATAATTGATTTGAGGTCGATAGACCTTTTGGATGGATAAAGCAATAAGATTGATTTGAATAGACAACTAATATGGGTAGTAAATAAACTTGTAAAGTATGACTTTATTGATGGCGCAGAGGTCGTTCGACCAAGTTGTAGTAATTAAATTGGTGTATTCTTGTATGTGTGGTCGATTCGACCGCTTTATTACCAACTGTGTGCTTACGTAATTTAACTACATTTATGAGGTCGACACGACCCTTTAAGTCTAATAAATTAATGTACTTGTGTACTTTAATTATATCATGGGGTCGGCATGACCATTTATGTATAATAATAATCGCATTCTTACGACATTATGAGGTTGTCCCCAGTTTGACAAGGGGTTGTCCCTAATGTTACTCTCCAAATTTCCAGTGTATAAAGTTGGATGTGGACATTGGGAGTTGTAGTCGTAGATCCTTGAATGATGGATGTCTAATCGTGAATCCTTTAATGCAGGATGTCGTTAGGTACCCTTAAAGGTAGTGGTGTAAAAATGGACGGGCCCGGCCCATTAGGCACGGCCTGGCCAGTCCATTTCTGGAAACAGACCTGGCTGGGTCTGGCACTCGACACGGCACGCCGGCCTTCCTCAGGCGGGTCGTGCCTGCGTACCGTGCCAGGCCGGCTCGCTGGGCCCCTCTAATTGGCAGGGCGGGCCTGGTCCGGCGGGTTAGTTTTTTGGTCCAATTTTTTTTCTAAATTACGTTTTTTTGGATTTAGGGTATAGGGTTTAGGATTTATAGTTTATGGTTAAGGGTTTAGAATTTAAAATGAATGAAGAGAACGAACAATTATTAGGATTTGAAATGAATAAAGAGAACGAATAATTTTTTAATTATTTATTTATTTTTCACTTATGGAATTCAGTAATACATATCTACATGATTGCCTCATTAAAAACCTTACCTAGAAAAATCCAGTGGGATAAAAACTTGGTAAGGGAAAAAGAGTGCAACCGTTTTACAACTTACAAGTAAATAATAAATACATATGTAAAAGTATAACATGGTTCTGGCCCTGACCACTACCTGAAGGGTCATCAATATATAGATTGTTGAAATTTAGATTAAGTTCTTTATCTACAGTTAGATTTTATAACCTTTTTTTTAGCATGCTCCCAATCCCGAAGGCATGTTAATACCTCCACCATCTCTGGAGACAAACAGCTTCTTCTTTGTTCAATTATGCGTCCACTGGTGCTGAAAGCTTGTTCTGAATACACCGTTGACATTGGAATAACCAGTACGTCACATGCTAAGTGTGACACAACTGGATACCTGTACATATAGGTCTTCCACCATAACAACAAATCAAACTCTTCCTTGTCTTCAACAGTATCGAACTGTGCTTTAAGGTACCTAATAAGTTCGGTACAAGAAGATGGGCTACATATTTGCCCTGAAGAAGTACTTGCTGATTTGTTTTTTTTTTCGTCGTTTTAGAAGGCTCCAACTTGTTTGCTTCGGCCCTGTCTCCGGTCGTGTTGATTGGGGGATGTCAATGTTGCCAAACCTGGTCTCATAAATACGAAAATTCTCGAATAACTTGGTTCGAATGTCAGTAATTTGTTCTGAATAATCTATTGACAAATTAATACCAATAAACTCAAGCAAAACTTCTAAACCAGATAATTTAACCCTGAGATCTATTATAGCACTTAAGGCATAAAGTAGGGGAATGTTAGCCCAATATTTTTTCAACTTTGTCTCCATGACAACAACTGCAGCGCCTAGATGTTCATCTTCTATAAAACTATTTAACAGTTCAGACATTTCCACTATCTGATGGATTGCCTGGGAAGATGTGGAGTAATATACCCTAGAAAGAGTTACAGTGGCATTGTAAAAAATCTTTAAAAATTGAACAAAAATCTTTGCCACATACCAATCGTCTGTGGTAAGTAATTTTGGACTAAGTTGTCCTGTTTCGGTCAATTTCATGTTATAAAAATATGTAATGGTTGTATCATATTCCAAACAATTTTGCAACATTAAATAAGTAGAGTTCCACCTTACCGGTATATCAGTTTGGAATTGTCGGGGTTTGAGACCGTTTAATTTACAATGTCTCTTGAATTCACTGAATCTAGGATTAGAACTGCAAATCCAAGAAATGGCATCTCTGATGCGATCTATTTGGTCGCTTACCTGTTTTAAACCAGCTTGTACAACTAAATTTATAATATGGCATGCACACCGTTAATGGAAGAAATAACCTCCATCTTGCGGGATATTTCTTGCAACAAACAATGCAATAGAGCTAGTATTTGCAGATGCATTATCAAATGTGATTGAAAGAATGCGATGCGTAATTTCATAAATTTCATAAATTTCTAAAACTTCCATTATGACATTAAAAATGTTTTCTGCGGAATGTGTAAAATCCATATGACGAAAACCAAAAATTCTTTTTGTTATCCTCCAATCAGAATCTAAATAGTGTCCCGTGACACAAATAGTCCTGTTTGGAACATGCATTCCAAATATCAGAAGTTAATGCAACAGAGACACTTAAATGCTGTATTTCAGCAACTAAGTCATCACTTTGGGTTTCAAACAATCGTATCAAATCATTTCTAATGGTGGTTCTAGAAACAGGTTCATATTGGGGGTTATATGCAGATGTGATTAATTCTTTATAAAATGGACTCTCACCAATACTGATCGGTTGATCAGTTTGTGCAATGTATCGTGCCAAGCACTCTCTAGCGTGCATGGCGTCGAACTGCCATGTCGTAACGGACCCATCTGGGTGCCGTTGAAGTTGTGTCTGGGTTGTAGTGTCTACTTGTCCATGTGCAGGCATACATTTGTGCATATGCCGTCTTAAATGTCCGGTTCCCACCGTACTTGTAGCATAATTCTTATGGCAAAACTTACATTTAGCTCTGAGGCCAGACGTCCCGTTTGGGAGTGTCATTTGGACTATGTTGAAACATTGCCACGCATCTGATGTTAATTTTCTGGGACGTGATGTTGGTGTAACACCGGAACCAGAAGGTCCCCTTGAGTATGGGTCGGTTCTGAAATATCAAATTCATCGTTGAACATATTCAAACAGTTCGAAAAATAAGGCTGCTGGTTAAGATCCATTATCTGAATTAAAATATGAGCACTATAGTAGTTAATAGTCAAATTAAAAATCAATATTTACTAACAGTAATCTTAATTTACTAACAATAATTACTATAACTAATACGACACTTACAATAATTAATTTACTTTAAAAACAAATTAAATAAACAAAAAAATCATAATCTACTAACAAAAAAATTTAAATTCACTAGTTCACTACTACAAATAAAATTGATAAATTTACTAACATAATATACTAACATAAAATTGATGATTCGAACCACTACTCTTAAATTTACTAACATAATCTACAAATGAAAATTTTTAATTTATGAAAAAAACAATATCAATCGTAATTACTACACTTAACATTCATCATTTACTTATTACAAAAAGTAATTTCAGTAATACAAATTAACTTTCTAAATTTATTAATAACAAATATTAAAATTACTACTAAACTTAAAAATCTTAATAAACTAAACAAATAATATTAACATTAAAGCCCAAAAATTGATAAACTAACTAACTAAATAGATAATGTTTTCATTAAGTAACTCAAATCTAAACATAAACATATAAATTTACTATGAGAATATGTTAGACCAAAAGTAATAACAAAATTGTACCTTTAAAATTTGGTGTGTTGGTGGAAAATGTAGAGAATTTTGTAGAGAGAGTAATAACTAAATTGAATGAAAAAGTTTAGAGAATTGGAGAATATATTAGAGATTGAGATTTGAGAGAATGAGAGATTGAAAGAATGATTGAGAGAGTTAATGGAAAATGAAATGGATGGAAGTATTTATAGAAAAATTTGATTTGTGGGTCAAAATATAATTTAAAAGATTTTAGGAGGGGTTTGGTAATTTTTGTTTCCTCCAACGGCTATAAATCAATTCCAGCAGTTGGCTGACATCACTGATGACGTCAGCCAACGATTGGAATTGATTTCCAGTCGTTGGAGGATTTTTGAAAATAAAAAATAAAAAATAAAAAAAATTGGGCCGAACGGACCGGCGGATCTGTCCGCCGGGCCTCCTCCTAGCGGCCCGGCACGCGGCCTGTCCCGGGCCAGGCCGTGCCCTGGCCCTCTTCCTTCACGGGTCGTTCCCAGCACGGCCCGTGAACTTCCTGGGCCGGCCGGTCCATTTTTACACCACTACTTAAATGTAGGGTTTGATCATTTGATTGGTTGATATATTAGTTCTTACAACAACGTATTTTATTGCTTGTCGATGCCGATAGCTCTTTATTGTTAGTAACTTTAATCTTTCGAAAAAATATATTTCGTGAGCTCTGTTTTGCACTTGGTTGCGACTAAAGTGTTATCATTGCCCTTGTCAGTCGACTTATTAGTATCAAACGTGTAGAAGATGAAAACGGTAATATATAGACAATAGATAAAGGATTAGAAATGATATTGTTTCAGGTACAGAGCATTCTAGCTGTTGTATATCTCTCGACCATCGAGGCCTCGTAGTTTGTATGCTCCTCGTTCTTTAATGTTTCTTATTTGATAGGGTTATTCACATGTCGAACCCAAATTTCATACATCATGCTCCCTGGTATTTTGAAAGACTCTCTATTGTACCCGATCACTAATTTTGAAAGTTCTTATCTTTACATTTTTGTTGTAATGTCGAGTGACTTATTGTTGATATACTTGTATTCTCATAGCAGCTCGTTCTCGACTTTCGTCAAGATGGTCCAGTTCAAACGCAAGCTCTGGATCATTTTGTTCTTCGCACGGGTTTTCACTTCAAGCGGTGGTGAGTCGTGTCTCAATTGGAATAACTGCTTTTGATTCGTAGGCAAGTGAAAAAGTTATTTCTAATGTCGATCGACAATAGGTAGTCTTGTACAACCAGAGGTTCTCAGGGAGCTTGTCTGTCCATTCGCTCTTTCAGCTTCAAAGTGTTTCTTCTATGTGTTGATGATGGTTTTGGTGGTCGACTCTGCTTGTCTGTTTGATTGAGGGGAATAGGAAGTCGAGAAGCTCAACTTTATCTTATACTTGTCTTAGAAGTTTTAGAAGTTGAACGAGATGAAGTGGGCACCGTTGTCGGTCACAATCTCTTTGGATATTCCGAACCTAAAAATTATATTTTTCCAAATAAAAGTTCGTATCTCTATGTCACCTACATGTTGGAAGACTCATGTTACAACCCGTTTTGTGAAGTAGCTGTCAAGATTAACATGTATACTAACCCTCTAGGGGCAGTTGGGAGTTTACCTACAATGATCATCCCCTATTTCACAAAAGGTTGGAGGGCAAAAATAGAGTTTAGCATACCTGGTGGTAGGTGAGACAAGTTTGAACGTTTTTTTGGGAGTCAGGCTGCACTGTCCGCCAGTAGTATCCAGCTGTAATTGCTCGGTTCGACAAACTTCTTTATCTAATCTGGTTCCCACATTCTTCGTAATGTAAGTTTTTAAGGACATCGTATGCCTCGCGAGGGTTAAAACACCTCAAGTATGGACCTATAAATGATTTTTTATAGAGCTTACCGTAGAGAGCGCAAAATGTGGTTGACTTGCTTTAATTTTTTTATTTCGGCTCCATCGTCGGGTAGAATGTCTGCTTGTAAATAGTTCATTATTGGATCTATCCAAGTTAAACTGTAGTCATAGACCTTTGAAATTTTTTGTTCATCGTGTATTGTAAGCGACAGAAGGAGCACAATGGGGATCGACTAAGGACCATTGGTCTGAGTCGTCAACCCCAGACTTGTTAATGCATCTACTCGAGCATTGTCTGACATTGGTACCTACAAAATAGAAAATTCATTGATCGTCGATTGTAGTTGTCTTTCTTTGGCCAGAATTGTTGTTGTCCTTTTATCTTTAGTTGCATACGTTCCGTTCATTTGTCGAACAACTAGCTAGGAGTCACTTTGCACCTATATATTTTTTACCCCCAAGATTTTTGCTAGGTTGAGCCTTACTGTTAAGGTTCATATTCGACTTCATTGTTCGTCACACGAAAACTGCAGTGAATTGATTTTTCTAGATTTTCTCCTTGTGGAGATTTAAGCACAGTCCACACCCTTTATGTTGCTAGAGTCATCGACATATAAAGTCCATGTTTCATTTGTTGGGCTTTCCGTGAGGGCGAGGGATAGGCATGGGGGCCCGGTCCACCACTCCACCACTCCCACACTCCCCCACTCCCCCACCCCCCACCACCCACCACCACTACACCCATTCCTTAACCATTTCCCCACCATCTCCCCCAAAACCCATTTAGGGGGATTGGGGTGAGGGCATTTTGGGGGGAGGTTCCCCCTCCCCCATCCCCAAACCCCATATCCCTCATTTTCTAAATTTATTTTCATTTCTTATTTTAAATTTTCAATTCTCAAGCCGAAAATTGGAATTAAAAATTTGAAATCCAGTCATTGCAATCTCTAGCTTGACCCTAATAAAATGTTCAATCCAAAATATAATCAAAATATTCATTTTAAAATATATAATTGGTTTAAAGAAATCCAAAATAAAAACAAATAATTCTAATAGAGTATTACACAATAAAAGTCAAACAAATCAAATTTTGAATTTACATCTTTAATCAATACTCACGTACTAAGTATTAACTAGTAACTACTAATTCAGGTTAATATTATAATATATTAGTTTTTTTTAATTGTTAAAACTTTAGTTATAAAAAAAATTATATATATATATATATATATATATATATATATACATTGGGGGGAAATAGGGGAATGGGTTTGGGGGGAGGTCCCCTCACCACCTCCCCCACTTATAAAAGGGGTCAAGTTTGACCCCACCCTCATCCCCAAAACCCATTTGGGAGCAAATTTTGCCCCCAAAACACCATAGGGGCCCGTGGGGGATAGGGCCCCATAGGGAAATGGCCATCCCTAGTGAGGGCCATCAATTCCTGTTCAGCCTGCAAGTTTTCATTGGAGGTTAAGTCTGCAATAAAGTCAATGATTGCCTAGATTTCATTGCTAATCGTGGCTGGAAGGTGATGTCGTGCTCATTGAGTTCGACCGCCCATTTTGTTAATCAACCTTAAAGTTCAAGCTCAAGCAATATATTTTTAAATGGGTAGGAGGTTAATACCTTGATTGGATGACATTAAACATATGGTCTTATCTTGCGTTGGCTAAGACAAGCACTAAGGCTAGTTTCTCCAGTCGGTTGTATCTGGTTTCAGTGTCGATAAGAACTTTACTCACGTATTATACTAGATTTCTGAGCCTTCGTCTTCCCTGACTAATATGTCGTTTACCGCCTTGTCGGACACTACCAAGTACAAGTACAATGTTTCCTTGTTTTTAGGCTTCGACAATAGTGGAGGTGATGTTAGATATTCTTATAAGTCTTGTAGAGCTTTCTCGTACTCTTCATTCCACTCAAATGCCTTGTTTTTTCTCAAGGTGTTGAAAAAATGTTATCATCGTTCAGACGACTTGGAGATGAACCTGTTCAAGGCTGCTACTCGACCTATGAATTTCTGGATGTCGTTGATTCACTTAGGTGACTCAATTGCTTTGATCGACTGAATCTGGTCAGGGTTGGCTTAAATCTCTTTTTGGGTCACAAGATAACTTAGAAACTTTCCAGAGGAAACACCAAAGGAATATTGAGTAAGGTTTAGTTTCATAACATATTTGTCAAGCATGTCGAATGACTGCTTTAGATGTTCTATGTGTTGTCGAGTGACAAGGGATTTGACCAGCATATCGTCGATGTAGACCTCCATGGTCAATTCTAGCATATTAGCAAATATTTTATTGACCAATCGTTGGTAAGTCGCGCCTGTATTTTTCAAACCAAAATGCATAACTTTATAACATAAAATAACTCATTTGTTGATGAAGACGGTCTTTTCTTGGTCATTGGGGTGTACCAGGATCTAGTTATATCTGAAGAACGCATACATGAAACCGAGGAGTTCGTGTCATGTTGTTGCATCGACCAGCATGTCGATATGAGGAAAAGGAAATGGGTATTTAGGGCACGTCTTGTTGAGATTCGTGAAGTCGATGCAGATACACCATTTTTCATTCTTTTTCTACAAGACCACGATGTTTGCTAACCAGTCTGGATACATCACTTCTCTAACTAGGCTGATGTCGACCAGTTTGTGGATCTCTTCATTTATTATTTTGTTCCCCATAGTGTGAACTTCCTAATCTTCTGCTTTACTGGTGGATGATCAGGATCTACCAACATATGATAAACAATTACCTCTAGGTCAATCTCAGGCATATTTGAGTGTGGCCATACGAAACTGGTGTGGCACTCTTTTAAGGAAGTCGATCAACTGCTTTTGGATTTCCTCGAGTAGCCTAGACTTGATTAGAATTTTATGCTCAGGTAGTTTTGGGTCGATCAACACTTCAATGAGTTCTTCCACCTTAGGTCTGTTCGGAGTCGACTTGACCTTAGTTTCATGTAGTTGTTATAATTGCTCTTTTTTCTTCTTCATGGCATTCTGGTAGCATTCTCTGGCTGCTCTCTGCTCGCCTTTGATTTCGCGTACTCCCCACTTGGTAGGGAATTTGATCATCTTGTGGTAGGTCGAAGGGATCACCTTCATCTTGAGCATCCAAGGTCTGTCTAAAATCGTGTTGTAGGGAGATTGCCAGTCGAGTACCAGGAAATTGATATATAGGTTCACTCATTTGGTGTAGACTGGTAGCACAATCTAGCCAAACGTATTCTTCTGTTCGCCACTTGTTAACAACCTTTTTTGACAAGAGACCAAAGAAGAATTTTCCACCTACCTGGTGCCTGGATTAGACCTGGTATCTAGGTACCAAGAGAGATTCACTCCATAATCTGGGAAGATAAGTACCATATCTTACCTATTACCAGATATCGAGTGGAACCGGTACCACGGTACCTCTCATCTGGTGTGTAAGTACCACGACAACTACCCGGTACCTAGGTACCACGATATCAATATGGAATCTAGCCGAGATACGTACTCTGCCTGTCAGGTAAGAAGAATATCACCATGAAAATGCCAGCATGCTAGAACAAATGCCACTCTAGCAAGAGCATACCGGTATACCAGCGTACCGCGCCATGAAGGTACAGAGCCAGCACTCTCCACTATGCAACGTGAAAGGAAAGGGTTGAACTCCTACCATTTAAAGCGCCATAAATAAAACCAAACAGGTCAACCATTTCGTAATTCAAATTTAACGAAAACAATTACTGAATCAGGGGAAGTAATTCTCGCATTAATTGACAACCTTCGTTAACGCCAACAAATTCTGATAACTGTAAATCAATCGGCCTAAACTAAGGGGAATTAATTGGAAGAGATCGAAGAATATAAAGACAACACCCGAGTTCATAGAGGGGCATCTGATTTTGTAGACCTAATAGCTAGAATCAGAACAGTGAGTTCATCATTACAATGAGTCTTTCACCATAAGGGAAATAGCCACTTATCGATATATACGAAATCACCATTGTCATTCGTGTCAAAGATAAGAGAGACTGAGAGGAGTTAATCGCCATTGTTGTATCTACTCTGTTTATTATTTAATAGATAGTTTCATTTCACACTTACTTTATAGCACACTCATTTCATCCTCTATGTTCGTATTCGCCTTATTCTATTCACCTAGGAACGAGGTATCTACCCTCCGCAGCCTACCTGGTAGCGGGTTGAGGGTGTTAATTGAAATTCCTTACCCAGAGTGAATTTTCGGTTAACACCACTGAACCTGGTTAATACTATCATTCGATGACTGATTTTTGACCCTTCGACCTACATTTCTCTCAGCGCACAGTTAATTATGTTATTGCAAGAGCAACCATTGTCAATCAAACTTCTATTGGTTAAACAATTAGCAATAAGTAAAGAAATGACTAAAGCGTCGTGATGAGGAGAAAAAAAATCTGATTTGTGGGATTGCTTGAATACGACAAACTCATCGATCCTCGACTTGTGTTCTCTTTCGGACTAGATTTCTAAATTCGACACTTGTCGAGTGTGCCTTTTTACAGCTGAATGGCTCACACCGCTAACCTCTGATCTGCCTGCGATATAGGTAATGACTATTTCTTGTTGAGGCGATGTTGGTGGACTATCATCTAGATCAACTAGTTTTTTCTCATTGCGACGAGCCAATGTCTCTTTTTCTTTATCGGTTAGGAATTCTTGTAGCAGCTTCAAGAGTTTTGCAACTTCCAATTTGAGAGCGATACAGTTCTTTGTGCGATGGGCGTGATCCTCATGGAAATCGTATCGAAATCTTGCATCTCAGTGCTCTAGAGGGCGTTCATCTTCCTTGTCCAATTAACTGTTCTTCCCATATCATTCATGACTGCCACGAATTTGATGCTGAGGTTGTACTCCAGGATTGGCATTCGCGATCGACCCGTTCTTGGTGGACCTTGTTCGTATAACCGTCTATCTTTGGTCTATTGTAATGAGATTAATCGTTACGTCAATCTCTTGTCAGGTAGGGTTCGACTCTTCTATCAGTCGTCATTCGATCGACACGGTCACTTCTTCTGTTGGAGGCATATTTGTTTGCTCTTTCAACATAGTTTGCTTCATCCTCCTTCTATTTGATCTAAGCTTATGCTTTCTCTAGCACATCCTCTATTGTTTTGCAAGGGTATTTGTTGAGTTCCTTGTACAAGTCGGAGTTGTAGTTAAGTCTCTTTTCGGCACAAATAACAGTCGCTTGGTTACAATGTAAGATCTGTATATTTTCTCTTTTGAAGAGTCCGACATAGGACCTCAGGTTCTCGCCACGTCTATAGGATATGGTGTAGAGGTCGTCCGACTGCTTCTCGAGTTTACTACTGCTTGTGAATTGCTTTATGAATGTATTTGTAAGCTGCGTAAAAAAGGTAATAAAGTTATTAAGTAGGTTAGTGTAACATTATGGTGCGGGACCGTCGAGGCTGGACCTGAATGCTTTACACATGCATGCTTTTCTGAAGTCATATTGGAATATCACGATAAACATGCAATGCTTACATTATGCTATTTGATCGTCTGGATTTATCGTGCCGGAAGCTGAACTTTCTGAGCATTTCCACTATGGTTATCGCATCGACGACAGTGAATCCGTGAAACTATTCACCGTGCTTTTCTTGATGGGTGATGGGACTTTTGGAATCCTATGAATAAGGGCTTCCATTTCTGCAAACCTACCTAATAGTTCAGGGTCAGCAAATACATGTAAACTCGAATTAGATTTTACCAACTTAGGGGTCGACTGGAGCGAAATCAGGGTCCTGAAGGCATTTTTTTGGTTACGGACCGTTGTTCTGGTTATCTTCTCATTGTGTCACTTGTGGAGTCGACACGATTGGCGGGTCGGCATCAGCCTGAACGATTTGGAATTGATTATGGTGCTTGAATATCTGTTGTTGGTGCCACTGGGGTTGATCTACAGTTGATGTGGATCGGGTCGGATTCGAATTAGGCCCAATCAACTTGGTCAAACCGAGTGTGTCATCTGTTCCTAGATTCTATAAAAAAAAGATAAAAACATGCAAAAATAACGTAGAAATTGTTAGAACCTCGTTCACCGGTAACGCAACGGAAATAGGTTTTAATTTTTTTTAAACATATCATAATTGATCTAGAACCAGTGAACTTGGGATCAAAATTATTTTCGGAACTAATACATATAAAATTATTGCAATAATAAAATATATGTATATACAGGAAATTCAAATCAATATAAAGATGAAGATTAATAGAACCATACCAATGTTTGGAGGCTCATTCACTTTACGATATGCTCATGTATGAACCACTCGACCTTCCATGCTATATCCCAGAACTGGTAACTGCGTATGGACACATCACTGACCCAGGAACTAAAATGAAGGGTGTAGAGAGAAATGAAGAAACTCTTTCTTCTATATTCACAAACTAGAACAATTATAGTATAAAAATATTAATCTATATTTTCTTTCTATTTTGATTGCACTACACAGTGCACGAACACACTTTTTGTCAAAAAACTCTTTTATCTTTTTTTTTTTGTGTTGAACAGTATGTATATGTGTTTATATCACACGCACATTTACACAACAGAGCAAGCACCGATACCAAATTCAATGCACTGTTGCGTTAAAATTTTTAAACTGAATGAATGTGTGTGAAACTTTCACGTTGCTATATATATATATAAAACATATATATATATATATATATAATATAAAATAAAAAACATAAGACAATATATAGTAATTCTTTTGTCCCTTAAAACGATTAATAGAGAGTTGTTTAAGCCAATTTTTGAAAGGGGTTTAATGCCTATTTGGACACTTCTAATATGTAGATCATTAAAACCGATTTTATTGTAATGAGTCAAACTGTTTTTGTTTAAAAGATTTGTCGAAAAAGTATTATTTTGAAATTTCACATTAATCTCTTTGGTCTTTTGACCAAAAAGGGTTCTGAAGTTTAGAAGTTTTTTCTTATAAATGTTGCTTTGTTCAATGTTAGGCAATTGCCAGTTAATTAAATCTTTATCATCCCAGTTTGTCTCATAATTAGCTACAGATTGTCCAGTGCAACTATTCATATCATCAGGCTCAATCCCAGGCCTAGAATTACTTGCAGACATGGTAAAGAAAATAAATAGTAAGAATTCTAAGTTTTAACTCACAGCCTGGTCAAACGGGCCATAGCCTATAGCACACTTGGCAGACGGCAAACACCCTACAGACCTACTGACTTTTGCACCTAGAAATAGTCACTATTATCTTCTTCAACAAGCCTTAAGGCTTTGATACCAAAACGGAGCAAGATAATATAAAATAAAAAACACAAGACAATATATAGTAATTCTAGAAACATATAGGGAATTAAAGACAAAATGAACAAGCAATTAACTGTTTAATAATACAGTATAAATACAAGTATTGGTCCAGTACTTGGCGTTGTTAAACCTTAGTTTATCCTGGCCAGCACCACTCTGGATACAGATATGTCAAGGTATTCCAGCCTATATACTTTTAGACCAGAACCAGAGTAATAATTCATAAAAAGATAAGGAAATATTTGCTTACAGTGTTTCAGCAAAATATGTCTGACAACAAAGTAGATTCACAAAGATAAGTCTCAAACTTTATTTAATTGGAAGTTCAGAAATTTACAAGATGGGAAGGAGAGGGAGCAGTAGTGCTTCGCAGAGCATTAAAAGGAAAATAAAACTAGAAAACTGAACCTGCCTCTGAAAGAAGACTTTAGAGAATATATAAACAAAAGTTAACCATGGTTAAGCTAAACCGGGTTAACACAAACCATACATCATTATTATAAAGGACAAAAGGTGTGTCGGCAGAGGTACTATTTACTTTTGCTTTTGTCAAGTCACTTGTCTCTTTTGCTGATTACTTTGCTTTGGTAGGAAAATTTCTTACTTTATGTCGCTTTACTTGTCTGCCTTCAGCATGATCCTTATCATCAAGGATAAGATCAAGGATCGTGGCCAACGAAGGTTGTTGGGTCCTCACTGTCATAAACATAGTTATCTGAGTCATCTTCTTTGTCTTTATCACTTTGGTCCAAACTGGTGCCAGCCCTAGTGGCAAAGGCTCCA
The DNA here is from genome assembly GCA_032871835.1 of Dipteronia dyeriana. Classification (NCBI taxonomy): domain Eukaryota; kingdom Viridiplantae; phylum Streptophyta; class Magnoliopsida; order Sapindales; family Sapindaceae; genus Dipteronia; species Dipteronia dyeriana. Next base: position 14,939,452 of record CM065295.1, read on the forward strand.
TAAGATCTGACATGCTGGCCATAGAGCTCTTCATTTCTTCAGCAATCTTCATGAGCTCAGCAGGAGTCGTTGCCGCTACAATTCTAGCCTGATTTTGAGATTTTTCCATGAGGAAGCCTGATTGGTCGGAAATTTTGTAGCTGAGAGCAGGGTTTTCCATGAACCATCTGGATACTCTCTCTTTTCCCAAATTGGCAAGGTTCATACCACTCCATCATTTAATTTTGATTTGTCTTCCAAAATAAGGGACCTTAACATTTCCCACTACTTTGTCTTGGATGGCATATTCGAGCATCAAGATCCATGTCAAACTGAAATGGACAAAAAAGCAAAATAAGTCCGGGCAAATGTCCCAGTCATCAGGTTTGGCAAAGTTAGAGATCCTGAAGGAATATCCTTCCTTAACCTGGCTAGGGAGAAAGTCAATTATCGGGCCAAATTTGTCCCACCATTCCAAGAACCAGATTGGTAGGTCAATTTTGAAATTTTTGTCAAAATAGATAAACCAGTAGAGGGAATTTCCTGGGTTTTGTCCATATAAAAACTTGGTCCAAGCTTCAATATAGTCCTAGTAGGAGAATTCTGAGACATGGAAAATTCTACTAAATTTTCTTGTTGCATTGGGATCCCCACCCCATTGCTCAAGGGTAATAATTTTACAAACCTTTATTTTTCTGAAAATTAGTTTTTCTTTGTCAATTTTGTCGAAAACATCTGAAATGAAAATTGAATCCGTGTCTACAAGAATAAATTCATAAAAGATGTGTCTTTTTAATAAGTCTTCTGGGATCCTTCCAAACAAGGGATTGATGATGTCATCCGCAAGCTTTTAGGTTCTCTAAAATAATGGTCATGCAAGAAATGTTGTTCCATGGGAAAGAACCGGTCAAAGTAGGGTTTATTGACATACGAATAAGTCGTTTGGTTGACCCTAGGAAAGGCTGATTGGGCCAGGATTTTCTCCTGTTTATTTGAATGTGGGCTTATTTTTTAGGAGACTACAGTTTTGAATGAGCTGTTGTCTATAGCCAAAGGTGAGAAGGTATTTGTCGTGTGAATTGGGCTTTGGCTTGGGCTCCTGCTTGACGAAGGCCCGGTAGGGGGTAATTGTGGAAACTGTATAGGTAATTTGTGGGGTGATTTGGGTTGGGATATAAGTGAAATAACATACTTGTCTTTATGACTTCCTTTGGGGGAAGTATGATAAGTCGATAATGATAAGTCCATACCATTGTCTGATAAGTCAGATCATATGGAGCCTCTGCCACCAGGGCATCGGCCACCACCACGACCTCTGTTTGAACTAGTCATTTGTCACCCTGTAAAAATTCTCTGGTCAGGAAATCTGAGAGACTATTTTCTGATCCTTTAATATAATCAATATCAAAATCAAAAGCAGATAAAAGGGCTTGCCACCTAGCAAAGATTTGTTTAGAGGCAAGATTTTTTACATCTTTTTTCAAAATAAATTTTGCCGATTGACAATCAACTCTTAAAATAAATCTTTGATTAATCAAATCATCTTGTAATTTTTGAATTGTCAAGACGATAGCCAGAATTGTCAAGACGATAGCCAGAATTCCAGGATCCGGAAACATACCTAACCAAACATTCTCTGTTATCAATGGTTTGTTTTAAAATGCCACCAAATCATATATCTGAAGCATCTGTTTCAACAGTTTTGAGGGCAGTAGGATGACAAATAGACATGTAAGGGAGTTTCTTAACATATTTTTTTACATGTTGGACAACCTTAGTATGTTCTTCTGTCCAAGGGAGAGGATTGGTTTTTAATCTTTGAAAAATAGGTTTACAAATTATGCTAAGTTCTTTGTAGAAATTCGAGATATAATTCAGACATCCCAGAAATCTTTGTAATTGCTTCTTGTCTTTTATTTCATCTGGAAACCTATCAGCAATCTAAACTCCTTTGAATGGGAATAATTGTTTCCCTTTTTATATTGTGGTCCAGAAATCTGATGTTGGTTTGGAAAAGGATAATTTTTAGGGCCAAAATCACTAATCCATGGTGTTTGATGGTTTTGAGGAATATCTCCAAGTGTTTCCAATGGAGGTCAATATTTTTTGAAAATATCAAAACATCATCTATGTAAACAATGGAAAATTCAGTGAAGGAATTAAAAATGTTGTTCATGATGCATTGGAATTCACTATGTGCATTTTTAAGACCAAATGGCATGACATTCCATTCATATTTCCCAAAAGGGACTGTGAAAGCAGTTTTGTAACGGTTCTGTTCAGCAACCTGGATTTGCCAAAAGCCCGACTTCATGTCAAACTTTGAGAAAATGATGGAGTCATAAAGTCTTTTCAACAAATCAGATTTGTTAGGCAAAAGGTATCTGATCCATTGCAAAGCGTCGTTTAAAGATTTGTAATTGATAACAAGCCTAGGAACTCCTCTTTCTATTTCGGCATTCTTTTGAGCATAGAAGGCAGGACAACTCCAAGGGGATTTAGAAATTCTGATAAGATTTTTGTCAAGCAAGTCTTGAATTTCTTTCTTACAGTACTCTACTAGATTAGCAGACATTTGAATAGGTCTGGCTTTTGTTGGTATCCATTTTTCATTAAAATCTTTGGTGTAAGGAAGAGTAACAATGTGTTTCTTCCTATCCCAGAAAGCATTTGGAATTGTCGAACAAACTTCTTTTTCCAGTTTTTCTTTAAAAAAAATTATTTTTTCTTTTTCTTTAGAGTCTTCTAACCTGGCCTCCTGTCTTTTGAAAACTAGGTCATCTTTTAAGAAATTCAATTGGGTCTGTCTTAGGTTAAGAGTGGCAATGCAATTGCTAAGATGGTCAGGGGTACTTTCCTAAATATTTTGGTCTTTCAAAACATTTAGGTCTCGTACCAAGACAAGAAAGATAAAAGGAAATATAATCTATTTTCCTAAATATTCAGTAACAATTCCTTCAGCTATAACTTTGAAGGGAGAAATTAGATAAAGAAATGGTAACCCTAAAATCACATTATGGGTAAGGGTTTTAACTACAATAAAATCAGTAATATAGCAAACTCCACCATTGCAGACTCTAGCACTAGTGAGCTTGTATTTAATGTCTAACAGTGTCTTGTTAGCTCCGTAAAGGGTTTCTGTCATAGAATCTAGGTATTTGGTAAGGACCAAAGATTCTATTATACAATTTAGGACGGCTCCGGTGTCAACAAGGGTGCTGGCCCTTATATTATAATTAGGGGTAATCCTAATGTCAACCTCGACATACCACTTTTGGATCTTAATTTCTTGTATAGCATTGATTTGAGGAAAACCAGAGTTGTCTTTGGTGTCATTATGGTCGGGCTGCTCTTTGTCAGATTCGTCAGAGCTATTAAAGCTTGGCTGTTTCTCTAGGGATTTTTTGGGAGGTATTTTTGGAAATTGTTCTCCGTAGCTTTCTTTGATCTGTAAATCTTCGATTTGTCTTTTCATAACCTTTATTTCTCCCTTGACTTCAAGGATTTCTTTTTGTAAGTCTGACATGGTCACTTTTCTATATTTGGTCTGGAATTTTCCTAAAACATTTTGTTCAAAATCAAGGGTTTGGAAAGGGGCATTTTTGAAAGGTTTAGCTTCGGTGAAGGGGATACTACTGCTACTAGGGGCAGCTTCACCGGTGATTTTTTGTTGTAATTGTCTGATGTGTTTAGCCTTTTGCAAATGATCACTAATATCGTCAATCATGCTAATTATCAGGGAATAATCATGTTAATCGAGGACATTGATTTCCTTACAAAAGAAGGGTTGGGTTTCTGGTTCTGAATCAAAGGAGGAATAAGAGGAATTATCACTAGAGGATGATTCTCCAATGACAAGCACTTCATCAGGGGAGGATGAAGATTCGTCTGGAGATTCGGAATCAGCATATAAGACTTGGAGAACCTTTTCCTTAATTTCGTTTCCAAGGTCAAGGCTCTTAATCTTATTTTTCTGGTATGGGCATTTGTTAGCATAATGGCATTCCTTGCCACATTTAAAACATTTGTTTGATTTCTTAAATTTTTTTGTTTTGTTTTTGGAATAGGGCTTTTTTGATTTGGGGGGCCAGTAGTTAGGAGTTTTGCCAGGAATGTATGCAGACCAATGATATTGTTTCCTGCCGTATTTGTCTCTTTTGTATCGATGGATACCTTTGCCTTTATAGAATTTACTGGATGTTTTCTTTCTAGGAGTGGGGAGTTTGTCAAAGCCAAATTGTTCGCACCACGATCCTAATTCTTTCCTGGTTGTCAATTTTTGTTGTTTGAGTTGATTTTTGAGTCAAAGATCATTACAGAGTTGCATAGCAACAACATTGATAGTGGCAATGATTTCACCATAAGTCCAGCCATTAAGGTCCATCTGTGACCAGTCAGACCATCTCATTTGTCTAACCATTTCGTCTCTAACTTTATTGGAAAAGAGTTTTGGTAAACCAGCAATAAATTTTTCTTTCCAATAAGGGTTAGCATTGTCCGGTCTTTGTAAAACTCTGGTTAAGAAAATGTCTTTATACCATTTGAAATCGCTAAGTCTTTTGCATTTTAAATTTTGGACTTTTGAAAAGTCTTTTCCTTGGTTGATGTTGGGGTTCCCTACGAAGTGCATTAGAATAGTATAACATAAGACATCTATTCCATCTGATTCAGATGTAGTGGTTGTAGTTTGGGTTGAAGAAGATGGTATAAAAGAGGCTGGATCAGTAGTGGGTCTGGTCGGTAATGTAGTGGTTATGGTTTTGGTATGGTTGATGATAGTGCTCCTGGCATTTGGGCTCAGGGTATGAGTCCACCATCCAAATAGTTGTCCTTCAAATCCAGTGGTTAAGGACGTGACAGCATCAACGTGAGACATGTTCTGTTTCTTAATATAAATATACCCTATGGTATGCATTTGTTTGAGGACAGTGATGATTTGGTATTCTGACAAGCCATCAATGTTGAACTGATAACATGCATTACCAGTATAGGCCCGGTAAGGAACAGTCTCTTCATATTGTAGGTCAGAAAGAGTGGGTTTTGGGTAATAAGGTTTGGTATTTTGGTAGTATTTGGTCTGGTTGTAACTGTCCGCCTTGTTATTAGAAGTTATCCTTTGGACCATGTTTTGGAAATCCATTTCTTCTCCTTCTTCCTCACTGGAGGGTTCGGGGATGGTTTTGTCAATGGTTTGGATATTTGGATAATGGATGAGTTCTTCTTTTGGTAGGTTCTTTAGTCTTTCTTCTAAAGCCATTAAAAGCTCTTTTTCATCAATGAGCTTGTCGAAGCATTTTTCAATACCGGTATTGTCTGGGAAATGGATAGGTCTAATTTGTTCTGGCATTTCCTCTTTTCCCTTCCTCAAACTCCTGTGGGATGAGGTGGACGTTTCATAAGGAACGAAAACCTGTTGGGGAAGACTTTCTTTTATAGGGGAAATAGTGGTTTGGGAAAAGTTTAGGTCGATTTTTTCTAGTTGTTCCCCTATGGAATTTAGAAGAAATTGGTATAATTATTTTGTCTCATTACCACTCCTATTTGATGTGAGTATGAAGGTATGGTACTAGATAGTTCTTCGTCTAACAATATGAAAGGCGTACAGCGAGTTGTGTAAGTACTACCCTCAACGTCGTCATTTGGCATTTGAATTTTGAAATGTCTAGGAGGAGGATGGGTTTGTCTTTCTTCTCCTCTCTTAGTCTTGTATGTTTTAATTTTTGATGGTAAATAACAGAGCATTTTTGTTCAAAGTTTTTTCTATTCGTGTACCATTCAAAAAGGGGTATCTTTTGGTTAAGAATTCCAATGTTTTATGTCCATCTTTTATAAAACTGTTTTCTCTTGTTGTCAGAGTAGTTTCTTTCATATTTTTCTCTTAATTGCTGATTCTGGGGGGAATAGTAATCAGTAATTAAAAGTTCAAAATCAATACTGGATTTGGTGTCAATAACATTAATGAAACAGACAGGTGGTTCAGGGTCAATGATCTCTGTTAGGACTTGCGAAAGAGTGGGTGAGGTTTGGCCTTGGTCATAAGTGTGTATTGGGGGCTACTTGTTCCGGGGTTTTTTGAACATGGGTCACATGTGTTGGGTTTTCTGGTTTGGGCTTGGGCCTTCTTTTTCTAGGGATCAAGTTAATAATTGGTTCGCTAGAATCTTCTTCTGGGTCATAATTGGCAACTGGGCCAGAAGTCACAGTGCTAGGTATGAGGTTAGTTATTTGTCTGGGCTGTCTTGGGGCTAGACTGGGTATTTGTCTGGCTATGTTTTGTCTAGACAGGCTTGATAGGGAATTTCTAGCTGATTGAAAGTAATTTAGTGATCTGGAGTGGTTACTGTCATTATCTCTTAGGGACATGCCTCTTCTGAAGAATATTCTAAGGGTTCCGTCTTGTTCAGTAACACAGTCATGGAGGTTTCTCATAAGTGGCCTATAGGTAGGTTGGTCAACCTGTTCTTTGACCCAATCATCTGGAAACTTAATGTTTTCCCATTTGACCGGAACAGATACTAAGACATTGACTGAGGGGGATGCATTAAAGCATATGGTCTGACCAGCTGGTACAGAATGAGGTATGTAGCTGGGAATAAGTCCGGAGGTTAAAACTCTGTAATGGACTCTGTAAACAAGTTTATAGTGGCTGGATTTTTTAAGGAATTGATAGTTATGAGTCTGGATGTCTATGACTAGGCACTTTTCTTTGTGTTCGTTAGTGTTTAAGGCTATGGTAAAGTTTGGATAACACTGAAAATAGATATTGCCATAAGTCAGAGAAGTTTTCTGCATATATATATATATATATATATATATATATATATATATATATATATATATATATATATATATAAGTTAAAAAAGATATCTGATATTATATATATAACTTTTAAAAAACTGATCAAATCTTTATTTAATTTTTAAAAACTTTCAAATAAAAAATATCTCATATCTTTTATTTAAAAATAATTAAAATATAATTTTACATTTAAACATTTTAAATTCAATTTCAAATATTTAATAAAATAAAATAATCATATTATCTTATTCTATCAAATATCAACTAACACCCTCCATTTTGTGATTAATAAAATAATTAAATATTATTATTATTTAATTTATTTAACCACCATTATTTATTAATTAAATAATCTCATTATTCAATTAATTTTCGAATAAATATGTGTCACTTTCGTAACACGATTAACTGGACAATTCGATTAATTAACTGTGACCCTTGTTACCTAAATCGATCGGGCTAGTAAGGGTACCTAATGGACCCACAGTATTTTGAACTCTAATAATCATCGGAATCATTAATTAAACTCTTTAATTAATATTCCTTGATTATTAACTCTGGTGTTATTCCACAAAAAACCCGAAACTGCACTCTCTCAAATGTAGACGCTTTTACACAGACCGGTACAACTCGGTGTCCATCGATATAGCTATTACATATGGTGTGATCCTCTACATTAGTTCATAATTAAAGTTGGGTCATAATATCCATTATATCCCTCTACTTACATATATCCTTAAAATACCGTTGATTCTCTAATGGACAATAAATCTTATTTCCTCACGGAGTTAGGAGAGCGTTCATATTGTCCAAGCCCCAAATCAACCCTTAAGGGAATTGTCATCTATTTCTCACAAGAAGGAGTGTATTCCACTATTGTATACAAACCTTCCCAGCCACAAGTCATACCGCAATCCCAACATACTGAGTATATTGATCGGGAACTGCATCTGACCTCACCCATGGTTTATTAAAGACCACGATCTAACCTGAAGAAATTGATAAGACACTCAGGATTAAGATCGCCCATATATAACCATCATTAGTTGATGTATATGAATCTCATCGGTAAACGGATATTGGTGAGAGATTCATATAGATCATGGTCCAGTTCTATAAGATCACATCATACAAGGTGCATCCATTCTCATATCTCATATGAATGATTCAGGACAGAATCACCGTACATTACGAAATGGACCGCAACTATAGATTAACTGCAAATAAAACAATAAAGTACCCAGCTTTATTTATTATATATGAACTCTTTAGATTGCATGTCTCTTTCTGAATCCATCCGTATATGACACCCATATACACAGTTCGAGATTACATCCGGCAATCTTTGATGTTAAATATATGCACAACTTATAAAATAAACAGTACAATTAGCATAAATACATGTACAAATTACATCTTTAGGCCATAAACCCCAACAAAAATAACGACGAAAATGGTAGGATTCGTGTTTGGCCTTATGTACGATTCAGCTGAGCAGGGAAACAAAAGCAATTGTGATCAAAGTGTGAGCGATTTTCGGTGGTTATAGTTTATGTTTCAGCAGAGTTTCGACAAGCCAAAGCTTTAGAAAAGGGGAGAGAAAATCAAAATCCCTTTATAGTGAAGAAACTGTTCTTTTTATAGATCAACAAGATGTGTTGAAGGTTGGAAAATATCCCTGAAATCCTGACCGGAATTCATGGGATTACACAACTATTTTACCAGTTCAAACTAGTACATGTGTCATCTACGACTTCAGTAATTCATTTGAAGTGAAAGAGTTACTGAGTGAAACCAAGATTCTACTAAACTTTTCTGGATCAATCCAGATCATATAGGTATGGATTGGATTTGACACAAATTTAGTAATGGGCTTGAACGTTGGGCCCAAATGCCCTTTTTGGCTACCACAGACATGACCGCGGTTCAGTTCCAACTGTGGAACCGAACCGGAACCAGAGGCTCCAGAACCGGATAGAAACCAGAAATCTGGTTTTGGAACTGGAATCGAAACCGAACCTGAACCTCCGGTTCTGATTCCTTGTTTGCTAAAATCGTATCCGAACCGTCGGTTCGGAATTGACGGTTTGGTTCCGGTTTGGAACCTCCTATTTCATCAACTGGAAACTTTTTTTAAAGTTTCTTTTTTTAGTTTCTCATATATTTATTTTATTTTATTTTATTTTCGGGTTATCTAATAAATTGCATTGCATCATTACATGTCTAATAATTTTATTTTCATTAAGAGAGAAAAAATAATAAGAACCGAACCGGATAGAACCGTCGGAGTCAGGGAACCAGAACCGGTGGTTCAGAACAGAAATCTGAATCGAACCGAACCGAACCGAGATCATCTCTAATGTTAGGGATAGGCATTGGGGAAATGGAGATGGATATAGGTTCCCCATATCTCCCCATTTGTGGGAATTAGGGATGAGAGAGTTTTTGGGAGAGGTATCCACATCCCTATTTCCTTGTTTTCCCCTCTTTTTTTTTGTTTTCCCTTTTTACTAACAATTACATACTAAAAAAACAATTTATTATTCAAATACAAATACAAAATAAAATCAATTACAAATTCAAATTCAAATGAATTCTAATATTGTTCTTTAATAATAATAATAATAATAATAATAATAATAATAATAATAATAATAATAATAATAATAACAATAATAATAATAATTATAATATATATATATATTATGAGATTTGAAGAAAATGGGGAAATAGTGATGGGGTCATTCCCATTTCAATTTGGGGAAAAAAAATCATTCTCATCCCCCCAAAAAAAAAATCCGAATGGGGATGGGGAAATAGGAATTTAGGTATCCGGAGATTATGTTCATACCTAACCGATGTATATATATAAGATTAATAAATTGAGTAATAATATATTGTCCAAATTTGATATCCAAATTCAATATCCAAATGATGTATCAACACTTTAATCCATTCATTTAAATCTTACAAATCTAAACAATTTAAATGAATAGATTATGTTGTCATATTATTTGGACAACAAATTTGAATATAAAATGTGGGTCAAGTAGTATTATTGTAATAATTTTATTGCATATAATGTGCAACTTTAATTTAACAGAAATAATTTATGTTTACATTACAGGTCAAATATAGTAATCAATTTAAACTTTATGTTTGCAAAATCAGTTCCCAATTGTAATCAAGTAGTAACTACTAACCGGTAATGTTTTGGCTAATCGGCTGCCGCCAAGCCAAGCGAATTAGTGTGATTACAATTTGCAATTGCGAAAGCTGACGGTAGCATTGTGAGGTCATTGGATGGGGGCATGGAGCCATAAAGTAAACGTTTTATTTTTGGGCTAATTGCATAAACACCCTGTATTTTGCCTTTGTAGTAAAATATTCAATAAATGGCCATAATTACATGAACAACTCCTAACATCAGTAGTCAAACATTAGATTTAACGGTTTACATGAAAAGGACTAAAATGCCTCAAGTGTATTTTTATTATTTTTAATTATTTTACTTATTTAATAAAAAATAATTAAAAATCTACATTTTTCATTAATATGAAACAGAATCCTTTATCAATCTATATAAATTTTTTAAAATCTGGAGAAAAAAAAACCAGATCCACATCAGCCCGATTAATAAATAAATAAATAAATAATTCCATTAGTTCAGTTATTCTTCATCAAATTATTTCCACTGTTTTTCAGAAACCCCAAGCAAAGCTTTCTCAACTTGTCACAGTTTTTCTCTTCTACAACCTCTCATCTCCTTTTGTCTGCAAATACACATCCCACTCCTCCATCTACATCCCTCAACAAAACAAGAAAAAAAAACAAAGACAAAAAAATTCAGTTAGAATATACATACACACATATATATATATATATATATATATATATTAAAAAAAAAACAGAAACACAAATGGACTGGATTACCCAATCCATCTGAGTTGAATTTAGTTAGAAAAATAAAATAAAAAATACAACAACATAGAAAAACATATGGAGCCTCAACTTCATCTTACCCAGTGAACAGAGTGATGTAAATCCATCGAACGTCGATGGACGAAGTGACGTGGATCCATTACACGTCGACGGACGGAGCACCGCTCCACCTGCAATAGAGCAGGGGGCTCCGTCGGTTCCATCACCTGCAGATTAAGCGCCGCTCCATCAGAGAGGCGGAGATGAAGTAGCTGGCCTCCCACAAGCCTCCCCACAACAAAAGTAATTTTTGTTTTTGGAACAGTGGTTTGTTTATGTTGAGCGATGCTCTCCACTAGGTGAGGATGAAGTTTTATTATTATTTATTACATTTTTTTTTCATGTTGGGGTTGAATTATGATTATAAATAAATATGGGTGCTTTTATAATTCTTTTTTACGTAGATACTTAATTATATAAAGTATTGAGATTTTTTTTCATTTTAGTTTTATTTGATATATAAAAGGACTATTTTACCCTTGAACATTAAAGTTAACACGTTTGACTACTAACAGCAGGGGTTATTCGTGTAATTAGTACCATTTGTTGAATATTTTGCAAGGGTAAAGCGCTTTCTCTATACAGTATTTATTTAAGGGCTAATTGAACTAACAACCCTAACATATGATTTAATTACACTCAGAAGATAAAAACACATTTATTATATAGATTACCCCTTAAAACCGTTGACTAACTATTGGCCACAATCGTTCACTATTCACTAACATATGAGGGGCAAAGTAGTATTTTTCTACTCATCATATATTAAATATTTTAAACAAAAATAATTAAAATCAAGTAGAAGATATATATATATATATATATATATATATATATATATATATATATATATATATATATATATATATATATACATACATACATACTTTGTTATGGAAAGATCAAAATTGTAACAGCTCAGGACCACCATATATATATTGTTCACTTTGGGTTTCACGTATGCGTCCTTCACCCTCACAGATTTGCTTTAAATCATGGGTTTCACGTAAGCATCATTCACTCATGGCCCAAAAATGTGTCTACTTAGTTAGGAAAGACCAAGGCTTATATACAAACCATGAACCTCACTCGCTAATGATGTGGGATGTGACAATCTACCCCCCTTCGGACCTCACGTCCTCGTGAGGGTCCAAACACAATCACAAATCCAAATTTGCATCCACATCAGGAAGTCCACAAATGGTATCAGAGAGGGCTCGCTACCTGTTATGGATATGGATTTGGATTTGGATTTGTGATTATTTTCGGACACTTAAGAGCACGCGAGCTCCGAAAGGGGTAGATTGGCGCATCCCACATCGCTAACGAGTGAGGTCCATGATTTGTATATAAACATTGGTCTCTCATAACTAAGTAGACGCGTTTTGGGCCATTGGTGAAGGAAGGTTGAGCAAAGCCCATGATCCAAAGCAAATCCGTGAGGATAAAGAACGTGTGCGTGAAGCCCAAAACAGATAATATCTACTTGGTAGGCTTGACCTATTACAAAAATACCTTTAAACAATAACAAATTTAAATAAAATAACTATTTTTTAATAGAAAAATAACTAATTAAATATAATAATAGTTTAACCATTATATATATAGTGGTTTTCTCATAAGGAATCCCTTATTTTAATTTTAGTAAGAACCACCATAAAATCGCATCCATTTTTATGAATTTTGAAATGAATTTTTTGTGGATGATATGTTCAATGAAATCTACCCATGAATAAAATTTGAGAATTTTTCAAGCATTACAATTATTTATTCTGGTTTTGTTAAATTTAAAGACATCGAAAAATTGGCGAAATATAGAAAAATTCAAGAAAAATAGTTGTAGTATCTGAAAAATCCTTAAATTTTATTCATAGAAAGATTACATTGAACATATAATCCACACACACAAAAAATCAGATCAAAATTCATAATAATATATGTGATTTCATGGTGATTCTTATAGAAATTAAAATAAGAAAACCTTTATGAGAGAACCATTTGTCGTATGTAGATTTTATCAGACGTACACGTCATTGACAAAGAGGATAAAATTGTCAGGTGGACACCTAAATAGGCAATCAAAAAATATCCTTCAAGATATCTCCAAAGAAGGGGAACCCGAGTAAATACAAAAATAAATATTAGACGAAACCTATTCGGGATCGGTTAACATCATGTTCTACTCGGGATTAGATGACGTCATCCGGGATCGGCTAACATCATGTTCTACTCGGGACAAATATGAAGAAACCCGAATACAGAACCCCAGCACATAACTCGCACACGAACCAAGAATCGTGTTAAAATACGTAAAGATATCCGTGTCAAATAAGAATTTCAAGAAGAATACCAAACAGAAAAGGTGCCAAATCAGGCAACAATTTTATTTTTTCAAAAAGAGACTTACGTATTTGTAAGGAAAGTCCTAACTGGACTATATCACTAAAGTCCTATTCGATCTCTATACAAATCTCCGAGATAGGAAAGAAGAGAGACTACTTCGAATAAGTAAACAATCATAATTAAATACAAAGATCTTTCATTATTTGTACAAAAAAAATTAGGGTTCTATGCACATATAAATAGACCCATAATCTCGTCATAAAAATATATAGCAAATACAGAGAGAAAAAAATAGGGATCGAGAGTTGTAAATCTTTTTCAATAGTGGATTTTGGCTCTGTTGTTTATTCAACCACCCGCGGACGTTTCTCCGGTCATCGGAGTTTTACCACGTAAAACTTGTGTCTAGTCACTTTCTCCTTCTCTTTCTCTTTGAAATCACAGATAAAATCCAATCTTGTTGACTTTAAGAAGGGAAAACCTCCGATTTGATTAGAGGTAATGGCGGGAAGCAGAAACAGTCCTGGGGATATCCAAAAATCTCCAGATAATGTCCATATTGGCAGTAGTTCATGAGATCTCCCCGCAACCACCGAGAACCAACCAACCAACATCCCTGGCAAGAATCCAACAAGTCCTTCCGACCAGTGAAGACCTAACACGACGCTTCCGTGAGGCGCTGTAACAGCTGGTGGCAGACGCGATAAAGGAAAAAGTCGATCTACTAGTTGCAAAAGAAGCGCAACCTCCTAACCTCACACCTACAAGGCTTCGCTTGGTTATAGTGAGGCCAGAACCAAATGCACCGGAAGCCGGAAGGAACTCTATTCCAATTAATCAGGCTGGACGTGAAACACCTGAAGATGAGCAATCACGCCAGAGCCAGAGCCAGAGCCATGATCAGATAGCTCGTGCTAGATACCGCAAGCATGACCGACACAGGGATCGGTTGTCATCAGAAGATAGTGATCGGTACCATCGCAATCGCCATCACGGAACCATACGTCTACAAGAATCAACTCTTGAGACTCAGCAACAAAGAGAAGAGCCAAAAAGAGGAATGACAGTCGCTCGGCGGTTTAACCATCATGAAGATCTGGTGGGAGATAGAGATATCGTAATTCAGAGCCTGACTTGAGAAGTTGAAAACAACAGGCGTCAAATGGACGCACTGGTTAGACGTTATGGGTACAACAACTTGTCTGACGAAGATTCTGACAGTCCATTCACTAGGGACATCCTGAGGACTTCATTCCCAGAAAGATTCAGGATGCCGCATGATGAGCAGTTCAAGAAGGATACAGATCCTAAAGAACATGTCAGACGGTATAAAAGAGCTATGACCCAGTATACCCACAACGACCCCTTATTATATCTCAACTTTCCACAGACTCTAGAAGACAGAGGCTCGAGATGGTTCGGAAGATTGCCCCCAGCAAGTATCGAAAGTTTTGGTGAATTAAGCAGGAGTTTCTCAAGATAATTTTTGGGAAACGTTCATAGGAAAAAATCAGTAGCTTACCTTTCTCAGTTGAAACAAGGGAAATATGAGTCACCAAAAAAATACCTGGGGAGATTTGGTCAGGCGGTATCAGAAATCGGCAGTGCAAACAATGAAACGATAATTGCGGCATTCATCAGAATAGACGACTCTCTTTTGACTTAGAAGGGCCCGTCTAACCAGATATGCAGATATGATAGACATGGCGGGAGGATATGCACTGGCTGAAGAAGAAGAGTTATCCACGAGAGGATGCTATATGCATGGAGGAAAACCCAAACAGAAGGATGTCGAGTCCAAGGAACAGAACCAAAAGGGAAACAAACAGGAAATAGCAAAGAAAAAAAGCAAGGACTGGGGAAACGGGCGTAATACTGACCAGACCACGGAGAAATTTCGAGGAAAATACGTAAACTACACCCGTCTCCGGAAAAAAACAGGAAGAAATCCTGCCATTCTGGAGGAAAAGAATCTGGTAAGAGAACCGCGCCGATTAATCTCAGTTTGCTCGGTGAGATACAACAAAATATTATAGATTCCACAAAGAAACCGGTCATGAGATTTCCAAGTATTACCAGCTCAGATTACATAGAGACCCTCATTCGGGAAGGACACTTACAGGATATAATCCTAAAACAGGATGAAAGGCCGGAAACAAAGAAAGAGACTAGAGCCGATCATAGCTCCGGTCAAAACCAAAGGGCCAGGCCCGAGGCCAATGAAGTGATACAAATGATCTTTGGAGGACCATCATCTGGAAGAAGTAACTGAGAGCTAACACAGGAAATCAGAGAAGCAATGGAGGCAAGGCAGAACTTTGACGTGAACTCGGTCGAACCAGACCCAAAAAGGGTAAAAGAAGGATGTGACCCAATAATATTTACAGAAGCTGACTCACATGAGGTCGACGTTCTACTAAACGACGCCCTGGTTATAAGTGCCCGAATTAAACATAGGGAAGTCAGGAGAATCTTAATAGACAATAGAAGTTCAACAGATATTCTCAATGTAGCAGTTTACGATCAACTCAGGTTGGACCGAAAGGATTTACAACCTTTTCATACCCCACTCAGAGGATTCGGGGGAATTCAGGTCAGGCCCCTCGGGACGGTAAAGTTGCCATAAAAATTGGAGTAGCACATTGCTAGAGAACAGTATTACTCGATTTTGTAGTAGTAGTAGACTTAGATAATTGGCTGTATAATGCATTGTTCGGTCGGCCATTCTTGAATAAAAATAAGGCCGCAACAGCTACTTATGATTTGATGATCAAATTTCCGACCGAACAGGGGGTCGGAGTAGTCAAGGGGTCACAGGAGATGGCCCGAAGAGCTAACCTGTTAGTTTACAAAGACAAAAATGATGGTGAACAAGTATGCACTATAACGTAACTGAGTCAGAACAAAGAGTCACTGTCATTCGAATTTGACCCAAGGGAAGAATCGAAGGAGTCCAAAAATGAACCGGTTGAAGAAATAATCTTGAAAGAAAACTAACTAGATAAGAAGATCAAGATCGGGGACAATTTGGAAGGAAAAATCAAACAAAGCCTCACTGATCTGCTTAAAGAATACAAGGATGTGTTCGCCTGGAGTCATGAAGACATGGTCAGGATAGATGCCCGAATAATATCTCATCATCTCGCGGTAGACCCGAATGTAAAACCAGTAATACAGAAGAGAAGGTCATTCAATCTTGAGAGAAGTCAGGCAATCAAGCAGGAAGTAGAAAAGTTACTCGTTATAGGGTCAATTAGAGAGATTAGCTATCCCCAATGGGTAGCTAATGTGGTCCTTGTCCAAAAGAAAAAAGGTCAGTGGAGAATATGCGTGTATTTCACGGATTTAAATAAAGCATGCCCGAAAGATAGTTTCCCACTACTAAGGACAGACCAATTGGTCGATGCTACATCAGGTCACGAATTACTCAGTTTCATGGATGCCTATTCAGGATATAACCAAATCCGGATGAACAAGGCTGCCGAGGAAAAAACGATGTTCACAACCGATCAGGGCTTACTGTTACACAGTAATGCGCTTCGAATTAAAAAATGCAGAGGCAACATATCAAAGGCTGGTCAACAGAATCTTCGCATGACAAATAGAGAGAAACATGAAAGTCTACAAGATGACATGATGACCAAGAGCATCTCGGCAGACAAGCATACTTCAGACCTGCGAGAGTCATTCAATGTTTTGAGGAGATACCAAATGAAGCTGAAGCTGAAGCTGAAGCTGAACAAGTACTTTTTCAGAGTTCCTTTAAGAAGGTTCCTTTAAGAAGGTTCCTGGGTTTCCAAGTTCACCAAAGAGGAATCGAAGTCAATCCTGAAAAGATCCAAGCCCTACAGAAAATGACCTTACCAAGGACGCTAAAAGAAGTGCAGCGCTTAACATGATGCCTAGCTTCCTTGGGCAGATTCATCTCAAAGGCCACAGATAAATGTGCTCCATTTTTTAAAGTGATCAAAAAAAGAAAAGGACTTGAATGGAACGAAGAGTGCGAGAAGACATTCTTAAAAATCAAAGAGTACCTAGGGCGAGCTCCCATCCTTTCGAAACCAAAAATGGGAGAGACACTCCACTTATACTTATCAATTACAGAACTAGCAGCAAGCTCAGTTCTAGTCAGAACAGAAGATGGAGTACAGAGGCCGGTGTATTATACCAGCAATGCACTTTTACCAGCCGAAACCAGATATTCACAGGCAGAAAAAAATGGCCCTAGCATTGGTTTCAGCAGCAAGGAAACTAAGACCATACTTTCAGGGTCATACAATCCAGGTCCTAACTGACTGCCCACTTAAGTAAATTTTACAGAAGCCAGAAATTTCAAAAAGACTAACCAAATGGGCAATCGAGCTAAGTGAATTCGATATCCAATACGTCCCCAGGACATCTCTTAAAGGCTAAGCGGTGACAGATTTTATAGCAGAGTTCACAGAACCAAACCTAGAAGCAAAAAAGATTTTTGGCAAAAATTTCTCATGGAAATTATATGTCGACGGCTCTTCAAACACTCACAGCAGTGAGGCAGGGATCGTAGTATGCACCATAGAAGGAGATGATGTCGAGTGTGCCATGAGGTTTGACTTCAAATCAATAAATAATCAAGCTGAGTACGAGACGCTACTAGCTGGATTCAGAGTTTGCATAGCCCTCGGAGCAGATGAGGTCGAGATATTTAGCGACTCACAGGTAGTTGTCAACTAAGTCCTAGAGGAATACCAAGCCAGAGATGAAGATATGATAGTCTATCGTGACATAGTAAAACAGTTCCTTCAGAAATTTAAAGAATATAAGATTGCCCAGATCCCTAGGGAGGAGAATGAAAAGGCAGATGCTTTGTCCAAACTAGCATCAGCAACAACCACAATCAGGCCAAAAACTATTCCGGTTGCATATCTCCTCAAACCGAGCACAGTTAAACCAAAAAACATTGAATTTTTAGAATTCAAACACCGTCAGACGGTTAAATGACTCAGCCAAAAGGTTTCTGGAAGAAGGCGTGCTCCCGGAAGATCCCCTACAAGCAAAACGTATCAGGTATCGATCAGCAAGGTATACATTGGTTGGAGGAGAACTATACAGAAGATGGTTTTTTCGAACACTCTAAAGATGTGTATCAGAAGAAGATGCATCTCAGATATTACAGGAAATCCACAAGGAAGTTTGTGGAAACCATATTGGGGGTAAAAGCTTAGCACACAAGGTACTCAGGCAAGGTTATTATTGGCCTACTTTATTCTCGGATGCACAACGATGTTCGGAGAAATGCAATACTTGCCAAAGGATTGCTAATGATATCTGACAACCTCCTGAAAAACTCAGAAACCTCACGTCCCCATGGCCATTTGCCATGTGTGGCTTGGATTTAATCGGCCCAATTCCAGTAGAGACATGAGGTGGAGTGAAGCATGCAATAGTAGCCGTTGACTTTTTCACGAAGTCGGCAGAAGCTGAAGCATTAGTGCATATCACAAAAGCAAATACCATAAATTTCGTGAAGAAAAATATACTCTACAGGTTTGGAGTCCCAAACACTATCATCACTGACAACGGCACCTAGTTCGATAATCTGAAATTCATACAGTTGTGTAAAGAATACCAAATTGCCAATTACTATACCAAACTTGTCCACCCTCAAACAAATGGGCAGGTTGAAGCAGTAAACAAAATCATCAAGCATACACTCAAAGCAAAGCTAGATGCCAAGAAAGAAAGTTGGGTTGAAAAACTTCCTGAAGTATTATGGGCATATCAGATGACAAGAAGAACTTCTACAGGAGAGACTCCATTCACTTTAGCATTTGGAACAGAAGTTGTTATCCTCGTGGAAACATCATATGCAACACCTCGGGTCAGACTATATAATGAAGATCAGAATGTTGATATGCTGTTACACAGTCTATATGAGCTAGAAGAGAAAATGGAGAAGTCCCGAATATGAAATATGGCATATCAACAAAGAGTAGCTCGCCACTACAACTCTCATGTTCGGATCAGGAAATTCCAACTAGGAGACCTGGTACTCAGAAAAGTGTCACTGAATACAAAAAACAGGTTGCAGGTTCTCTGGCTGATATGTGAGAATGCCCGTACAAAATTGAAGGAATAGCCGACCATGGAGTATATTGGATTGCACGACCCGATGGAGGGGTCTTACCCCGACCATGCAATGCCCAATACCTGAAGATTTTTTATCCTTAAAATTATTTTTTATTTCCTTTTAGTTAGGACAATTTTAGTCGATCAGTTATTAGCTTTGGAATTTAAATCATTGTTGGTTTTGCAGTTATAAATAAAAATCAAACTCGGAATTTCCGAAAAGTAAAGCATATGATAATAATAACATATGAAAGACGCATGATAATAAGAACATATGAAAGACGCATGATAATAAGAACATGCAAATAGAATACTCAGGACCATTGATTCCCGAATGGGCGGAGAAGCTCGAATGAGCATGTCAGCCGAGCAAGGTCAGTCGACCTTAGCAAAAAGGCAAACCTGATCTACCAGATTCTGGAAAACAGCTCGGGACGCTATCAGGAAAAATTCAAGTGAAATACGCAGATGTGTTAAGCGGTTCGAAAAGCTTAACGATTCGGTAAACCCTTGCACAGAAAACTGGGGAGACGTTTTTGGTAATGTGTGAGGACTCGAACATATGATCATGGTGAGTCTTGATATAATGTTTGGGTAATAGCCCGAGTATGAAATACGAGTAAATCTACTCGTCTGTTTCAAGATGACTCGGTTAAACAGCCAGTTTAATAAGATACTTGGCGTTGAAAGATTGAATAACGAAACCAAGTTTAATAAGATACTTGGTGAAGTTACTTGGACAAAAACAACCAGTTTAATAAGATACTTGGCATAAAGATTGCAACAGCCGGTTTAATAAGATACTTGGTATAAAGATTACATTAGCCAATCTAATAAGATACTTGGCATAAAAGTTGTATTAGCCAGTTTAATAAGATACTCGGCATTAGAAGTAATAATAAAATCAAGTTAGATAAAATACTCGGTGAAATTTCTTGAGCAAGGAATTGGATTAAACTACTCGGTTTTAAATTACAATTCACAATTTCATCAAAAAAAATCTTAACAAGCGAATCTTTACAAAAATAAATCAAGGTTGGGAGGATTTGGAACTCTTGCCAATGCTCGGGTCGGGCACCATTTCGTACTCACAGAGGAGACTCTCATTTGAAGGCCAAGTAATTGTGTCATCCGAATCATCCATCCATGCACTGTAATCTTCTCCAGGGATCGGTCCAATATCAGGTACCAAACCTTCCACGTCCAACTCATGACTGGCATAAAAGGTCGAGAGAGAATGCTCTGATGGAACCTCCAAATGCATGGTATGTGGTTCTTTACCTCGGCTGTGGCAATAAGCTCTCCACTCTTTCATTTGAGTCCGAAGGGATTCCAGGGACCGATCCACATGGTTATTAATCGACAGCTCCCAATTGTATCGAACTTTTTCAGTTTCCCGATTCTTGACCTTGAAAAATTCACCAGCAGAAACTAGTCATCGCTGAAATATCCGAAGGAGAAGGGCATCGTAAGCAGAGGATCTTTTAAAACGATCAACCCGCTGGACTTCGAGCTCCAGTCTGGCCTCTTTGGATAAGGATTCAACCGTCAAAGCTTGGTGTTCCAAGTCTTCAATTTTCTGTTCATACGCCGACTTGGATATTCCGCCTCCTGTTCAGCTTTAAGCATCGATTCCTAGGCAGAAGACAACAAGCTCTGAAATGACATAGCCTTCTCCTCTGCCAAAGAAGCTCTTTCCTCAGACTTCACCTGTTTCGCCAAACAGTGGTTGGCAAACACTTGGGCAGAGCCCACCTTCTTTTGATATGCTGATTCAACCCGAGCACGGCTATCCTCACTTTCTTTCAGCTGAGCTTCAAGACGCCTTATTCGATTGGCTTGATGTTGTTGCGTCTGAACCAGCTCAGCAAACTCAGCCACCATCTATAAGAGAGTATAATTAAAAATCTAGCAAGCAAGAAAAAAGAGGAGTCGGGAATAAAACTTACATAAGATACGCTGTTGAAAATATTCTGAAGACGGCTCGTCACAGAAGCATCCCTGAAATGGCTCCAATGATCATTTCTGATGAAAGCCCGACTGGATGACATCACCCTAAGCATATCCTGGGGAGAAGGATAGGAAGAACCTCCCGAAGATTCAGCCATTAGATCTTCAACCTCGGGGGGGGGGGGGGGGGGGGGGGGGGGGGGGGGGAAGCCCCTGTTCGGGTCAGAAGTCTTCACACCCGCCGATGCTTCAACATCAACGCTCAGGGGAATTTCGGCCCTGATGTCTTCATCACTGGAGTCAATGAATAAAACCACCTGAGGAACCTTATGATGATGACCGGAAGAATCAACCACCTTCCGTTTCTCAGCCTGAGAACGGTGGAAGCCAAGATCAGCTGAGGGATCTTCCTGATCATCATCTCGAGAAGATTCAAAAAGGTCAGAATCTGTATTTACTCGACCATCAGAGGTTTTACCTCCATCACCAGCGTCTATCCGTTCATGAGGAACCACCACTGGGGAGCTCGATTCACCAAGCCCCTCACCAAGACCATCACTTTGCCTCCCTCCATCTTCAGGCAATTCCTGAGTGTGGTCAGTTGGGCCACTCGGACCGCTAAACTCGCTTACAGTCGGTCGGATGACTCATCATCTGACTCAGGTGGGGCAATGCCTTCTTTGCTTTGACGAGAAGCTTCCTTTTGGCTCGCCTGAAGGATTGATTTCACTTGGCGAGCCTGGACGTCGCAGACAATGTCCGAGTCATACACTTCAAACAAATAAAGAGAATCAAAGTCAGAATATAAAAAGCAGAATAAAAAAATAAATAAGAAAGTGGGTTGGTAAACCACTTACATCGTTTGCGATAGCCTGAAATCTGGCTAAAGAAGTCGAGATCTATCATCTTCTTCTCATTAAAAAAATATATCCTGCTCTTTTTTTCCAAAGTGTGAACTGCAGCCTGAGCAAGTCTGGTTAGCTCAGTATCGCAGAATTCAAGTTTTTTCTTGTTCCATACATCAGGGGAACATAAAAAATGGGGAACCTTTAGCACCATCCGAGTCTCCCCAGCCGAAAGAGTAACTTCAAGTTCAAGGTTCCCTCCGGTGAAAAACCAATTGTTCTTCCAGTACTTGTTGGACGAAGGGAATCCCCATACAAAGCCCCTCTTTTTGGCATCATCGGAGGTATCAACTCCCCGATTCACTTTTGTCCCCTCGGGGACCCAGCAATCTGACGGGTTAGACATGAGAAAATAAGTCCATGTCCGACCAGACTGCCTTAGCGTGTAGAAGTGCCTGATTTCACTCGGGGAAGGAGGCGACAAGTTCATTTGGCTCCACATGTGCCACATGCACATTAAGATCTTGTAGTTGTTTGGGGCCAGTTGGGCTGGAGTGATCCCTACTTCAGCCAAAAACCAGGCAATAAAAGGCTGAAGAGGAAGAGTGACGCCACAACAAAGCATGGACCCATAGATTGCCACCATGCCCAGGGGAGGGACGCGGCTCTATCACCGGCAGGAATTAGAATAACTGAATAGTTCAAGTCGAATCGAGCACGATATTTCCTGATCTCATCTTCCCCGACCACATTCAGTTCTGCGTCATACCCACTCGGGCGATCGATAGAAAAGGAGAGACGAGATTTTCTGAACTCCTCTTCAATGTCCTTCTCATCAATAATTTGTTCCCTGATCCGGACGCTACCCGAGTTGTTCTTATGGACTTCACTCTTACTTTGATGTTTTCCCATCCTCGATCGAAGTGGTACCATGTGATCAGAAACGATAGATTCAGAAAATAGATGATTCAGAACTAGATTCAGAACTAAAACGGGTGTCATTGTGAAGCCCAGAAACGTCAAAATCTTAAAAAGGGGGTTCATCAGGGGGGTTTCCACCAATAATCTACGAGCGCAGGAAACTAGTTGAACACGATCAAGCGCATCGAGAGCTATAGTAAAGAGTCGACGACGGGAAGTCGGATTCATTAAAACTAACCTTGAATGGAGAAAACTGATGTAACAACTTCAAACGGAGAATAGAGATTTTCAAGCGCAAAGAAACATGGGTTGAAAAATTTCTGGTTTGAGTTTTGAGAATAAGTCAGGGCAACTCCGTTCAACAGAGTATTTAAAAAGATAATAACGTAAAACCCTAGGATCTTAAAAAGCGGGAAAAATCAAAAGATAGATTTGATGATGTAGACGGCGCACTAGGGGACGCGTAGGTCGTTTCTCATAAATTGTATCGAGAAATGAAGCGATAGAGGACACGTGTTAAAAGAAGAACTGACCAAGACCATCAGGACTCCAAAACGTCGCAATCATTGAGATCTTGCGTGAGAAGGCAAATTGAATTTACATGGTCACCATTAAGACACATCATTAGGACAAGACATTTACTCTGGCATTAATAAGACGTAAACTTTTGCCCGGAACAAAACCCTGTTCGGTAAAAAATATTTTAAGGGGGTATTATTGTATGTAGATTTTATCAGACGTACACGTCATTGACAAAGAGGATAAAATTGTCAGGTGGACACCTAAATAGGCATTCAGAAAATATTCCGCAAGATATCTCCAAAGAAGGGGAACCCGAGTAAATACAAAAATAAATATTAGATGAAACCTATTCGGGATCGGCTAACATCATGTTCTACTTGGGATCAGATGACGTCATTCGGGATTGGCTTACATCATGTTCTACTCGGGATCAGATGACGTCATTCGGGATCAGCTAACATCATGTTCTACTCGGGATAAACATGGAAAAACCCAAATAAATAAGTCCAGTGCATAACTCGCACACGAACCAAGAATCATGTTAAAATACGTAAAGATATCCATGTCAAAGAAGAATTCCAAGATAAATATAATACCAAACAGAAAATGTGTCAAATCAGACAACAATTTTATTTCTTCAAAAATAGACTTACGTATTTGTAAGGAAAGTCCTAACTGGACTATATCACTAAAGTCCTATTCGATCTCTATACAAATCTCCGAGATATGAAAGAAGAGAGACTACTTCGAATAAATAAACAATCATAATTAAATACAATGATCTTTCATTACTTGTACAAAAAGGATTAGGGTTCTATGTACATGTAAATAGACTCGTAATCTCGTCATAAAAAATTATAGCAAATACAGAGAGAAAAAAAGAGGGATTGAGAGTTGTAAATCTGTTTCAATAGTGAATTTTAGCTCGGTTGTTTATTCAACCACCCGTGGATGTTTCTCCGGTCATCGGAGTTTTACCACGTAAAATTTGTGTCCATTCACTTTCTCCTTATCTTTCTCTTTAAAATCACAGCTAAAATTCAATCTTGTTGGTTTTTCTCACCTATCCAGAAATTGACGTCAATACCATTATATATATATTGGGAGGATATAGTTAGCTCATACACTTCACTCGGAGAAAGCCTTCAACTCATGAAAATATATGTGGCAAATTTCATTAAAAATAACATTTAAAAGATTTTATCTTTCCATCATTTGAATTTTTTAAAATATGTTTTTAACGCAAAAACTGTTACATGTCATATTTTAAGTGGCATGGTTGGGAGGTTATAGTTAGCCCATACACTTCACTCGGAGAAAGCCTTCAACTCATGAAAATATAGGCAAATTTCATTAAAAATAACATTTAAAAGATTTTATCTTTCCTTCATTTGATTTTTTTAAAATATGTTTTTAACGTAAAAACTGTTACTTGTCATATTTTAAGTGGTATGGTGCACCATTCACCATAACCAATTGGTGTATCAAGTGCACGGAAGTTTTTTTCTCCTCTTCACATATGGAGGCTAACGTGTGCCTCCTCCTACGTCTAGGAGAAAGCACACCGAAGGTTCGTGTGTGCCTCCAGTCTATTCCTTCATGCTCATCTCTTCTCTTCTTTCTTCAAGTTGTGATTTATCGATATTAATTAAATAATATTTTGTATACTTTTTATTTGATTTTTGTTTTTTTACTTAATTAATATATTTATTATTATTTATTTAGGATTAGAAAAGAAAATTCCCCTAAACCTGAGCGACTAATGGTGGTCAAAGATTTTGAGGGGTAATTTTTGTAATAAATACATTTCATTTTCTAAGTTAAATTATCCTTTATATAATTATCTCTCGGTTATGAATTTATTCATTATATATATATATATATATTGTTAATATATCTGATTTTATGATATCGAAGAGAAAATTTTTCACATATACTTCTAAAATATATATATTTTAACTTGAATCTCTCACCAAGAACGTGAAAAGAGATGAGTACACAAATGACCTAAAGCTATGTTTGGCACCTAGGATTGGTTTGGGATTGGACTATTTTAGTATCTATCCCATGTTTGGCGATGCTTTGTAACATTGGATTATTAGTTCTAAAAGAAAAATAGTCTCATGTTTGTGGGATTAAATAAACTCACATCTAATCCATTCTCTATTTATCTCAGGACTATTTTACATATGGTTCACACCCATTTATTTAATTTCTCATTTAGTTATTATATTTTTTATATTAGTTTATATGGAACTTTTTTACCTTCTAACATGTTGATACCTTTAAGATTATTATAGTTAAAAATTATATATATATATATATATATATATATTAAAATACTTTTAGATATTGTTTCTTTAATAATGTATATATTAAAACATTTATTCTTCAAATATATATTTCAATATTTTATTATTCAAATTTAAAATATTATCAAATTAATAATATTATTATATTTACTCCAATCCTATGTTTCACCAAACAAATCATAATATTAATTCAGTCCAGTCTCATGTTTCCTCAAACACAGTATAATATTAATTTAGTCTAGTCCAATCTCATCCAATCTCAGTCACATCTCAATCCAATTCAATCCTATGAAATAGTTCAATCAATTCACGCGCACCGAATGGGGCGTAAAATGAGATGTGCTTGAAATAAGAAGGGATCCGTTATGACTTTATTTACCTACAAGACTTTATTTTATAAAAAAAAAAGTATATAAGTTCAGAATTTAGGAAGAGAACAGAATTCGAATCCACAACCTTGTAATTCCGGTGGTTTTAACAATTTACATAGTTCAAATTAGTGGTGTAAAAATGGACTGGCCTAGCCGGCCCACGACCGGTCTGTTTAAAGAACAGCAGGCTCCGCACGGCACACCGACCTACCTCAGACTGGCCACGCCAGGCCGGCCCGCTGGTCCCTTCTGGCGGGTCTGGTCCAGCGGGCTAGTCTTTTGGTCCAATTTTTTTTTTCAAATTACGTTTGTTTGGGTTTAGGGTTTAGGGTTTAGTGTTTAGGGTTTATGATTTGAAATGAATAAAGAGAACGAACAATTATTATGATTTGAAATGAATAAAGAGAACGAACAATTTTTAATTATTTATTTATTTTTCACTTATGGAATTCAGTATTACATATTTACATAATTGTCTCATTAAAAACTTTTCAAAGAAAAACCCAGTGGGATAAAAACTTGGTAAGGGAAAAAGAGTACAACCGTTTTACAACTTACAAGTAAAATTGTACCTTTAAAATTTGGTGTGTTTGTGGAAAATGTAGAGAATTTTATAGAGAGAGTAATAACCAAATTGAATGAAAAAGTTTACAGAATTTGAGAATATATTAGAGATTGAGATTTGAGAGAACGAGAGATTGAAAGAATGATAGAGAGAGTGAATGGAAAATGAAATGGATAGAAATATTTATAGAAAAATTTGATTTATGGGTCAAAATGTAATTTAAAAGATTTCAGAGGGGGGTTTTGAAAAAAAAAAATTAACCTGCTTGGCCGAACGGACCGGCCGACCGGTCCGACAGGCCTGGCACGACGGCTTGGCGTGCCGTGGAGGGCCGACCTGTCGGGCCTCCTACCAGCGGCCTGTCACGGGACAGGCCACGACCTGGCTCGCTTCCTTCACGGACCGTGCCAAACACAGCCCGTTATCTTTCTGGATCGACCTGTCACGGACCGACCTATTATTATAGCACTGGTTCAAATTTAAGATGTCTGAACGTACGGTTAACCTCTTAAATGGTTAGATTGCTTTTTCCACGGTTAAGTTATATTAAATATCACATTATTTTTATTTTTATTTTTAAAGTTTATGGAAATCTTCTCATGTGCGGATGGGATTGAGACCTCTAATGAAGTGACATCATCTTTGAATAGATATTCTATGATTAAATTCCATCCACCATAAAATGGTTTACACAATACACTGTCGATAGATGAAATGATGGATAAACACTCACTTATCATTAACTGGTAAATGACTTTCTACTGTACGTCTATTGATCATATGATTGTGTGAAATTGATAAGTTTTAAGGCAATGAACTATTCCCTTAAAAAAAAAGAAGCAATGCGTTAGTATTATTATTATTATTTTAAAAAGGACTAAGATATAAGGATTTGTTCTGTAAGCGCTTTCGGTCGTTATTTTTCGAAAAAAAATTGAAAATGAAAATAAAAACAGTATTTTTGGTTTCAGTTTCAAATTTTGAAAACGTGTCTGGTAGTATATATTGAAAGTTGTATTTTGAAAATGAAAATGGAAAAAACGCTTTGGTAGGTTAACCGAAAACTATCAAAAATTGAAATATCAATTTTTACATTTTTTTTAATATTATTACAATTATAAACAAATCGATTAAATAATTAACCAATATATTTTTTGTATTGTAATTTATAAATTAAACAAAAGAAATATATCACAAATTACTTTAAAAAAATCAAATAATCAAATAATCAAAACTAAACTCTTAAATTATAATAATTATTATTTGGGAAATTATCATTTTGGTCCCTATATTTTGGCCGACAATGACATTTTTAACTGTCTTTCCATTTTTCATTGGGTGGTCCCTATATTTTCAAAAACACATCAATTTAGTCCCTTTGACCAGTTTTTTAACGGTCAACACTGACAGAAAATGGTGAATGACTATTTTAACCTTAGTCATTTTTTATATATAAATAAAATAGGGAAATTATCATTTTGATCCCTTTATTTTGGTCAACAGTGACATTTTTAACTGTCTTTCCATTTTTCATTGGGTTGTCCCTATGTTTTCAAAAACACATCAATTTAGTCCATCTGACCAGTTTTTTTATCGGCCAACCCAAATAGAAAATGATGAATGACTATTTTAACCTTATTCATTTATTTTCTTTTAAAAAGAAAAGAAAGGAAAAGAAAAGAAAAGAAAAACGAAAAAATGAAAAAGGAGAAAAACAAAAAAATAGAAAAATAATATTAGATGGAAATAATAATAATAAAAATTCTTAAATGGATCTTATCCATTATATTATCTCCATTAATGGATATCATGAACACAAACCTATATCATCAAAGCTAAACCCAAACAACAATAAAATTGTTGATATTAAGAATAAATATCTGAGAGATAAATCTCAATTATTGAT
This sequence comes from Dipteronia dyeriana, assembly GCA_032871835.1. Taxonomy (NCBI): domain Eukaryota; kingdom Viridiplantae; phylum Streptophyta; class Magnoliopsida; order Sapindales; family Sapindaceae; genus Dipteronia; species Dipteronia dyeriana. Next base: position 14,968,054 of record CM065295.1, read on the forward strand.
GAAACAACAAAACGGTCGTCATCATCAATTAAAGAAATTTTTATATCTCAATTTTCTTCTTTAATCATTATCAACAAATAGATGTTCAAATTACATATTATACAAAAATAATAATAATAAAAGGAATATCTCTTTTTAATTGTGGGAGTAATTGTTCAATAAACATTTATAATTCTTGATTCCAGATCTCTTGAAGCCTCCATTAGAACCCCAATTCCAAACCAGTCAGGCAACCACCACCGCAAACCTAGGTTTGTAGGGATGGTGACAATGATTTTTTTTTTCTGAGTTACTAGTTAGTGTAATATGTTGTTTGTGAATTTTGTGCAACTGGTGTAATGGTGGGATTCTGATTCATTTTAATTTTTAGATTTTGATTCATATTGATTGTTGATTTTAAAATTATATTGTTTTTAAAAAATAAAAATAAAATTATTTTTAATTAAATATTAAAATTAATTTAAAACATTTTTTTGTGTTATATATGACACGTTACATTTTATATGGTTAAAGATAAAAATATCTTTATGTTATAGATAAATTTTACCCTATGAACACGTCATCAAACAAAGAGGATAAAATGTCAGGTAGACATCCAGATAGACATTCAGAAAATATCCTACAAGATAGTGCCGAAGAAGAGAAAATCTGAGTAAGCATATATTAAATGAAACCTACTCGGGATAAGTTAACAACACTCGGGACTGGTTAAACAATGCTTCCACTCGGGCTTAAACGGCGCTACTCGGGACCAACAAGTGTTATTCTTACTCGAGATAAATGTTACCCGAGTAAGAAACTTGGTGCTTAATTCACACGGATTCAGTCATTAAATACGCGAAGATATCCATCAGGAAGAATCCCAAAGAGAACATAGTACTGAGCTAGAAGAATCCTCAATCAGTAAACAACTTGAGTTCACTACAAATACAATACTCTTATAAGGAAACAAGTCCAAATAAAACTGCACTACTGGAATCCCACACGATTTCCATAAGAGACTCCGAAACAGGAAAGAAGACAAATCAACCTCAAGCAAGTCACCTAATCACAATTAAATGTAAAGACCTTGTATTACTTGTACATAGCAGATTAGGGTTCTATAAACATATAAATAAACCCATAATCTCGTTCCAAAAAAATATATAGGCAATATAGCAAACAGAACAAGCAACAGAAAAAGACAGAGAGAATAAAGAGAGATCGAGAGATCGAGAGATTGAGAGCTTGTAAACATCATAATTTCATAGTGGATTTTAGCTCGGTTGACCCATCAACCACCCGTGGACGTTTCTCCGGTCATCGGAGTTTTACCACGTAAAACTTGTGTCTTCGTTACTCTCTCTGAATCTCTTTCTCTCTGAATCTCTTTCTCTCTGAATCTCTGAATCTCTGAATTAATAGCCGAAATCCAATCCTTATTGGTTTTTCTGATACAATCCAGAAATCGACGTCAACACTTTAAAATTGTTAAGTTTGACTAACGATTGACCAATTAAGGGACTAAATTGATGTTTTTTTTTAAAACATAGGGATCACCCAGTGAAAAATGGAAAGACAGCTAAAAACGTCATTGTCGGCCAAAACATAAGGACCAAAATGATAATTTTCCTTTTTTTTTTTACACGTGGCATGTTTTTATGGTTAAAGACTAAAATACCCTTAAAATTGTTAAGTTTGACTAACGATTGACCGCCTAAGGGACTAAATTGATGTGTTTTTTAAAACATAGGGTTCACCTAGTGAAAAATGGAAAGACAGTTAAAAACGTCATTATCGACCAAAACATAGGGACCAAAATGATAATTTCCCTTATTATTTTAATAAATATAAATAACAGTAAAAATAAAAAATAAATAAAAAAGAAGAAAAAGAAAGGAAACCAGATCGGAGAAGAAGAAAAGAAGAAGAAGAAGAAGAAGAAGAAAGGAAGAAGATCGGATAAAAAGAAAAGGAAGAGGATCGGAGAAGAAGAAAGATCGAAGAAGAATAATCATCGGAGAAAGAGAAAAGGAGGATCGGAGGAGGAGAAGGTTTAGAGAAGAAAAATAAGAGGATCAGAGAAGAAGAAAAGGTACAAAAAAATATTAAAATTAAAGTGAAAACAAAATGGAAAACATGAAAAACATCTAAAAGTTGTTTTTTAAGGGTCCGTTCTGTTAGTGTTTTTCGATCGTTGTTTTTTGAAAAGAAAAATGAAAATGAAAACGAAAACGAAAACGAAAACAATGTTTTTTGTTTAAGTTTCTAAATCTGAAAATGTGTCTGGTAGCATATACCGAAATTTGTATTCTGAAAATGAAAACGTAAAAAACGTATCTGGTAAGTTAACCAAAAAATATAAAAAATTGTGATAATGATCCTATTATTTTTTCTATTGCAATTTTTTAATTTAAATAAATCAAATAATGGTCCAATCTGAAACTGGGTTTGTAATAGTAAATAATATCATTTTTTTTAACAATAAGTTAGATAATGTCAAAATGGCAATATATATTATGACATTTTACTTCAACACAACTATCTTTTGTCATTGAAAATTTGATGTAAACATAACTTAAAATTTTTCAATTAAAAAATTAATAAAAAAAATAAAGGAGAGTCGCCGATCTAGAGCTCCGACGCGGAGGAGGTGAGATCCGGCGACACCGATCCGGCTAGAAGGAGGAAGAGGAGGAGTAATAAAAATGAGAGCCGCGGATTTGGAGCTCCAACGAGGAGGAGGTGAGATCCGACGACTCCGATCTAGTTAGAAGAAAAAGGAGGAGGAGGAGGAGAGAAGAAGAATTGTGTAGAAGAAGAAAAAGAAGAAGAAGAAGATGAAGAAGAGGAGGAAGAAGAAGAAGAACTGGCGTAGAATAAGAGAAGGGTTTTTAGCAAAACTACCCTATTATAGGGACCGAATTGCAAATATACCCTAAAACCCAAATAAATTGCAAAATTGTCCTGAAAGGACCTTCATACCCTTTTGCTATGAATTCACTCTATTTGCCATAAATTCCCAAATCCTCTGCCCACGCATCCCGATTGAAACCCAAATCGTCTGTCCACCCACTTCGATCTAACCTATCTTCTGTCGACGACACTAGCCACCATCTCCGACGTCCATTCCGGCCCAAACACAACTTCTTCATCGGTACGTCGGCGTCATAAGCGATATCCAGGACACCGACGTCGTCAAATTGGGAGTGCACTAGACATTGGGTAATCGACGAAAGTCAGCGGATACCTCATTTTAGATACGTGCGCCTCCATCTATACTTCTTTGTAAACGTGTACCAATTCGTATATGTTAAAGAATCCTAATTGATTTTGTTTTTCTCCTTTTGTGTGCTTCGATTCAATGAAGATTTATTAGCTGGGTTTAGATTTTTGTTGAATAATCTATATGAGAATCTCCCTTATTTGGTATGTATAATCTTTTAAAATATCTGGGTTTAGATTTAGTTCATTGTTTATTTGTGGAATGGTTTTAATTTATGAGTTTGAAAGGAATTTTGGGAGGTGTCTGTCTCTGTTTCGGTTCCATTTGTTTTGGTTTGTTTGTTTTCAATTTTCATTCCATTTGAATTCTTATTGGATTTGGGCTTATGCGAATTTTGTTGGTTTTTGAATTTGTGTTTGGATGGTTTCAGGCACTCAGTAAGATTGCTTGCAATCGCCTATAAAAAGAGCTTATGGAGTGGCAGGTCAACTCTCCTTCTGGTTTGAAACACAAATGTGTATTCTCTCTCTCTCTCTTTCTCGTTGAATACTCTGAATTTTGGATATTTTTAATTAATTGATAATCAGAAATGAAAACTTTAAAAGGGTAGAAAAAAGAATTCAATAAAAATTGTTTTGTAATTTTGTGCCTTTCTTTTTGCTGTAATAGGTGGGTCTTTGAAGTCAGTGGAGCTTCAGGAACTCTCTATGATAATGAAACCTACCAACTTCAGGTTGATTTTCATGAGCATTACCATTATTGTCTGACTGCAATGGTGTAAGCTTGCATTTAAATGCATATGCAGCAAGTCTGACATTTAATATATAATCATTGCAATGTATTGTGTAGATACACTGTATGATTCATGGTCGTCGACAGTAACTGTTAGTTCTATTTGTATCAACATTCTCTATATGCTATCAAGCTCAACTTTGTGTATGAGAAGATTGAAAGTTAAGATTTTCATTATGTGTTCGTAGAGAATGATTTGTGAATAGTTAGGAGACAAGTGAATTCATTTATTTTCTGATTTGTATTCAAGTAGGAAGTGAACATTTTTGCTTGTTATAACTGCACGCACCTAAAGGATTATTTTAAGTTGAAACTATTATTCATGCTAGTAAGAATGTGAAGACAGACTTCAAATTTTGAGCTCATTTAGTCATGTGTGTCTCAATATCACATTTACTGATTTTCTTCCTTTTCCGTTTTCCTTGTCCAAATAAAAACATTTGTAATTCAAGGAATGATAGCCGGTCGTGCCTACTATTTTCTTGAAGACTCATATCCAATAATGAAGGTTGATGTCCCTTAAAACACTATCCTTCATCAAAGCATTTTTCACAGATGATGTTGCAGTAGTAGCACATCCATTGAGATTCGCAATACAACAAGTAGAGGAAGTTCACCAGGATTAAAAATCCAGACCTTTGGAGACCGAGACATCTCTGGTCAGGAGGAGCGCATACATTTTGAAATGAACTATGTATATGATGTCATTAGATTGGTTTCGGATTTAAGAATGAGATGAGCTTTTGTAATTTACTATAGAAGACTTGTGGTTGTAGTTAGTATAGAGAATGCTTCATGTTAAGTTATATCTGATTTAGCAACTATACATTTACATGAACCAATGTTTTAATATCTGAAGCTTCCTGTTAAGTTGTATCTGTACATGCAATTTTAATCTTTTTGTACAACTTATATCTTGTGGTTGTGATTTATATGAACGGTGTAGAGATTGTTGTGTGGCTATTAGAAGTGCGATATTTGCAGAAACCGAAAAAAATATGGATTATTGAAATTTCAAACGAAATTTTATCGAATTTTTGAACGAAATTCTATCCAAATTTCGTAAATAATGGACAAAACTCTGTCAACTTCTTTTCCAACTCCTTGCACCATATAATAACTAAATCATCAACTCACTACAAGAGATGAAATAATAACATAAAAATAATTAATCTTGATCTTAATGTTGATCAATCTTTGATATGAAATTAAAAAGAGAAATAGTAAGAGATGGAGGAAGCTGAATGATACTTATAAGCAAATTCTGAGAGAAACTTGGAGAAGAATTAATTACCTATTCTAATAATCCTAAATTGAGACGGATAATAGATTTGGAAACTTCATTTGAATAAATGTAATAATTATTTATAAACCAACAAATGCCCACTTGACAATACACTCTCCATGGTACAAATGCCCACACGGCATCCGTATAGTCTCTACCCGATTGAGAATTCCTCTAAACATATCATACATTTGCATTGATCATTATGATCAAAAGATAGTCATGACTAGTTGCTGTATGTGGAGGAGTATGAATGGTATCGATCAAAAGTTTTTTCTAGATGACCACCATTATAAAAAATGTCATATAATTTCATCGGGTCAGCCGACCCTATGATTTTTTTCATTGGGTTAGGCTGACCCGATGTCAGGTCACCCTGACCCGAAGGTATTTTGGTTGGTTTTAAATCATGCAAAATTCCATCGGTTCAGGGTGACCCGATGTCTGGTCAGCCTAACCCGATGAAAAAAATCATCGGGTCGGTTGACCCGACGTCGGGTCATATCAACCCGATGAAATTTTACATCGGGTTAGGCTGACCCAATGTAATTTCGCATGGTTTAAAACCAACCAAAATTCTATCGGGTCAGGGTGGCCCGACATTGGGTCAACCTAACCCGAAGAAATTCTTCAACGGGTTGGGGTGACCCGACGTCGGGTAAGCCATCGGGTCAGGCTGACCCGCCGATGGCTTACCCGACGTCGGGTCACCCTGACCCAATGGTTTTAAACCAACCAAAATTCCATCGGGTCAGGGTGACCCGACGTCGGGTTAGCCTAACCCGATAAAAAAAAATCATCTGGTCGGGTCACCCCAAGCCGATGAAATTTTTGGGTTAGGTTGACCCGATGTCGGGCCACCCTGACCCGATGGAATTTTGGTTGGTTTTTTTAAAAAAAAAATAGGGATTAAGAGTTCAATACCAAATCAGGAGGTTGCCTTAGGTTGAATGTTGTTCGGTGGATGGTTTTATGAGTATATTAGTAATTGTTTTTTGATGATTGGTAAATATAGATTATAAATTGGGTGAAGTTAAGAATGAGGGCAAATTGGGAATTTCAGGGCATTTTTGCAATTGTTTTAGGTTATATGGTATATTTACAATTCAGTCCTTAAAATAAGGTAATTTTGCTAACATAACAAAATTATTTGAAAGAACATAGCATAACAAAAAACCACATGAAAAAAAAAACGGACCCATTAAAAAAATCATCGGGTTGGGTGACCCGACACCGGGTCAGCTAACCCGATATTTTTTTTCCATCGGGTTAGACTAACCCGACGTCGGGTCAGCCTGACCCGACAGAATTTCTCATGAAAAAAAACCATGAAAATTCCATCGGGTTAGCCCAACCCGATGAAATATTTCACAGGGTTGGGCTGACCCGACATCGGGTCAGCCTGACCTGACAAAATTTTACATGAAAAAAAACAATGAAAATTCCATCGGGTCGGCTGACCCGACGTCGGGTCACCCCAACCCAATGAAATTTTTCACCGGGTAGGGCAGACCCGACATCGAGTCACCCTGACCCGATGGAATTTTTCATGATTTTTTTTTTAACTTGGGATTATGAGGTAAATACCAGATTAGGAAGTTGCAATGTTGTTCGGTGGATGGCTTTGTGAGTATGTTAGTAATTGTTTGTTGCAAATTGGTAAATATAGTTAATAAATGGGGTGATGTTATGAATAAGGGCAATTTGGGAATTTTATGGCATTTTTGCAATTGCTTTGGGTTTTAGGGTAGATTTGCAATTTGGTCCCTAAATTAGGGTAGTTTTGCTAAAAATCCATAAGAGAACTAGAAAAAAAAAAAACTTTTGAATATGATGACTTAAAAAAAAGTGATTTAAAAAAAATAAAAAATCAAAATGAAAAACGGAACGAAAAACATGTTTAAATTGTTTTCCGTGTTTTTTTCAATTTTAACACTGATTTTGTTTTTCATTTTGTTTTTATTCTTTGAAAATAATGAAAAACGGTTAATGAAAGCGAATTTCGAATCGTTTTTAAAAAACAAAAATGAAAACGGATTGAAAAACAGCTGTAGGACGGGTCTAAATTTTTCACTTTTAACACTGATTTTATTTTTCATTTTGTTTTTTGTTTTTAATGATAAAATGAAAAACAGTTAACTAACACGAATTCGAAATCATTTTTGCAAAACAAAAACAAAAAAACTGACTGAAAAACAGCTGCAAAACAGACCTCAAACATCTCATTAATTTTGAAAATCCATCAGCAATGAGGTATCAGATATCACAAATCTCTCATAAACAATATCAATTTATCTCCTTAACTTTTTTTTGTTTGATTGGATGGACCCTTAACTTTTGGAGTAAAGTTACTTTGTTCAAGTTTGGCGTTCAAATCTTGTACCCAAATGATGTAGCAACACTCTAATCCATTCATTTAAATCATGCAAATCTATTAAAATTTAAATGAAAATCTATTAAAATTTAAATGAATGGACTATAGTACAAGATTTGGATAAAATAACATTATTGTAACTTTTATGATAGGGTATGTAAGGGTTCGAATTCCATATTTATCCATTAAATCGTAGTAGTGTGAGTCGCATACCGAACCATACTGAAGTGAAATCGTTAGGTCTTGACAAGCCATCCATTGTATCAAGTAGTATGTATGAATAACGATGACATGTAATGTAATATTGTAATCGATGTCATGTGGGCAATGGCGTTACATAAGTGAAAAGGGTACACACTTAGACCTAAAAGTAGACATGACACCGGTTTTGGTTTTGGCGGATCGATTCCTTTAAAAAAAAAACAAATTACCCAATATTTATCGGTTATATCCAATTCCCAATACACATACATGATATATCAACCCCAAATCTCTCAATCTAGATTTTCCCAAATCAACTTCATCTCCGCTCTCTCTCTCACACACATAAATCAACCTAAAATCACAAATCACCAACCACCGGTCCACCATCACCATCTTCATCATCTTTTTCTTTTGACCATCATCATTGTTTCCCCTGGATCGATCATCACCTTCTTCTTTCTTCCGTCTTTCTTCTTCTTCATCTTTCTTCTTCTTCTTGCTTCATGCTTGGATTGATCAAGAGTCGGAGAGAGAGAGAGAGATGAGAATAGGGGTTTGTGGTTGACCGATGGTGTGTGTGACTGTGTGTTTGACTGGTGAAAGGGTTTCAATTCAAGGCTTGGTTTTGAAATTGAGAGGGTTTCAATTTAGGGCTTGATCCGAATTGAGACGGTTTCAATTTAAGGCTTGATTCGAATTTAGACGGTTTCAATTTAGGGCTTGGTTTAGAAATTGGGGATCTTACTGTTAGGATTATGTTCACTAGCAAGAGTGTAATAATAATTTTAACAATCGTTTCATATTAATAAAGTGATTTCTATTTTTAACAAATCGTATAACATTTATAGTTTAATTATTATAATTGTCAAAAATAAATAATCATAAGGTCAAAAGACTATAATAAAAATTATTCGTGTATCTGGATATGTATGAGGTAGACACAAATACACAATTCTTTAATTAGTCTTAAACAATATTCACAACTTAAGATAAATGTTTTGATTTCACACCAAAGCCACAAGATTTTGACTCAATGGAGAGTATATGGTCTAAGTGTATATATGATACTATGCTCAAATGCAATTATGTGTAAGACCAAACACAGAATGCTTAACTAGATGTAGATAATGAAATAAATCATCCTAGTTATCAAACAATGTCTACATGCCCATACAAAGGACTTAATTAGATGTGTAGATAAAATCTAACAACCTAATTGTCAATAAATGTTCAACCAACACAAGTTGTCAACAACAAACAATCAAGGGCAATTTTGCAATCAATAAATGCAATTAATGAGGCATAAGCAATAATGTCTAAATGCAATACATAAAGATTTAACTAGATATGAATATGCAATATTACAATCTAGTTATCAAACAAAGTCACTTCAACATATGTTGTCAATAAGCATGGCATGGTCATTAATGCAATCATCAAAATGCAATTAATATGACCTAATTAGCTAGAGGGAAAATATGACCTAATTAGCTAGAGGGAAAATATGTCCTAAATGCTAGCTATCAACAAGCAAACTCAATCATGTTATAACTCATCAATAAATGCATTCAACACAAGATTTTAACAAATCATATGCATAAAAATGAATTCTTGAACAATAAGAACAAAGAATGAAGATGAGATGTTTGTTCTTACTTACCAAGTCAAGATTGATGAAGACCCATGTGTGATTAATGCAATGGGTTCATGGGTTTTGGGTTTGGAGAGTTAAGGAAACACTCTTGGAGCTTCTCTCTCAAAGAAAATACTTTCTCACACTAAAAATGGTTTGGAAGCTCTAAAAAAACGAGTGAGGAAGAGGATGACAAGTAAATATGAGCCCTAGAACAAAACTACATCATTTTGAAAACACCCAAAATTTTACTCAATGCGCTGGTCGATAGGCGCCACACCAGCGCACACCTACTGTCCAGGGGCGATGGTGAGGTGCGCTTGTGGACTGGCGCAGCCCTGACAACACAAAAGCTCGAGATTCGAGCGATCCAAAACATGACCAAACGACATCCAAACCTTTTGTATAATATACCGTTGGAAAGGTATGAAAGTCTAATTTCTACTAAAATTTATAAAACAAGATTTGGACTTCTGTAGAAAAAGTTATGGTCATTTGAGTGACTAAAGGTCAGAAACGGAAAACAACAGAGATGCCCTGTTTTTGTGGTCACTTTAGAGATTTTAAAACCAATCTAAACGGTCATGAAATATTATGAATAATATACCGTTGGAAAGGTATGGGTGTCTAGTTTGTTTAAAAAATTTCAAAACTCATTTTGAATCATTGTATAAAAATATATGGTCACAAGACCATACAAATGTCAGTTTTAAAAACATTTAAATCATTGAAATACACTCTTTTGAAACTAAACACCTTACTCCATATAACCAAACCAAGATAAGAATGAGACCTTCTCATATGGTCACTTAACACGCTAGGACAAGCACACCATCGTGCAAGCGTGGATGTTTCCGATCAAACAACGGATAATAAATTTAAACACATAACAACCACACTTAAGACTAAGAATGAAGTGCAAGTGTGATTGTGAAGAGATGCACATATATAAACAATATCAATATAAATGCAAGATCAACAAAACATGCATGAGATGTGTGTGTACATAAACTCTTCAAGAGGTAAAGTCAAGTGAATATACCTTTTGCTCTTGAAGTCATGGAAATGCTTGGAAGCTTGCCAATGAGGTCCTAAGCTACCCATTACACAATCATCCCCAATATGGTGTAGTTTGTCATAAAATAAGCCAGTCCTTACAAAAACTTTTAATATATGTCAATTAATTTAGGGTTAAGATTCTTTCTTTTAAAGTGAAAATTTTAAAATATACTCAAACCCTATTTTTATGTTTCTGTTGCTTTTTGCGATTTTTTCCTTACACCAACTAGAAATAGTTCAAAGAAAAGTCAAATCCTGCTTTATGTCTTTCTTAAATCCTAAGACAAAACTGTAACAACCGGAAAAGTTTGTGTTAATTTGTTAAATTTGTGATTAACTAACCGTGATTTCTTGAGTGCATTTTTGGTATTTTGGTATCAATATGAAATCGTGAAGAACAGAGGAAGGACAAGAAGAGAGAAATAGATAAGGGTTCAACCCATTTAAATATAAATATATATAAAAAAAATGTTTGAACCATCGGTTCGGGATTCCAGTCCAATTCGAACCAGACAGTTCCTTAAAAATTGGGACCGAAATTGCCCCGTTACCCGGTCCCTATTCGGTTACAGTTTTAGAATCGAAACACCGGGTCCGATTCCGATTCCGATTCCGATTCCGGTTCCGGTTCTGATCTTTTCAGTTCGGTTCCGATCATATCTACCCAGAAGCCAGAAAGGTGTCGTTTTGAACAATGGTGTAATCGTTTTGTTCGTAAAGAAACGCGTGGCGTGGTTTTAGCTACGAAATACAGTAGAGATTCTGGGCCATTCAAATTGCTGACCATCGTATAACAACTGGACCATCGAAAACAATCATTAAGCTCAACATTTCCAATCCATCCCCTTGAAAAATCGAAAATGGCAACAAAGATATTATCACCAAATCCACACCTTATCTGTTCCTTACTCAGGACCACCACCACCCAGCAACAACAACACCCATCATGGCCCAGTCGAGATCGGACCCGAACAGCAAGACCCAAGAAGCATCTGGCCGTTGCTGTTTCTGTAGCTATGCAAGAACCTCTCTTATCATCAACCTCTGCTCTAGTGGAACATGTCAGCAATGCCCATCAAAACGACGAGTCGTTTTATTTACTAGCAGAGAGTGCGGGCTATTCATTAGCTAGCTACTACACTTCATTGGGTCTATTTGTCATCTCTGTCCCTGGCCTCTGGTCTCTCATCAAACGCTCTGTGAAATCCAAGGTAAACCCTTCTTCTAATTCAGACTTTAATAAGATTCAGGAAATGAAGAGATTGAGATATAGATGGTTGATTGTTTCAGATAGTGCAAAAGACATTTATAGGAGAAGTGGTAAGCAAGAAGGCACCGAATCAGGTTGCAGGAGAGATTTTGTCATTCTTCACGCGAAATAATTTTTTGGTCACCGATAGAGGAGAGACTGTAACGTGAGCCACTACTACTTTGTCCTCTCTCTCTCTCTCTCTTTTTTTTTAATCTGTATTAGTGTTTGCAATTTTGTGGGTTACATGAATTTTTCAAAATTGCACACCGAACGGGTTCGGTCGGAATCCGTCGAGATCAAATACTGCATGCGCAGATGTACAATGTGATAATACACACCACCTGGGCTAATGGATGATGTCTTTGTGAGTGGTATTTCAATTTCTATTAAAATTATGTAACATATGATGGTTGTAATTTGATTGAAGGTTTGAAGGAACGATGATTCCAAGCCGAGGCCAAGCGGCATTGCTCACATTCTGCACTTGCATCAGCTTAGCAAGTGTTGGTCTGGTGCTTACTATAACCTTTCCGGATGTCGGCAATAATTGGTTCTGGATCACCATTCTCAGTCCATTAGCGTGAGTTGAGGCTCTTTTTTGTGCCATGCCAGTTTCTATTTATTGTAAGTAATAACTTGAAAGAAAGTAGTAATGATTTTCTGATGGTATGCAGGGGAGCATATTACTGGAAACGAGCGTCGAGAAAGGAGCAGATAAAGGTTAAAATGATTGTTGATGAAGGTGGAACCCTATCAGAGATCTTAGTTCAAGGGGATGACCAGCAAGTAGAGCAAATGAGAAAGGAGCTTCAGCTAAGTGAAAAGGGCATGGTTTATGTTAAAGGCATTTTTGAGAGATGACAAATATTCATGAAAATATTATCCCAAATTTTGAGCAGTCAAGGCTGTTATTGTTCTGGTTTCACTACCTTCTTAGAATCAGAGGAAGTAATTTGTGTGTTATTAATGTCAGTTGGAAATTTTGATATGTATATCTAAATGCAGATTTGCAGATAATGTTCAGGCTCTTGTAACATTTCGTATTATCAATGAAATTATTATGCTTATACAAGTATATATGCAACCAGAGTGTTCAAACAGCAATAGCAAAGTCATTGGTGTCTAAAGGGCGGGTTTCATGCAAACTATATGTTCAGATGTTGTACATGTCTTTTCACTCGATAAGGATATAAAACTCGACCAAAAAGAGTCAAGAGACTACAACGAAAAAAATCACTCGATCAAAAGGAGTTGGAGACTACAACGAAAAAAATCGAAGCATCATAAAAACTAAACAAATCACTGACAATATAAGCATCATAATTTAAATTTAAGCTGCCCTCTACATTGTTTAAAGGCATTGCTAGAAAATGGCCCAACAAAGATAGTATCAGTTCAATAACAATGTATCAAAACGCATGCAACTTATTCTGAATTACAGTATTCCAATCCCCAGAGACATGGCGACAAAAGACAAATACAAATATCCGTGATTAATTATCTTCGGCATTATCTGATAAAATAAAAAAATTGAGATCTCAAATGACCATTGTTCGCTTAAATAGTTCACCAAGTTTCTCAACCAATCATCAACTTGTTCTCTTCCAAGGTGTAAGTGGGTACCTCCAGGTTGTATGGTGCTGGACCCTTGCGAATCCTACCAGAGACATCATAATGGGAACCATGGCAAGGGCAAAACCAACCACCAAAATCACCAGCATTTGGCAAGGGAATGCAACCCAAATGTGTGCAGACACCAACAACTATAAGCCATTCTGGGTCCTTAACCCTCTCCGAGTCCTGCTGAGGATCGCGAAGAGAACCCACATCCACACTGTTCGCAGACTTGATATCATCCTCAGTACGACGCCTGATGAAAACTGGCTTCCCACGCCACTTAACAGTCACCGTGCTGCCTGGCTCAATGCTGGATAGATCAACCTCAAGAGAGGCCAGCGCAAGAACGTCCTTACTGGCCGACATGCTCAGCACCAACTTAAGGACGAGGAGACGGATCAACGAAGCATACACAAATCTACCACCTGTCAGTACAAAATAGGCAAATGCCCGCTTGTTGGGGTCACCTGGAGGATAACGCTCATGGTTGTATTCATCGTATACTATCTTAGAAGAGGGATTTTTAACAGCTGCTACTGTTGCTGGAACATCTGGAACCATGTTGTTTTCATTTCTTGGGGTGAGCGAATCGGCAGAAAAACCTGAAACAGCATTAAACAATAAAAGCCATCTTCACTAATATCCCCTACAATTAGCAACTCTTAAAGGGAAAGATATTCACATAATACAAAACTGGATTCACAATGCACCAACACGCATTAGATCAAGAAATTATATGTTCAGTGTCTAAAACATTTGTATGCATAGGTTCTTGAAAGGGTAATGAACATCTTTACATGACCACTATAAAATATATATAACTAGATTTATGATCATAAATATAATTTATACTCTTTCGGGAATCAAAAAGAACTTTCGATCTGGAGTATTTTGCTTCACAAATGTTTAGTTGCAATTCCAAACATATTCCACCCTCTTTCTTACTGTTCCCAATTGAAAAAGCATTCATCAAACAGAGGAAGTGAAATGATTTATTTGTCCTACATACATCCAACTGATAATGCTAATTAGCAATAAATTTCTACAAGTCTACAACACCAAAAATCTATTTTGTCATATGGCTTACACATCAAAATTTTGGCCCCAACAAATACCAGAGAAGTTAGCTAGGGCAATGTTCTTTTTTCCTCCTTTTTTTTATTCGAAAAATAGCTATTACAATTTTGCTATAACTTAAGGCTTTTAGCAACATAATGATTATGAATAATGTTGAGTGTACTATAACTCTTGTATGATTGTGTGTATAAATTTAAAATTGCAGGCTTAAGGTTAAGCTAAAATTTGGCCAGGATCATTTGCGAAGCACAGGGAAGAGTGTTAATGGACAGTTTTGGCAAGGATATGGGGCAACCCATAAGTGGGAGAATTTTAATGGGCCACCCACAAAACGGGTAGGGGGAACTTTCACTGATTGGATTCCACTTCTATCTTATTACGGTCAATATATATATATATATATATATATAAATTCCTAAGAAAAATTCAAGAATCTGAAGAAAAAAAAACACCTCAATGCCATCTATGTTTACACATCTATATTTACACGATTTCTCTTCAAATACCTAGACTTATAAAGCTATATACCTAGAATTATAAGTTTTCGTATATATAGGGGGCTTAGGTATTCCTGATTATTTAACCAATCTGTGCTCCAACCCAATTTGAGTAATTAAACTGAAATAACATTGTCAAAGAAAGTAGGTTACAAACTCGTGAAAACTACTATTAAGTTTGACAGTAGAACTTATTTCATTTCAAAGCAATAAAATTTCATTTATCTAAAAGAAGAAAATATTTCTTGTTCCAAAATTAGACGCTTATATGAAAATCTCATTGAGAAGTACATTCCAAGCTCGAATTTCACATACTACTTGAAAGTTTACACAGCAGCTAACGATACTACATCAAACATATATATATATAATTCTGATAAATTCACCATCATAACCAAACAAATCCCTAAATACGATTCGGCACATAAAATACATAAAAGAAAACAGCTGCAGAAATGAGAAACCCTAACTGACCTCGGCAGGGAAGGTGAAAGTGAGGCAGTACATGGGCAGAGCTAGAGAAGCCGTTGGATCTGGAATCATCGGAGGATAAATCAGCACCGTTGATCAGGTTCCACGACGCGACGGGCCTCCAAGTTGAAGGCGATGATGATGAGGAGAGAGATGAGAGCCTCCTCGCCGCTACTCTCAACATCTTTAACAGTCTCCGATTATCTGTTCGAGATGGTGGCGATTGCTGTTATCGAACTCTCGTCTCGCCTTCGCGAATTTTTGGGAGTTTTTAGAGAGAGAGCAAAAAGGAATGGCCTTTTCACCAATCATGCGGTGATTAGTTTGTTTGACTACTGTCCCTGATTTTGACACGTGGGCGCCTTAAACGTAATCAAGGGCTCCAGGGACCTCCTCAGATTTATATTCCAAAAGACAATTACTAATAAGTCTCGCTTTTTTTTTCTTAATTTCAAGTAATTTTCTATTTTCTAGTAAACTGGTTCTTTTTTCTTAATTTCATGTAATTTTGAGTTTTCTATTTTCTACTAAACTTACGCTTTAATGTTTTACAATTACCAAATATTCCCATTACGATTCAAAAGTGATCAAATTTATCCTTTTCTCACACACAAAGTAAACATTTTACTTTAATAAAATTTGTGAAAGTATATTAATACTCACAATTCGTCAATTTATCTTATTTAAAATTTTGAATAAAATAAAATTACAAATGATAAAATGAGATTTTTTTTTATACAGTAATATAACTAGTAGGAGAGGCACATGCAATTTGTAGTACAAAACCTTAAATATAATTGCCAACAAGGCAATTATTAGTATTATATATATATATGGTTGTAATATTTTCTCATTTAATTTCCTCATGGTACTCGGTTGTAAACCATTTGTGGATAAGTCCCTTTACCCAAATCCTCAATATTATAAAAATAAAATAGTATAAAAATATATCTATCTAGCCATAAAGAAGAGTTCAAGCTATATAACTAACATTATAGGTATAAATACTCTTACAAAACATTTTAAAGATAAATTTATATTGAAATGTCAAGGTATAGATACAATGGCGACTACATTTTATAATTTACTACATAATACTAATAATAATACTAATACTAATAACAACGTTACAAATTATCAACAGTAGATGATACAAAATCGTCATCAGATTTGCGTTTTAAAATAGCTTTGTATTTTTTAATTTTGGCTTTCAAACCTTTATTCTCTTCAAGTGTCTCATTGTATCCTCCACTGATTCTGTAATAAAACCATTTATAATATTGGTAGTTCAAGAAGTTAACATCAAAAACTTCAAACTTGTAATGCTTTTATAGATAATCAATTGTTTTTATAACGGCATCCTGTTTAGACTCATTTTTATGCATTTAAAGTTTATCCTAAAACACTTCGGTATTGTGTTCGGAGTCAATACTAAGATCGATCTCAATGTATGCTTTAAACAGTTTTGGACCATCAACTTCGTATCCATAACTATATCTGTCTATTTTTAGTTTTTCGATGACATTTTCAAGTAAGGTTTTATAACATATATCGATGCACAAAAATTCTATATTGATTAATCTACACATGCAATAAAAGATAATCATATTACAGAGTTATAATATATAAACTAAGTAACTTCATAAATTAATTTTAAAACTCTTTTCTCTTCTTTAGATCTGGTTCTTCTTCTCTAGTTCTCTTCGTTAGAGTTCTTGATTTTATTTCGTTTCTTCCACATCTCATATTTCTATCTTTTTCATGGTATATATATATATATATATAAAAGATATCTATCTTAGTTTTCGTCTCTAGTTCAGAAATTTGATCCCAAAGACTGGGTTTTTATTTATATATATATATGGATTTCAGAAGTTTAATTTTTTTTTTTAAAATATTAAAGATTGTATGTTTATTCTTTTTTTAGCACTTTATTATTTTCTCTTCTGCTTGTTCATATCTATATTGTTAATTTGCCTTCCCTTATGTTGGAATTCGAAAATATTTCTTCTTTATTATTTACTTGGAATAATGATTTATGAATATACGAGTCTTTCTTATCTTCATAATTAATGGATTTATATGATAAAAGATCATATCTATAGTGTTTTTTAAAATTATCTTTTTGATTCTGTAATGGATCCGCTTCAAAAAAAATTTGTTTGTCGTAATGAGTTAATCCATTTTTTTCATATGAATCCTTTTTGTTTAAATCCTTCTTTTGAGCCATACTGTGTTGATTGGCTCTATTTCGCCATTTTTGTGGTACTAATATAGGCCATCTTATCCGAGATAAATCGGATTGATATTGATAATGCCCCTTTAACCAGTCTTTCCATTGATTCATTTCAAAATTCCAAAAGGATTCATGTCTTAATTCGTAATGAAATATTCCTTGTTTTTTAAAATAATCTTTTATTTCCTTCTTAAGAAAAAGGGATGTTCCGTCATATTGAAAGACAAATCTTAAATTAGAAAAGTGAATAAGTTGGGTTTGTGATAATTTGTAAAATACATATGCTTGTGATTGTGAGAAAAAGGAGAAATCATAAGAAATCTTTGAATTCTTATTACTAACCTTAGAAAGTGATTTTTTTATAGTCGAAATAAAGTGAATTCCATTTTTACTTGTTTTATTAATTATTTCCTGATTTGTTTCATTATTGTGGATATTTTTCTCAATAATTTGGATTTTTTTTGGTGATTCAAAAAAAGAAATTTCATTGATTCTTGGAATATTGACAATAGCTAGAAAAATTTTTATGTATATCCTTTCAATGAAAAATTTTATAAAAAAATATGATTTACCAATTAATCGAGTATTTCTTTTTTTTAATATTTGCCAAATCTTTTTTGACGCTCCTACTATTTTAGGACGATAACTTGTTTTGTTCGAACTAATATTTATTTCGTGAGTTGGCAGTCTTTTTTTCTTTTCTTTTGTAATTTTTTCTATTTTATTTTTGATTATGCTTGTTCGATTAGTCAGATCTTTTATTTTTTTTTCGGGCAGTGCTAAATTTGTCCAATTCATAGATCGAATTGGAATGGACGATTCGTGAATCATCTGATTACTCATTATTAAATCTTTTTTATCTTCACCCAATTCATCTATTTCTCGCAATCTAAATAATGGAATTTGGTTTGTTTTTGAAAGCTCTTTTGCGATTTTTTCAAAAAATTGGGTTCTTTCTTTTAAAACTCTTAAAGACTTTGTTTTAAATTGTCTAATTTTTTTTTTTAGTTCTTTGAAAATGGGTTCAAAAAATGAAGGTTTTTTTCGGGGAGGACCAAAAGGCAATTCCGCTTCCATTCCCCAAACTGTTAAAAAAAAAAATCGTTGTTTTTTTGTCCCCCCTTTTTTTTCATTGCATCTTTATGAGGGAATTGTAGCTTAGATTTGTGCCAGGGTTTCAGGCAAAAAGGAAATAGGATCTTTATCTGAATACCCTCTGTTAACCAGTTTTTTGGAAATTTTCGTTCGGATAATTGAACACCATTATGGGTGCATTTTACATACATTTCCCTATTCCAATCCTTTAAATCCTCGGACCATTCGGGAATTTGAAATAATAGCATGCGAGCAATATTTTTAGCTATTATCAGTGAAGGTAATAGAATATATTTTCTAAGAATTGATTGAGTTAATAATACAAAACTTCTGAGTACTTGAACAAAAAAAAATGTATTCCAGATTTCTGCTATTGGTATCTCTGTTTTTTCTTTTTTTTTTGTATTTTTCCCTTTTGTCCTCCTCTTGGTTATCCATTTTATTTTTCTTTTCAATTTGAGAATCAGAAAGTTTGTGGTCTTTTTGTTTCCACATCCAATTTTTAAAAATGACTTTCATCAGTTCGGAAATATCAAAAGAAAAATAAAATGGTTTGTCTAGCCTGTCCAAAAAAAGCGGGGAATGCACATTTGCTTGAAACAGTTCCCAAGTAATAGTTTTACGTCTTTGTGCGCGCATGGAGCCTTTGATTAGATAATGCCTATTCTTTTGTTAAGACCCATGTTATTATTTGCCTATTCTTTTGTTTAGTTACATGTTATTATTTGTCGTATAGTGTTTACCTTAAAAATTGTTCTTTTGATTTCGATATTCTGTTTTGTCTCATAGTTAATCCGATAACTTTTTTTTGTTCATATTTTTGTCTTAGTTGTCTTCTCTTGTTCAAAGTTTTGTATTCAAGATTGTTTCTGTTTTTTTCGTGATTATTGATGGATTTAAGATTAATTTTTTTTTCTCCTTTTATATTTCAAGGTTTATTTTTGTTTATAGTTAAGATTTCTTGTTATTTTCAAACTTTTTTGTTTTTTAATAATTTTTATTTTTCGAGATTAATTTTTCTCTTTTTAAAGTTAGATTTTTATTTCAACAAAGTTTTTTATTATTTACCTTATACCGTTTATCTTTAAAAATGTGCTTTAAATTCCAAGATTTTTTTTCGTTTTATACCCAATCTGATATTTTTATAATATATACATACACATATACACGATGTCTTCTTGTCAGGATATAGCAGTTAGTTAGATAGATAGTAAACCCAGTAAAAAAAAACAATGATATTCAACCATAATCATCACAACTACAGATATAATGTCCAGATCCAACAATTAAAATAGGGACACAATCATTAATTATTTTTGTTTTTCAGGATTAATTTTTATCTTTTTAAACCTAGATTTTTATTTCAATACCGTTTTTTACTTTGTAATTATATTTGATTTATATCCATGTTATTATTTGTCTTATATTGTTTATCTAAACAAATGTGCTTTAAATTTCAAGATTTCATTTCGTTACATACCCAATATGATATTTTTATAGTATATACTTACACTTGTAAAAAAAATCAATCATATTCAACCATCATCATCACAACTACAAACTCTATATAGCAATATCAATGACCTTTTAAGCTATAAAATCAAAATAAAATTCAAACAAAAAATAACTTAATACTAATATTTAAAAAAACAATTTCACATAGAAGAAAACGACATATTATGAATTTAGTTACCAAAAATAATAAAGTATAGTGTACCTCATATAGTATCTACAATTACTTGCCAAAGCCAACAATTCTTGTTTAACCTATAAACCAAAAACACATTAAATAGTATCCATTCAACCTAAAAAACTATTATATACATATAAAGTTTCACGGAATAAAAAAAAATAGTTACGGTAATAATAGTGATAAATACATATAAAAACTTATTAAGTTATGAAACATCAATCCAACAACAAAGTCAATTTTGTTTTTTTGTTTTAAATAAAAAAGGCAACACACTGCCCACAAATGTTCACTATGCCCGATTCCTCTCTCTCTCTCTCTCTCTCACATTTACCTCACACGTCTATAACACTCATTTTTATTAAGGCAACACACTCCCCCAAAACGTTCACCCTACCCAATTCCTCTCTATATCTCTCCTCATTTTACCTCACAAGTCTCGAACACACTCTTATTATCTCTTTTCTCTTGTCTCCACATTATTCGTCTCTCTTTCCACCCTAAGTCCATCTACAAATCAATATGTTTCATAACTTCATTACTGTTATGTAATTTATGATCCTGAAAAATGCATAAAGAGAATTTAGAAAAGAGATAGAACAACTAGAGAGATAGAGAGGATAATTGGAATTTCATTCATGATAATCCATTTGATACAACAATGGCCATAAATATAGGAAACTAACATAAACAACATAACAAGAAAATAGGAAAATGGGAAATAATGGGCACACATCATGCAACATGATCTGCATAATATGGCCGTCCACTAACAAAGCCTAAACCACCCGTTTATTTAAAATAACTAGCACAAAATAACTAACATTTTGCTGACTAAGTCCTTCATGCATAATGTCGCGGTTTGCATGGCTCGAGAAGGACATATCATTCCATCCCTCTCAAATTATCCTTGTTTGCAAGGATAAAATCCAAATAGTCTGCCAGAAGTTCAACCTTGTTATTGTTGATCCATCAATTTAGCTTGTCTCCACCATGTTTTGGAAATGATAGCGTGTGTGGGCCGTGGTTTCGGTCAAGAGGTATGGGTGGGTGGTTGTAGTAGTGATATGTGTTGACGGAAAATTTGCTCGGGATGGAAAATTTCTGTTAACACGTTCGAGACCACTACCACGAAAGTGGTGGCCGGGTTCGGTACCGTTGGTTCCCGACCTGTTAAGAGATGGACGAGAGACTGGATCATAATAACAGTAAATGAGAGCTTTTATTATTGATAGATTGCTTCAAAATACAGATCGCTCTCTCGTGTGCTCACAGTCTCTCTAAGATGGAGGGTGGTGGCAACTATGTGCCTGTCAAATAGTGGAAACAAAGGTGACCGTGTTCTGAATAGAGAATTTAGGCATTCCCCTCTTCTTTTTTGTTGCTATCTAACTTTTTGTGTATATCTCAGTCTATGTAGGTTGTTCTCTGTCTTTTTTTTTTCTCTTTTCTCTACCATGCTTGGCTTCACCTATTTATATCGTCCAAGTAGGTTTTTAATTCACAAATACTTTACCGTGATCTCATGAATCCGTTCCCTCCTTATCGGGCAGGATTCGTCATTTGAATTTGAATTGTTACGGGATTTTATGATATCGTTGACGGAGATAAGTTTGTTTCCTTTTTTGAATCAAACTCTTGGCGTGCATGTAAACAGTACGTGGAGATGATCCTGTGTGAACTTGTGCCATGAATTTTCATGGAGGTCACCCTGCCAGTTGCCTGTTGCCCCGTAGAGCGAGGTAGATCCCTGCTCCGACTCTGTTCTTAGAAGCTTAAGATGGATTTTCCCTGACCCTTGGGAGCTTAAGGTGCTCTTGTAGATATTCCTGGGAGGTAGCTGGGGTAGTGTAGATTTAGGCGTGATTCTTCCTTTATATCCAGCAAGGACAGCGGGCTTCTCTAGAATGTCTCTTGAGCTTGGAGACTTCCCTTGGCATTCTCTGGGCGGTTGTGGAGCTCGACCTCAGAGTCGAGGTTCCCTGATAGATGGCCTGGAGAAGCCCGGGTTCCAGTACTCTAGTAGGGGGCTCATCCTGGTCGCGTCTGACTTGTTTTCTTATAGTCTTGAAGCTGAGCCGGCCTTCCCTGCTCCCGTGGGGTGGCTTTACTACTTTTTCGGGCTTCATGATTGTTGATTATGGGTGGAAAATTTCTCTTTGACCCCTGGCCAAATTTCACTATTAACAAAAGTCCCCTCTGACTTGAACACCGGTGGTAGAGTTAGGGTTGGAGTCAGATTCCTTGTTTAATTGAGAAAGTTTTCCGCCATAAAGATAATTAATGAGAGAGAAATCTTCTCATTAATTACCCGATATTTGAATTTGAAATTGAGTGTTATTCGAAGAAAAAACGGATGCAATACGGCTCCAGGTGATCTTCCCGAGGATATCGATGATAATCCTCTATTTAAGCCCGGCTTTACCGTTACTTTCTTCATACTTTCTCAATTCTCAAATTCTCAAATTTTCAAATTTCCTTTCTCTCATCTTTCTCTGCCGATTTCCCTATACCATCCACTTACTTCCAAGTCTTTCTTACCCATCAATGTCGACTTCCACAGATAGTGTTGATGCCTTGGTTGAGGGCACCGGAGGCCCTAACCTAGATCCTCATAAGTGGGTGCGAGGAATTTCGAGCGATGAGGAATATTCCCCGCTCACCAGCATCGTCGCTCTAGTATGAACGTCTCTATCGGCACTGGCTTTTCAAATCAGCCTGACAATCCTCTGAACCTAGTTGATGAAGACTCTAATGTCGGGGAGAGAGTCATCGCAGTCGGTAGGGCTTAGGTCACAGTGGCAGAGCTTCCTTCAGTGGTGGCCTTTCCTTTCGAACCGCCACAGTCGACCCTCAGTCGATTGGCCGTCTTCGGGATAAGTACGGTATTCTTGACACCGTTTCCCTTATTGTCTCCCACTGGAATTACGATGTTTTTAGCTCGCCCAAAGGCGTACTTCCTATCTACGTCGCAGCTTTTGAGAGCGGGGTGAGGCTTTCTCTTCACCCTACCCTTCGACGGGCTCTCAATGCCCTTTAGTTGGCTTCACTTCAATTGACGCCCGGCTTCTGGAGACATCTAGTCGGCTTTCTTGTATTATAGAGAGAGCAATGCGAGATGAGCAAGGTAACTAGGGGGCCCGGAGCTGAGGAGCTCGCCTTTCTTTTCCAAATAGGTAGCCCGGTTAGGGTTCCACGAGGCCAATTCTATGCCAAGGCTAAGAATAGGCTCAATTTTATCATCCCTGGGGCTTCGAAGAAAGACACCGCTTGGAAAGAGGAATGGGTACTGGCGGGGGGAGATGGAGGAGCTATGTATTCGTCGGTGGGCATGAGCTCAAGGTTCCCACCGCCTTCAGCGACAAACCCTCATGGGGTCGGGATTTCTTGCCCGCTGAGTCTGAAGCCGTGTTGAAGAGCATCCTGGCTCGAAATTACTTGAATTTGAATTTTCCAACCGCTGACCCCTTCAATCCCCGCAGGGTGAACAAGTACCTGCGGATCTCTCATGCTACTCTTCGTAAGTATCTCGCTTTATCCTGTCTTTAAATTGTTGGATGATTCAGTTCTGATGATCTTGACCCCTTTCTTAACAGTGTTTGTTGTTGCTCCAGCTTCTCGCGAAGCCCGGCCAGCTGGAATCCCCCCTTCTCCTTCTAGACCGTCCCCGAGAGCTCTCTCGGCTATTTCGAGGAAGGGGGGTCAATCACTAAGGCAACTACTCCACTCGTTCATTCCCCTTCACCTTCCTAAGTGAAGTCCAAGATGGCACTTCTTGCGTCTCGGGCGGCAAAGGCTCTAGACCGAGGAGGGTCTGCCTCCCAAGTCGCCAATAAGTCCGCTCATGCTCCCTCTCCAGTAGTCTCTGCTTCACCCGATGCTTCCCGAGTCACATTATCACTCTCTGCTGATCAGGTTGTATCCCGGACAGTCGAGGTTCCCAGTGAGCCCAATGCTGATATTCCTGAGGTCGCCCCTTCTCTTCCCCACCACCAATCGAGCTCAGCGGGTCAGGACGAGGTCTTAAAGCAATTTGTAACATCATGTCCAGACGGTGGGCTTTCTAGTATGACCGCGATGCCCATGGACATCATGATTACCAAAGGGTCTGCCCTTCTAACAGAGGTAATCGTCGTTTTTACTTCTTCATTCAGCTGCTTGATTTGTCATTTTATAACATGATTTTCCTTTACAGGCTTTCAAGTTTCAAGTGGCCATGGGGCATCAGGTAGCCTTCCTCCGTGATCGGGCAGCCAAGGCTGAGGCTGAAGCTAAGCGAGCCATGGGGTTGCTTGCATGGGCTCAAACCCTGGTCCAAGAGATGACCTCCAGCCAACAGGGAATGGAGTCACAGCTGGCTGAGCTTCAGTGCGACCAGGAGAGGTTGAAATAGGCTTTTGATCATGAAACTCTCTGGTCGAAATGGAGGGCTAGCCAGCGGGATGACTGAAAGGGAGAGGTGAAGGCTCTGGATGTCGAGAATCAGACTTTATAGGCTCAAATTACCCAGCTCCAAGTCGAGGTGGAAGCCTCTTTTAACGAGGGGTACTTCTATACCTCCTATCAGGTTGCAGAGGCCCTTCCTCCCCCATTCGACCTCTCCAGTATAGCCGGCTGGGATCTAGAAGAGGTCATGTCTCGAACTGCGGAGATGTCTCGCCCCCAAAATGATGGAGCTGGTCTTTCTGGGGAGGGAGCTGGGAAACAGTTGGAGGTGCCAGATCTGTCTCCTCATGTTCCAGCCTTTCCAGCATCTGGTCCTGGCAAATCTTTGAAGGGGGTTCAAACCAAGGAGCTAAAAGGAGGCCTTGCTGAAGCTCGAGACCCCCCCGTAGTGCTCTCAAAAGTGGAGTCAACAGAAGGCGGGAACATGCCTGAGTCAGTGGCCAGCCTTCTAGACGTAACCATACCGCCTGAAGTTATGGTGTTGATCAACGAAATCGTGGAGGAGGATCCTGTTAACCCCGAAGCATCCGAGCTGGATCCCCAGAAGGAGGTTGAGGCGGTAGATGCAGCTAATCAGGATGAGCTACTACCGGAGAGGTAAGCAGGGGGCGAGGTCCACTCTATAGAAAAATAGGCTGGAGGTCCTCAGGAAGATGAAAAAGCTTGAGTTCTCTCCTATGTAATCCATTTTGAATGCCCGAAAAAGGGGGTGGGCATCCTATCTTCAACTGTGTTTGATTTTATTCTTTTTACTCTCTTTTTTTTGTAGCCCAGAATCAGGGATTGGGCTCTCTGTTTGCTTAGCCTAGTCGAGGAATAGGCTCCTCCATTTAATAATAAAGTTTCAATTTTGGATCTACCTCTATTTTCGACTTGCATGTACTTACTTGATCTCCCTCTAGATCTAGCATTTATAGCGAAACAAACTATCTTAAGGGAATAACAGGATAAGGAACTGTTTAGCATCGAGCTTCCTGACACCGAGTTTCACAGATCAATTTTCTAAATCGATAGTCCCCTTGTTGGATTGTAGGCCTGTTATAGTAAGTGACCACGTATCAAGGAAAAAATAGTGAACAGCAATAACCGGAACATTTAGAGCTTAAGTAAATCGAGCCCTCCATCCCCGAGCCCCTTTGGAGGGCTGTATCCTGAGTAGATCATTAAGTAAAGAACTGTTTATCCCCTTCTTAGGCTCGAGATCAGGAGGGCTTCCGTGCTTTCAAGCTCGATTCCTTCTTGGGGGGAGTGGTAGCCCGACCAAGGCATCAAGAGGGCTATCTAGCTATTTCCTGGTCTCAAGATCTGGATGACAACTATGCTCTTACACTCAAATTCTTCTTGGGGGCGGTAGCTCTACCAAGGCATCAGGAAGGCTATCTAGCTATTTCCTGGTCTCGAGATCTAGATGGTAACTATGCTCTTACACTCAGATCCTTCTTGGGGGTGGTAGCCAGGAGGGCTATCTAGTTATTTCCTAGTCTCGAGATCTGGATGACAACTATACTCTTACACTCAGACCCTTCTTGGCGGGGGTAGTGCCCGATCGAGGCATCATGAGTGGCAGAGGGGGCTTCCCCAGCTTATCCCTGGTCTTGAGGCGATAATGTCAAACTTTCCATGTAGATCCAAATCATTGTAGGACATAGTTGAAGAAATAGCAAAACAAGAAAAGCAGGCTTTATTGATATGGAGGGTGGAGTATATTATTGTCAGAAAAAATAAATAAAGCTAGTTTGAGGCCGTCTGCTCCTGAGTCCCCTGTTCAAGGGTAAAATTTCCTTAGGTGATCTGCATTCCAAGTCTGGTCGATGAGTCGGCCATTCATATCTTCAAGGTTGTACGCCCCATTATGGATCACCATCTTTATTAGGTATGGTCCTTCCCAGTTGGACCCTAGGACCCTGTCTGACCTCTTCCTGGTGTTCAACATCACTTTCCTGAGGACTAGATCCCCTTCTTTGAAGCTTCGGGATTTAACCCTCATGTTGAAGTACCTGGCAATCCTGCTTTGGTAGATCGCTACCTTCTCAGCTATTCGATCTTGCTTCTCCTCTAGGAGGTCCAAGCTAGCTCGGAGCTTGCTTTCATTGCTCTCTGGTTCTAATCGTTGGACTCTAAAGGATGTCAACTTGTGCTCTATGGGTAGGACTGCTTCAACCATGAAGGCCAGCGAGTAGGGTGTTTCCCCGATAGTTGTTCTCCTTGTAGTGTGGTAAGCCCAGAGGACCTCGGGAAGCTCCTCTACCCATCTGCCTTTCTTCTGCTGTAGCTTTTTCTTCAACAACTTCTTGATGGTTTTGTTCGTGGATTCCACCAAACCATTGGTCTGAGGGTGGGCTACCGAAGCAAACGGAAGGTCGGTTCCTAAACCTTCGTAGAAATCTCTGAATCAGCCATTATCTAACTGTTTTCTGAGGTCGGTTATGATGGCAATAAAGTTTCTGAACCTGCAAACTATATTGGTCTTGATGAACCTTATTGTGTTCTCTTCTGATATCTGGGAGAGTGGTCCGGCTTCAACCCACCTTGTGAATTAGTCAATCGCTACGATAGCGTGTTTGGCCTGTCCAGAGCTGTAGGAAGCGGTCCAATCAAATAGACTCCCTACATAGCAAAGGGGTACGGCGAGCTAAGGGACGACAAGCACTCCGAAGGGAGGTGACTCAAGTTTGTGGCATTCTGGCATGCCTCACAGGTTTGCACCAAGTTCTTAGCATCTTGATGGATGGTCGGCCAATAATACCCCTTACGGAGAACCTGATATGCCAATGCCTCTCCACCAATATGGTTCCTGCATTCCCCGGAGTGAACCTCTCTCAAAGCCCACTTGGCATCTTCAGGGTGTAGACATCAGAGAAGGGGAAGGGATTTTCCCCTTCGGTATAAATGCCCATCCACCATACAATACCGGACCGAGAGCCTTTTAACCCTCCTAGCTTGGTCAGGCTCCCCGGGGAGTTTCCCATCCTGTAGATACTCCACTATTGGATCCATCCAGCACGGCTGTCGGTCCAAGGTATAAGCTTCCTCACCAGTCATAATGCTAGGTAGGGGGATTATTTGAAGAGGGACTCCGTGAGGTAGGGTCTGGCCACCATATGCAGCTATCTTGGCAAGGACGTCTGCCCGATGATTTAGCTGTCGAGGTATCTGCTCGATTCTGAATCCCTTAAATCTGCTTTTGAGTTGATGAACCAATTTCAGGTACGCGACCATATTATCCCCCATTGCCTGGTATTCTCTAGAGACTTGGTTGACCACGAGTGAAGAGTCGATCTTGATATTCAGGTAACCAACTCCGAGTTCTACTCTGCCTCATTGTTTATGGCTTTAAATTCAAACCGAAAATAGTGGAAGCACTCAATTCCCTCCGGGTTGATGAGAACAATGCCCGCTCCTCCCCCATATTTCCCGGAAGCTCCGTCAGTGTAGAGAGTCCATGACCCGCAGCCCTCCGGCCAATTGTCAGACTCTGGAGTCCTCTCAAGGGTTACATCTGTTACCGTGGGGATTGCCTGATCTAAAGGTACTGAGAGCTCAGCTACAAAGTCTGCCAGTGCCTGAGCTTTTATCGCGGTTATAGGCTTATACTTTAAGTCAATCTGGGTGAGCTCTAGGGCCCATAGAACCAGCCTTCCAGAAACATCCGGCCTTTATAAGAACTGATGGATGGGTTGGTCTGTCACCACTGTTATTGAATGAGCATGGAAGTAAGGACGAAGTTTACTTGCCGATGTCACCAAGGCGTAAGCGAGCTTCTCCAATAGAGTGTAGTTCTTCCCGGGCTTGGTTAGAGTGTGACTCACATAGTAGATAGGTCTATATATCTTATCCCCGCACTCCTTGACCAAGTCCCTGCTCACGACGATTTCTGAAATGGCCAAGTATATTTGGAGCTCTTCTTCAGGATTTGGCTTGACCAGCAGTGGAGGGCTTGTTAGGTATCTTTTCAAAGCTTAGAAAGCTTGTTCGCTTTCTTGATCATACTTCATGTTTCTTCCCTGCTTGATAGCTTTGAAGAATGGTACGCACTTATCGGTGGACCGAGAGATGAACCTATTGAGCGCTGCTACCTGTCCGGTCAAGGCTTGAACCTGTTTAAGAGATATGGGGGATTCTAGATCTAGGATAGCCATGATTTTTTTCGGGTTAGCCTCTATGCCTCTCTTATGGGACCATGAAGCCAAGAAACTTCCCCACAGTTACCCCAAATGCGCATTTGGAAGGGTTCAACCTCATCTGGTTTTCCCTCAGGATCACGAAGGTCGTCCAGGTGGCCTTCCAAGGTTGAAGATTTGGTGATCATGTCGTCGATGTACACCTCTATCGACCTTTCGATTTCGGGCTTGAACAACCGATTGACTAACTGCTGGTAAGTAGCTCCAGCGTTCTTGAGCCCGAAAGGCATCACCTTGTAGCAGTATAGGCCTTGTGCGGTGATGAAACTGGTCTTTTCTTGGTCCGAGGATGCATCATGATCTGATTGTAGCCAGAAAATGAGCACATGAAGCTCAAGAGCTTGTTCCCGAAAATGGAATCGATCAGCTGGTCGATTTTTGGCAGAGGGAAACTATCATTCGGGCATGCCCGGTTGAGGTCGGTGTAGTCTACACACATGCGCCACTTCCCATTTGCCTTCGTGACCATGACCATATTGGCGATCCATTCGGGGTATCGGGCTTTTCAGATGAAGCCTACCTGGGTTAGTTTATCCACATCTTCTTGAACCGCCATATTTCTTTCAGTGTTAAAGTGACACCTTTTCTGTTTGATGAGCTTGAAGGTCGGATCCACAGCCAGTCGATGTGCAGCTAGTGTCATCGGGATCCCCGGCATCTCAGTAAGACTCCAAGCAAAAATGGCGTTGAACTCTGTGAGGAGCCTAATCAATCCTACTTTCATTCATGGCTCAAGGGTAGCTCCGATATTGACGACCTTCGAGGGATCGCTTATTCGAACAGGAATTTCTTCTAACTTATCCACTGGATGGTCGTTGGCCCATTCCCTTCTCTATTCTTCCATGT
Organism: Dipteronia dyeriana; assembly: GCA_032871835.1. NCBI lineage: Eukaryota > Viridiplantae > Streptophyta > Magnoliopsida > Sapindales > Sapindaceae > Dipteronia > Dipteronia dyeriana. The sequence goes on from CM065295.1 coordinate 14,998,014, forward strand.
CGGGCACCACGGTAGGACCCACATCTTCCAGATTTAGTGCAGAAGTTATCCTACCTTGGATCGTCGTCACCTGGGCGAGTTGCTTAGCTAGAGTTGTTGGGTTGGCTGACACTGCGTAGCATTTCCTAGCTGCTTGCTAGAGAGGTGCGGCTCCAATGATCACTGGTAGGATTTTTGATCCTACGGGTGTGATGGAGTCCTCAGTGAACCCATATAATGGAGTAGTGCAACTATTGTTGCACCACTGTTTCAAATTTAGCTTATCCAAGGTATCTTTGAACAGGACGTCGACACTACTACCCATGTCGACGAGCACGCGGTGCACCATAAAATTGGCAATTTGTACCGTGATGACCATGGGGTCATCATGAGGTTGTATGGTGTTATAGACATCTGCTTCGGTGAAGATGATCTGTGATAGCTGGGAGAGATTGGTCGGTTTCTGGTTAACCTTGAAAACATCTCGCCTCTCGTCCTTACGTAGGACCTTCCTCACATGGTTTTTCCTGGAACTGTTGGAGGTACCGACCAGAGTGGGTCCCCCGCTGATAGTATGTATTACCTGAATCTGTTGCATCAGGTCCGCCTGCTCTCCCTTTCTTTTCTCAGCATGTTTTCGGATCTCGGCTTGCACCTCCCTTCCAATCTGAATGTTCTCCCTGACTTGTTGTAAGAATTCTATCAAGCATCCTCCCCTTATCAAAGCTTCAATCTGGTTCCGCAGGTTGTAACATTCTGAAGTGTTGTGCCCCTACATCATCGTGAAAGTAGCAATATTTATAACGATTTCTCTTATCGATCAGGGCTTTCATGGGAGCGGGCTTCTGTAACAAACCCTTATCCCTAATGGCGAGGTAAACTGTTTCTCGAGATGCATTTAAAGGAGTGTAATGGTCGTACCCCCTCTCATCGCGGGCTACATGGGCCACTATCCTCGGAGGTGGTAAAGCTGGATGAGGAGCTCGTTTATCTGGATACCTTTTCGGTCTGGGTTGAGGAATGAGGAAGCCGTATGTTGATTTATTATGGAGTTTGTTCTGGCTTTTATGAGCTTGCTCAGGTCTGGGAGCTTCCTTCTTTTGTCATTTTACGGCTCTCATGTCGTCATGCTCCATCTTGACCTTGAGCTGTTCATCGACCTCAATCTGCTCCAGAGCCCGGTCATAGGCTTCCTGGTAAGTTTCTAGAGGTCTCTTAGTGAACGATCGGAAAAGCTTTCCCACCCACAGGTTCCTTCTGAAGTTGGCTAGTGTTTTCTTCTCAGTGAAGACCCCCATCTGGATGACTTCCTTGTGGAAACGCTCGACGTAAGCCCGAAGGGTTTCCCCTCTCTCCTGGATCACATATTGTAGATGGATCGGGTCTTTCAGTCAGGGCTTAATTCCCTAGAATTGTGAGCAGAAATCAGTTGATAACTTGGTGAAGAAATCCACTCTTCCAGCGGGTAGTTTCCTAAACCAGGTTTTAGCATAATCCGTGAGCGTAGTAGGGAACATTCGACACATAGCGGCCTTGGTTGTGTTCTGGACCTCCATCTGTTGAACAAAGCTCTCTAAGTGGCTCAAGAGATCTTCAGTTCTAGAGAATCCGTCAGCTGGCATTTTGAACTTAGGCGAGAGCTCTGCCTCCTGGATACTCCTGGTGAAAGGAGCATTCATTTCACTTAGAGGATCTTTCTTGTCCTCCTTGTACTTTCCCTTCTTCATCAATTGGACCTCTTTCTGATGCTCTGCCAATTAGTCCCTTAGACGCTTGCTTACGGATTTCCTTGAGTTGATCTCGGATTCCTCACCATCAGATCCCTCTGGCGAACTGGCGATCTCTACCTGGCTCCTTCTTCGGGGGGGGTCGTTCCCGGGGACAGACATCTGCCTCGGATTTAACTTGTCTTGGTTGATAGCGTGGTAGGGATTCGGGAACATTGGGCATGGGCCCTAGCCTATCCCTGGATCGAGGTTGGTAGCCCCGCTCTATTACGAGTTGATTCCCGGGGGGGGCAGGCTCCAGGCGATCGAAGGCGGGTTGCCTAGCCCCAGGCCTGCTTGACTCCCCCTGATTGCAGATACCCGCTTGCTGGATAGCGATACCCTCAGCAAGTAGTTGGAGGCGGACATTTTCTACAAAGGTCGTTGCTTGTAAGTTCCTCGGTTTTTGATTGGCTTATTTCGTTGATAACCACATTTTGGGAACAATATGTAAGGGTAGTTTAGGTCTTCATTGCTCAAGTCCCTTCTCAAACATCAAAGGTAAAATCACTTGCTTAATCTTCATTGAAGAGATTTAGTGCACACACTCACTCTCATACATGTTATTTTTAATCATCTTGCTTGCATGCTTATTTGCCATTTTGTGTGTGTTGTGTGTATTGTTTTTATTTGAGTGTTGATTGTGTGTTCGTGCCTCAAAATGAGGATTTTTCCTCTTTACCGCGGTCCAGACCGCTCTCTTTGCAGTGCCCTCACTTCGGGTTGCACAACGGTGTTTGACAGAGGATGCACACAGTGTCTACCGCGGTCTGTGCATGTTGCCTACACCGCGGTCTCCCAAGCGGAGTTTCACAGAGGATGCATGCTGTCCAGACCGCGGTCTGTGCACGCTGCATGCACAACGGCCTACAGAGCGGCATTGTCCAGACGATATACAGCTCTCTATGCCGCGGTCTGGACACTTGCCTGGACCGCGGTACAGCCAGCGGTCTTGACGCTTTTTGGATGCGTGTTGCCAAAAACGACGCAGTTTCAATTGGGCTTCGTATATATTCACCATCTTCTTCCCGATTGGTTTTTGAGAGCTTCCAAACCTATTTTTAAGAGAGATAGATTGTTCTTTAGAGAGAGAAGCTCCAAGAAGCCATTTTTACTCACCTATCCTTAAAATCCAAATCATCAAGCATCTTCCAAGCATGGGTTTCTTGTGTGTGCATGACTAGGTATTCTCTACATGTTCTAAGCTTTATGTTTTCATTACAAAGACATGTATGCCTAGGGTTTTAGTTTTTATTGCACATTAATTGTTTGCTTGAGTGTTTAATTGTTTTTATGACATTCTTGTGTTTTGTTTGTTGGTTGAGATGCATTAATTTGTGATAGCTAGCATTTAGGACGATTTTACCCTTCTAGCCAATTCTTCTTGCCTTTGCATTTAGAACATTGATATCTAGGATTTGCTTTAATTTTCATTATTAATCATAGATAAGCATGAATGTATTGACCTAGCATTTCTTGCATATTGAATATTCTTACATATTCACTTAGGTTGCCATTATCTCATCATTGTTGCTTTAGCTTGTGGTTAAGTGGTTAGTGCACAAGGCTAGTGATCCAAAATCTCTATTAAGGCCCGTTGAGTAGAGTGAAAGGGTTAGTAACTGGAGGGTTAGACGGGAGGTCAACCTAGGTTGTAAAATTTTACTCAATAGTGGATTTTGAGGATCGAGGGTGGCGCTCTGAATAGCCCATGGTTTTTCCTATTTGGAGGGTTTCCACTTATATTTTCTGTGTTGTTATTGGTGTATGCTTGTTGTCATTTAATTGAGCATTTAAGTAGATTGGGGTAGAATTGTTAATATTGATTAACACTCTCTAGGGAATTTCACTGCTTATTGGTCGAGCTCGACCTGACGTCCCAGATGGGGATCCAGAGCCCGCACAGTGGCTGGCTAGGTGGGAATCTGGCTATGGAGCCCTGATTTTCTCCCTTTCTTTGGGACCTTTCGTGTCGATGTAGCAGAAGGTTGTCCCGAGGTGCCCTGCTGACCTTGTGAGGAGCGGAGCCTCATGATTACTATGAACTAACACACTTTTTGAATATAAAAAGATGGTGGTGTGAGAGTTTCCCACAGACGGCGTCATAAAGTGTTGACAGGAAATTTTCTCATGATGGAAAATTTCTGTTAACACCCTCAAGACCACTACCACGAAAGTGGTGGCCGGAGTCGGTACCGTTGGTTCCCGACCTGTTAAGAGATAGAGGAAAGACCGGATCGTAATAACAGTAAATGAGAGCTTTTATTATTGATAGATTGCTTCAAAATACAGATCGCTCTCTCATGTGCTCACAGTCTCTCTAAGATTGAGGGTGGTGGCAACTCTGTGCCTGTCGAATAGTGGAAACAAAGGTGGCCGTGTTCTGAATACAGAATTTAGGCCTTCCTCTCTTCTTTTCTGTTGCTATCTAACTTTTTCTAGGTATATCTCAGTCTATGTAGGTTGTTCTCTGTCTTTTTTTTTCTCTTTTCTCTACCATGCTTGACTTCACCTATTTATATCGTCCAAGTAGGTTTTTAATTCGTAAATACTTTACCGTGATCCTATAAATTCGTTCCCTCCTTATCGGGCGTGATTCGTCATTTGAATTTGAATTGTTACGGGATTTTATGATATCGTTGACGGATATAAGTTTGTTTCCTTTTTTGAATCAAACTCTTGACGTGCATGTAAACATTACGTGGAGATGATCCTGTGTGCACTCGTGCCATGAATTTTCATGGAGGTCACCCTATCAGCTGCCTGTTGCCCCGTAGAACGAGGTAGATCCCTGCTCCGACTCTGCTCATAGAAGCTTAAGATAGATTTTCCCTAACCTTTGGGGGCTTGAGGTGCTCTTGTAGACATTCCTGAGAGGTAGCTGGGGTAATGTAGATTTAGGCGTGATTCTTCCTTTATGTTCAGCAATGACAGCGGGCTTCAAGAGATGTTGGCGGGCTTCTCTCGAATGTCTCTTGAGCTTGGAGACTTCCCCTGGCATTCTCGGGGCGGTTGTGGAGCTCAACCTCAGAGCCGAGGTTCCCCGATAGATGGTCTGGAGAAGCCCAGGTTCCAGTACTCTTGTGGGGGCCTCATTCTGGTCGCGCCTGACTTGTTTTCTTATAGTCTTGAAGCCGAGCCGGCCTTCCCTGCTCCCGTGGGGTGGCTTTACGACTTTTTCGGGCTTCATGATTGTCGATTATGGGTGGAAAATTTCTCTTTGACCTCTGACCAAATTTCACTATTAACAATATGAAACGTTGTGAGCATTGATGGTGGTGGATTGGTGTTTTCATGAGATGAACTCTCTTTGTGGACAACACATAGAGATTGAAGTTCACTCATAATTTTCTAAAGGGTTGCGTTAATTTGAATGAATCTTGACTCATATCGAGTTAAAATCTTGTAAACATTGTTACGAATTTCGGCATCCATAAGAACTGATCCCGGCTTTGATACCATTGTTATGTACTTTTTTAATCCTGAAAAATATATAAAGAGAATTTAGAAAAGAGATACAACAACTAAAGAGATAGGGAGGATAATTGGTATTTCATTCATGATAATCCATTTTATACAACAACGGCCATATATATAGGCAACTAACAGAAACAACATAACAAGAAAATGGGAAAATGGGAAATAATGGGCACACTTCATGCAACAGGAGGTCGTTCACTAACAAGGCCTAAACCACCCACTTATTGAAAACAACTAACACAAAACAACTAACATTTTGCTGACCAAGTCCTCCATGCATGATGTCGCGGTTTGCATGGCTCGTGAAGGACATATCAGATACTTACCAGAAACATCACTTGAAATAAATCTCCAAACTCAACCTTCTTAAACCAATCTCTTCTTCTCTCTTCGGATTTCATCTCTAGTTTTGAGTTTTAGATTTCTCATTGATAGATTTTTATTTCAATTTTCTTCTCTTGTTCATAAATTTGATTTCAAAGATTAGTTTTTTATGTGTCTAAGAAAATTATATATTGGTTTCAAAAGTTAAAAAAAAAAATTCTCTGATTTTAGATATAAAAGATTGTATTTTTATTCCTTTTTAACACTATTATTTTCTCTTCTCTTTGTTTTGATCCATGTTGTTATTTGCCTCTTCTTTTATTTAAACCCATGTTATTATTTGTCTTTTTCTTTTGTTTAGATCAATGTTTTGTTGGATTTAAGGTTAAAAAAAAAAAAAAAAAACCTCCTTAACTTTTTGGTTTTTTAATCATATTTGTTTTTTCAGGATTTCTCCACGATCAACAAACCTAGTAAAATAAAAATCAATCATATTCAACTACCATCATCACAACTATAAGCTTTATACCGCAATATCAATAACCTTTAAAGCAATAAAATCAAAATCAAATTCAACAAACCCATATGTGAATGTCTATATTCCAGTACCCGTTAGTTTCAGCACTCATATGTTTTTTTTATTCTTTTTTATTCTTTTTTTACCGATTTATTCCTCTTATCTCAGTCCCCTTTCTTTCCTTTTATTCTTAATTTTCCACCTCTTCCCCTCAACAACCGAGCATAGCCTAGCTAGGTTTGCCACCTTCAATCCCAAATAATATACGAGAGACAAACAAAAAGAAATAAGGCAATTTATTCCACCATGAATTGCCCTTTTGAAAACTTAGGGCTCTTTTATATTAATATTTTGAAAACAAAATGAAACGTAAATTTACAATATATATTGATTTATATTTATAATAAATTAATCTAAAATATAATAAAATTATATTAAAAAATTTAATAAAAATATATTAAAATAGTTGAAAACATTAAATAAAAGAAAAAAAATCGACCACTTGTGCATGTTATTTTTATCTTTTTGCATGTCAATAGCTAATCTCTGCACATATTAGCTTTGTATGGTATTTAAATTAAAATATATATTTTTCCTCGTAATAATTAAAGTTTATCATCAAAAGTTAGTAAAGGGGTCAATTTGATACTTTTAAAAAATATAAGTCAAAATAAAAATTTCAACAAATTTTTAAGATTTATTTAGTAATTATCCTGTTAAAATTAATAATTTTTTCTTTTATTGAAAATTCTATCGCAATTGCTACGATATATAGATACTCTCGTACATTTTATTTTTATTACTCGAACTAATACAAGTTTTTAGGCAAATAAACGTTTTTAAAGTATCACATGATATAATCCTATTTACTTTTGCTTAAAAGTAATTAGTATTTATATTTGTGTAATTTTCCGAAGCGTTGTTTTCACAATGTGTAAAATAATATTTATATATATTTTCATATATAATAATATAATAATAGACTTTTTTCTATTTTTTATATAATCGCAATACGTGGTAATCATAAAAGTTATTAATTTTTTTAAATATATAATCATATAATAATAAAAAAAATCTACTTTTTATATGGTCACGACACGTAACAACATAAATGTTATTAATTTTTTTATCATATATCATATATAATAATATAATAATATATTTTTTTTTTGATGTGGTTATAACACGTCATATATAATAATACAATAATATATTTTTTATACTTTTTATGTGGTTACGACAGGTAACAATCATAAATATTATTAATTTTTTTAAATATATAATATTATATATCATATATAATAATATAATAATAGACTTTTTTTTACTTTTAATGTGGTTGCAACATATGGCAATCATAAATATTATTAGTTTTTTAATTTTTTTAATATATAATATAATATTATATCATATCATATATCATATATCATATCATAATATATATTTTTTCTACTTTTTATATGGTTACGACACGTGACAATTATAATTGTTATTATTTTTTTTATTTTTTAAAAAATAATATAATAATAATCATATATCACATGTATCATATATCATATATCATATAATAATAATAATAATAATAATAATATCATTTTTTTTTTTTTGATGTGGTTGTGACATGTTGTAAAATAAATGTTATTAATTTTATTTTATTTTTCAAATCATATATAATATTATTACAATGAATAGCTAATTAATAGAGAATATATTTATTATCAATGGTTACTGATGGTGAATATATATAAAAAGGTTAAGCAATTAATGGATTGCATAACGATTCATAATTATGAGATTGATGATTAAAAATTATATTTAACTAACTATCGATGAATTCTAAAAGACAACACATCGATTTTATTTTTGAACATGTAAAAGACACTACATTAATAGTTTAAAAAAATCACTAATATTAATTGATTAATCAAACTAACTAATTAATTAATTAATAATTTAGTAAACATTAACAAGCCTTAGCCATTAATATTTTTTTAGGACAATACTTATGTACTGACCCTACCAATGGGGTGTTAAGTCAGTGCCTAAACATTTTCCTTTTGAAAAAAATAAATAAATTATATTTAACTAATAATTTAGTCAATTCAAAAGACAATACATTAATGGTTTAAAAATATATTAAAATTAATTGATTAATTAAATTAACTATTTAATTAATAATTTGATAAATTCAAAATCAAATTATATATATATTAAGATCACCGAAATTTGAATAGGCTTCATAATTAATTAAAATTTTATATATTAGATGGGAAATTTTTTACTTTTTATCATAAATCACAAATAAGGGGTAGTTACATTAATATTTAAAACTATATTAATATTACTTGTTCAATTAAAGTAACTAATTAATTAATAATTTGATAAATTCAAAATCAAATTCTATATATATTAAGGTCACCGAAATCTGAATAGCTTTAATAATTAATTGTAAATTTGTATTAGATGGGAAAATTTTGCCTTTTTGTCATAAATCACAAATAAGAAGCAATCAAGAGACATTGAGAGACAACCCAATAAATTACAAATCAATATACAATCCCATAATTAATGAGATAATAATTAAATTCATTTAACCAATCCCATAAAAAAAATCCTTCACTTTCCAATCCATTTTCTACAAATTTAATTTCTCTATTGAATAATCCATTGTTATTTCTTTTGTATTTGTGTTTCAAAGATCAATGAGAGAGACAATTGAGGAAGATGTGACTTCTATATAAAAATCAACTACTCCTTTTTGTTTTGTTTTTTTTTTCATTTTAAAATCATTCATTTTTAATTATAATGATAAAATATGTATATTTGTTTCCGGATTTAAAATCACATATAATTATATTATTGAATATAATGATATAATATATATATATAAGTCTTTGTTTTCTTTGATCTTCTATTATAATTATACGTGATTTCGTTTTTTTATGTTTAATTTTTTGGACTTAATGCTCTTTCAAGATAATCAAGATTTCAGATTGTTTTTGTGCTATATGAATATACCGCTGTATTATTATCATATTATTATTTTGAAACCTGACGATTGGGGTAGATTTTAATCTTAATTTACAAGTTAATTGTGTTTCACGAGGTGGGTATAAAGAGAAAGAGGTCAGTGGTTATTTTTGCCCTGTTTATCTATTTGCTTTGCTCTTATTTGTTTCTTACATGTTTTTTTTTTTTTAAAGTATGGCCAAACACAACAGGTTACTGTCTACCCAAATTCCCACAATTCATCAAGTCCATCGGGTCATATAAGGTTTGTCATTTATAATTTCATTTTTCTCTATTTTAGTTTTTTTTTTAAATATAAAAAATAACTTACATTTTGGTATATCTTTCTTAGTCATTATGCAAAATTAATGGATCTCCATAGAATGTTCTTAGTTTAAGTGAACATGTGATTTGATTTTTTATATATTTTATTTAATTGTGTATAGTTCATGTAATATTTTTTAATCTTTTTAGTTCAAACTGTAGTGTTGTTAATGTATGTATTCAACAAGCTCATGTGATTGATGAAACATGCTGCAACAAAGGAAGTAATAGTAATTGAATTTAATGTTTATTTTTGGTATCAAAATATATAAAATTTATTTTTATTATTCTTTTATTAATATTATTAAGTTGTGATTGATTTTGTGAATTTATTTTTTTTAAGCGATTATATAAGTACAAATTTATTAGACGTAGAAGACACATATAAACAAAAATCGATTTAGATACAGTCATTGGTTCATCTTCAAGACACATGAAACACTCCGTATCTAGAAGAAATGATCAAAGATAACATATGTGGTGAACATGAGAAAGTTTCAGAATATTTCAAATGTAAAAATAGTGGTAGACTACTCTTTTTTAAAGGGGTTCGCATGCTTAAATTTTTAGCTAAATTGTTTATTTAGTGGTTTTTTTCTTTATAATATTTATTAATGCCAATTCTAAAAATTGTGTAACGTATTTTTTTTTCCTTTTGTTTATTCCCCTCTCACAGAATCAAGCAGTTTACAACATAAATTGAAAACCAAATGATTAAAAAAAAAAAGTCAGAATTCAAGTTAAAATCTTTATATAAGAGACACTATAAGAAACTGGAGTTTAGAAAACAAAAATAGAAAAATAAGAAAACAAGTGAAATACTTGAGAGGCGGTAATCCATATATTATATATACAACAAATAAGTAAATAATTCAACTTCCATATTATTCTATTTACCTTCATAAACATATTCCAGTTTATTTATAAAAGTATAAAACTTCTCAAACTATAATCGATTGCTGAATTTCTTTTTTCTAAACTTGGCTTATTTTACTCTGATTGTATACTTTATATTATGTAAAGGTGAATATTTTATCAAAAAATATAAATATTATATACGGTTGGAGTATGAGCATTCCTACCACCTAACCACATATTATAACATGTTGAGGTTAATATGGCTTAAGTAACTAAAGGAAAAGCTATATGTTCGTTATGTTTAAACATGTTTGGATAAAAAAAAATCGGTACAAACAGTTTTTAATACAAAGCACGCGCAACGCTCGGGCTGAAAAATTAGTTTTTTTATAATGTGTAGCTTGTATGATTAATATGTGACATTAATTAGCCTTTGATTTCACGTTAAAGAGTTGAATCGAAGTAGGGATACATTTCTAGTACTTTGAGTTATGAACTTTTCAAACTTCCAATAATACTCGTGTAAGGTAGAAGATTTTCATTATCAAAACTATGTAAATTGTATTATTTATGGAAAAAATATATATTACAATTATGAACTGTCAGGACTTGTTAAGATCAAACAATACATGTACGGTCCGGATATCCATTCATATAAACCGGAAGAAAACTCTACACATATACTTATAAGATAAGTATGGTGGAACTCGAACTCCTGACTACCGGATGTTGAAGGGATATGCACAACATAACTAGGGGTAGGGGCGAAACCAGATTTTTTTTTTAGGTGGGCTGTTTTGAATTATGTATATATATATAGACAAAGGTATGTGTCGACTTTACGAGAGAAATTCCAGTAATTAAAAAAATGTATGTATGGTTGAAATTGACAAATTAATAATATATATTTTTAAATAGTTGTAAATCAACTACTTACTTTAAAATCTAAAATAAACAGATAAATGGATGAATATTTTTTTTTTCAAGAGTAATTGAGTTTAAATTAAATATGAAAATACTTACATATATAAAAGAGGATTTTTTTTTAATCATATAGTGTATTTTTCTTCACTAAAAGATAATCTTAACTTTAATTTTTTAATTAATGGATAATATATATATATATATATATATATATATATATATATATATATATATATATATATATAGATATATATAATATTTAAAAGCATTAGTATATATTAATTATTATTATTTTTCAAATGCTTGGGGTGGGCTAATGAATAAACAATGATGATTAATGACTTAATGACTACAGTAACATTATGAGTTATAAAAAACAAATTATTGTATAGTTACGTGAGAGAGAATTGGTTATTTTTTGTTTACTTTTCTTTTCTTTTCAATTAATCGTTAATTTTTATACACTATTTGATTGAAATCTAAATACTGAAGTTGACTTATTATCTTTAAAGGTCGTTTGTTTTTTCTACTAAAAATTTAATATGTCTGAATCATAATTATTAAGTTGTTTTGTTTGTTTTTCTAAGTGGTCAAACAACTTAAAAATACTAAAAAAACAACTTAAAATAAAAAGTAAAAAATCATGACTTTTCACTTAATTGCAAATCACTGATTGTATTAAATGTAATCCAAAATATTTTCTTCTGATACTATCCTCTCATATATAACATATTTCCAATTTCATATGGTATAGAAATTTTTATTTTAATAAATTGCTTATTTTAAATAGTTTTAAAAATAAAAAAGAATCATAATCACTTCTCATATTGGTGTTTAATATCAATACTTTATTTTGATATTAGGGTGATGTATTTATATATTTTTTAAAATGTTTTGTATGAGTTTTTCCTGTTACCCCTTTTATTTTATTTTAAAAAAAACTTTTTTTTTTTATAAAAAATGAAGTTTGTTTGTAATTAAAGAAGAAAATCATATTTTTATTCCATATTATATGTATAATTGTTTAACGTATGTATAAATGTAAAATTACTTCTTTTCATACAATTTTACTTTTAAAAAACAAACGTATTGACAATACATTCAGATGTGAGAAAAAAAAACATATCATTCAGGTTTAGATTTTAATCAATATTAAGTTTTTAAAAAAATTCAGGACTATTCAGTATTCGGATAAAAAAACAAACGATCTCGTACATCAACTTAGCCAAACCCAAAGACAAACATATGTCAAGAGTACTTTAATACTCAAGATGATGAATTGTAATTAGCCCATGCAGCACATCCAATCATAGTTTAGATGTTTGTGCACTTTCCAAACCATATTCGGATAAATCCTTTCCAAATCGGCATTGGTTAACGGCGTCATATTCCGATAAATTCCTAACTTGACGGACGACTTAAAATTATATATATATATATATATATATATATATATCCAAATGAGAAAAATAACATTAGAAACAAATAAGATTTACTTGATTAAACAGCTCATAGTTAATGAGATGAATTCAATAGAAAGAGAGAAATTGATGAAGCGTAACTGAGTGAGTGCCACAATCAAGCCCAAATTGCCTTGGATGCTTTTCTGATTTTATAAGGCCTTGGATTGGGAAACCATTTTACTTAATCCCTATGAGGCTATAAAACTTGGACTGCAGTCTCACTTTTGAGCCCAATAGGACTTCAATAACTTCTGTCTTCCTGTTCTTGTAGTATTAGATAAATATAATAATCTTCAGGTGCACCGCCGTCTTAGCTCAGCTGGTAGAGCGCATGGCTTTTAACCATGTGGTCGTGTGTTCGAATCCCACAGACGGCGTTATTTTTTGCATCATTTCATCATATGCAATCCTTGTCGGCAGTCGGCACCTCTCGCTCACATATCATTTTCTCACAAAAATAAATAATCTAATCCTGTGTTTATCCTTTTTGCCTTACGAAACACCCATCATGCGTGTCCTTGGAGTTACCACCAAATCATATATACGAATTCGGATCATCTGGGGCCGTTTGATTGAAGTGATCGGATATGATAGATTTGTTTTACATAATTTTTCAATAAAAATAATCCCATCTACCAATATTATCTCATTTCAATGGGATAAATTAATCTCTACGAAATAGATAAGACTAATTTCTTTTCCCTCCAAAAGGGAGACCAACCAGACAAGCAGAGTGGTGGACGAAAGGACGGTTCTTGCATTGTTATCTTGTTCATGACTTGTGTTCGTCGTTAAAAAAGAAAAACTCAAATCCTTTTACAAAATATCAAATAAAGATGAAAAGAGTATAATGAAGATCTATTCACAAAAGAAAATATGAAGAAAAGAAGATCGTGGAATAAATTAGAGCAAGGCAAAGGGATTGAATGTTAAAAATCAAAAAAAGAACCATAAAAACTAAAAGAAGGAGAAGAAGAAGTTGAGAGAGAGACCGGGATGGATTACATGGGGACTGGATCTGGGTCTCCCAACATAACGTTTTTTTCTATAAAAAAAAAAAAGAATTATAATTCTGTTTTTAATAAAATATTAACAGCCTGAATGAAAATAAGGAAAACAACCACCACGGAGGTGTATATAATTTTCTTTTCTATTTTTAATTATATTCTATATTACACCAAACATATTATTACATGAAGTCCTATAATCCATCCGATCTCACTTTTTTTAAGTAGTTCAATCTTATTTCACCCATCAGAACAGTGACATGTTCTTTATACTGATACCAATCTCATGACGCACCAATATTATAATCACTCGACCGCACATTTTTAAAAAGTCAAAATAAAAATCTACCCATATATACATAACATCATGAGATCGGGTTGATGATCATGAGAGAATATTAGCCGCAAAAATTGACGTGCGTGCGGATCCGAAACCGAAAGCATGCACTTTTTCTTTAAACAAAGCCACGCCATGTCGATCTCAGTCCTTTTTGCGGCTGGAATAATAATCATAATGATCTTAGATTTTTATTTATATATATTGATTTGATTACAACTTAATACATAAAGCCATTATCATTTTAGTCCTTAAATTTCGATAAAATCTCAACTTTTTAAGTATATTTGGTTTTTTAAATTCTTAATCCCTGATTTTTCATAAATACATTGATTTGGTTCATCTATTGATAATAGTCAGTCAAACTTAACGGTTATAAGGATAATTTTTATCTTTAAATAGATCACTCATTTGATAAAATTAAATATCCTTAATTTAATAAAATTAAAATGAGTAAATTAACCAAAGAAAAATTAAATAAAAATATATGGAACCGGATTTCCAAATTCTAATTCAATTAAAGCACCCAGAAAAAAAAAATCAGTAAATCTCTTCCTCTCTTTAAAAAAAAATGCTCTATTGTCAAACACCGATCAAACGAAACCAACAGAATCAAACAAATACCACACTAATCAAACATCACCACTGAATATAAAACAATAAATAAAAAATCAAACCGAAGAACAAGATGTATATGATTTGGGATTGAATTAATTGTTCTTTTATTTTTCAATATGCAGATTTCAACTTCAATTAAATATTATTTCTTTTTGTCAATGAAAACCTATCGGAGATCTTGAGCAATTAATCCCTTTCATTTTCACTTTCCCTTCTCTCTCATCGTTTTCTTCCTCTCTCTCTCGCCTCTCTCTACCTCCTCCACCACTGCTGGAGATGGTTGTTGGTGATATGGCAACCTGGTGAAGGAGACACGGATCTGCTCCACCAGTGCGGAGACGGTTGATATTGGTTTGATGGTGATGGAGGTTGTCGACGGTGGAAGCGGAGATCCGCGCGACACAGTGGAGATCAAGTTTTTGATATGGGTGGATTTGTCTTGGTGATTACTGGTTTGGTGATGCTGATGATGGAGGAATATGGGTTTTGTGTTGATGAATATGAGTTGTTGTGTTGATGAATCTGGGTTTATATTGATTGTGGAAGATAGATGATTCCATGGAGTATTTATTTTTTTTTTAATAAAAAGGAATAAAAAGGAGTCTTCGATTTATGTTTGTGTTTGGGAGTTTGCCTTTGGAGAGAGAAAAAAAAAGGGATGGGAGTTTGTTGTTAGAGAGAAAAAAAAAAAGAGAAAGGCTGGTGAATGGTGATTATGGATTTGTGGTGATTTCTGGGTTTATGGTGAGTTTTTGTTTTTGTTTTGGTTTTGATTTTGGTTTCGGTTTTGATTGCAATTGCAATTTTGATTTTGATTTTTGGTTTCTAGATTTCTGGGTTTGAAGGTGCTGATGATGAATTTTTTTTCCTTTACTGATGTCGTTCTTTTTCTTTTTTTTTTTAAATAAATATAAGTTCTATATTTTTATAGTTTATTTATTTTTGTTTGTATTTTAATTTTTAATTTTTAATTTTTAAAATAATTAGTTTTGATTTAATAATTAATTATAAAAAATAAAATAATCTATTTATATTTTTTTTATTAGGATGGACCGTTAAAATTAAAAATAAAGATATCAAATTAATGTATTTATAAAAAATAAGAGATCAGGTCCTGTAAAAGCAAACACTCTACAAAATTAAGCTTTCACCCAAATTTTGGGACTTGGACTTAATTAATGTCTTCTCGAATATTATATATAAGGTTAAAATCATTTGTATCCATGTCATTTAACCTATTAACCGTTCTGATCCCCCGGTTTCAATATTTCTCCATCAGGTACTTTTATAAATATTTACGTTAAAATTTAGATGTCTGATATGTACGGAGTGCAAAATACTCCGCTAAAGTTGTTGAGAATGAAAAATGACAGTTTTATCTTCAAAATGTCTTTTTTTTAAAAAAAACTTTTTAGTTTAAAAAAAATATTTTTTTATTTTTTTAATTTCAAAAAATATTTTTTAATTATTTTAATTTTAAAAAAATCCTTTTTAATTATTTTAATTTTAAAAAATCTTTTTTATAAAAAATTGGATCTCCACCATCCATTTAAGATGGATGGTGGAGATCGCTTGATCCAAATAACAAAAAAAAAAAATTACTAAATATTTAATTTTTATAAAATAACAGAAATAAATAAATAAAACAAAATTTTAAATTTTATAGAGAATCCGGTGGATCTCCACAAAATAAAAAATAAAATAAAATAAAAGCACTGCCCAAAACCCAAAATCATCCAAACCCAGCCACCACCTCCAAAATCCAAACCCCAACTCCAATCTCATCCTACAAACCAAACTCAGAACCCCAAATCAAAGAAACAAAGTAGACCTATATCATCATTAGACCAAAACCCAATTAAAAGAAAAAGATTTACAATGAACAATCATATATTTTAAGCTTAGAAGCTCAGAAAGTAGGCAACTTGTTGCCATACCAATCCACCAACAATGTAAAATCCGAGATCAACCACTCCGAATTCTCTGTGTGTCATTGTCTTTCTCTCTCAATATCCAAATTCTTTATTTTTTTCTCCAAACAATAAATCCAAAAAACAAAGATACCCTATAGTTCAGAAATTTCCGTTTTGGAAAGATTAGACTAAAAGACACCAACTTCCAGCCTAATTCAAGAAACCGAGACATACCCAGATCACAATTTCGCGCAAAAAACCAATAGAATGACAAAGATCTAACAAAACAAGCAGAGATTCAAGGTGTTCTTTTTAAAACCATCCATCGAAAAAACAGATCACAAATAATGAAAATACATTTGTTGGTTTTTTTCTCCAAATCCCCAAATTAAGCTCTCTGTTTCTCTCTCTGAAATCCGCCATTGATGGTTCATCATCCGACGCCGTCGCCGCCTCTGTTTTCTCCTACTGGAACAACGACCCCACTCCCTGCCACTGGTCCGGTTCTCTCCGATAATAATCTCTCTGATTTTCTCCCTCCTTCAATTTGTAACCTCTCTATCCAAAACGTCGACCTCTCCAACAACTCTCTATCGGGATCTCTTCTGGATAATTTGAAGAATTGTAGACAATTACAAAGATGAGAGATCGTGAGGGAGATGAGAAGAGGAGAGAGAACGGTGTGAATTTTGAGAGAGAAGGGTGTGGATGATGAGATGTGTGGCTAGGGTTTGGTGAAGAAGATGGTGAGGTGTGAATTAGCTAGGTTTTGGTGTAAATCGATTGTTTTTTTAGTTTTATTTTAGTTTTTTAATTTAATTATTAATGTACCATTAATAAACCAAGTTACCATTTCACCCTTCGCTTAATACTTTTTAGAAACACGAATGGTACATTTACCATTTTACCATCTGACCATTGATAAAATTTTTGAAAATCATGCCATGTTTGGTTGGGTATAATAGAATGGAAAGAAAGTCATTCCTCTCATGTTTGGTTTGTTAAAATGTAATGGCATAAGGATTTCAATAGAATGTTGATTCCACCATTTTGGTCGAATGAGTTTTCCATCTAAAAACCAATAGAATATCAATTTCATTCCAAACTGAAATTGTTATTCCATAAATACCATCCGATGCCCAAACTTTATTCCAAAAATACCCTCCTTTTCAAAAATAATATATTAATATATAATATTATATATTATATTATATATTATATGTATTATATATGCATTATATATTATTATATACTACATAATATAAATATTATATAAATATTATATTATATTATAATATATATATATATATATTATTTATATATATTATAGTTTTATTATCCATAATTTATCATGTTATTATAAATGTATATATTCTATTTATATATATTATAATTATTATATTTTATTATTATTATCAATAATACATCATGTTATTATAAATGTTTTGTAATTAGGGGTATTTTGGTCGAAACCCAGTTAATTTCATTTCATTCTGTTGTTAACCAAACAAAATAGTACTGATTCAGATACTGATTCTATTTCAACCAAACAAAGAAATCATTTTTTCATTCATTTCCATTTTAATTCTCATTTCAATTACCATTCCACCATGATAACCAAATGCCATATAAAGGAATTGGACGACAATGATAAAAATAATAATTATTAGTAAAAATATTGGAACTAATGTAAAAATATTGGAACTAGGAGGACCAGAACGATTAATAGGTTAAACTAGAGGGATGAAAATGATTTTATCCCTAATTATATATTCGTCGTCATCTTCCATGCTTACAAAGGAAAAGGGAGATGAACCTGCGCCTGCCAAATCTTTTTCTATGTTTGAGTGTTTGACACACACACACACATGAGAACAAAAGCTACGAGTGGCAAAACCCTGATTCTCTACTTCAAGTTCCAACATCCTTGTCATCAAGACTATCAAGTTTCTACGCTTTTTTCGCCCCACCAGCTTCACATATACATATATATATATATATATATATATATATGCACATTTTACCTCTTCAATTTATCACGTGCTTATTATTTTGTCCATACTTATACGCACATATATAGAAATCAAGCTCGTATTATTATTGTAACATTTCTAGGTTTGTATTATTGTTTGGCTGGCTCTTAAGTTCTTTAGTTTTTTTTTTTTAATAAGAATCAACTCATCAAAGAGATCATCACATATTCAAATGATCAAATCCTATATGGAGATATGTATAGACTATAGTCAAAAGAGATAAGTGGTCAAATCCTATGAAGGTGGATAAGGATCATATATATTAAAGATAACATATAATAAATATAATGGATTTATATATTTATAGGATAATGTTAATACGTATCTAAAAGTATCTTAACAATCAAAAAAAGTATCAGTTAGCAATCACTTTGTTTCTATACAAAGAAATAAAAACACATATAAATAAGTGGTAATTGTGAGAAATGTCACCTTTTTTTTATGAGTTGTAGTAATGTCACCGGTTTAATAAGTTAAGTTTAAAAGACACATATTATGGTGAACTACCCATATTGCCCTTAAATAATCAATTTGTAATTATCTTTGTACTTCCATCTTCACACTTTGATCACCGAAAGTAGTAACTTCTCTCTCTAAAAAACTTGTATAAAAATCGATCTACAATTTTTCTGAACATGATCCAGTTTTTTTGATAATTTTACGAGCTATTGTATATTTTTGTTATATTGGTTCGAACTTTTTTTGATATGTTTATGAGCTATTTTGTAATTGGTCTGAGTATTTTTTTTTAATTTGTCTAAGCTTTTTAACATTGGTATAAGTATTTTTAAACTGTTGCAAACAAGTTATAATCTTGGACAAAAAAGCTCAAACCTCTAAGAAAAAAGCTTGAGCCCTTAATAAAAAAACTCGATCTTTTAAAAAAAAAACTCGATCGTGTTAAAAAAAAAAAGTTCTATCCCTTAATAAAAAAAACTCGATCATGTTAAAAAAAACCCGATCCTTAACAAAAAAAGCTCGATCCCTTACAAAAAAAATTCGATTATGTACAAAAAAAAGCTCGATCATGTACAAAAAAGCTCCATCTCTTACAAAAAAAGCTCGATCATATAAAAAAATATATATCCTTAACAAAAAAAACTCGATCATGTATAAAAAAAACTCGATCAAGTACGAAAAAACTCGATCCCTTTAAAAAAAAGCTCGATTCCTCACAAAAAACTCGATCCTTAACAAAAAAAACTCGATCCCCTTAAAAAAAACTCGATCTATCATAAAAAAACTCAATCACTTACAAAAAAAAATTCGATTATGTAAAAAAAAAAAAAACTCGATCCTTAACAAAAAAAAACTCGATCCCTTACAAAAAAAGCTCGATTATATACAAAAAAAAAATTGATCATGTACAAAAAAACTTGATCTCTTACAAAAAAAAAAAACTTGATCATGTAAAAAAAAATCTCGATCCTTAACAAAAAAAGCTCGATCATGTATAACAAAAGCTCGATCATGTACAAAAAAGCTCGATTCCTCACAAAAAAACTCGATCCCTTACAAAAAAAACTCGATCATGTAAAAAAAAAGCTCGATCCTTAACAAAAAAAGCTCGACCCCTTACAAAAAAAACTCGACCCCTTACAAAAAAAACTCGATCATATACAAAAAAGCTCGATCCCCTTAAAAAAAAGCTCGATCCATCATAAAAAAGCTCGATCACTTACATAAAAAACTCGATTATTTATAAAAAAAAGCTCGATCCCTTACAAAAAAAGCTTGATCATTAACAAAAAAAAGCTTGATCCCTTACAAAAAATCTCGGTCATGTACAAAAAAAAGCTCAATCATATACTAAAAAGCTCGATCCCTCACAAAAAAAACTCGATCCCTTACAAAAAAAAACTCGATCCCTTACAAAAAAAAACTCGATCCCTTTAACAAAAAAAGCTCGGAAATGTTTCAAAAGTCTCAAAATCCAAGATATTCATCATCGTCAACACACAACAGATCAAATAAAAAAAAAAAATCTGGGGGCGCTGCCCCCTGCCCCCCCGTGAGGTCAACCCCCGAATGCGTCTGCGTAGCGTCTGAGTTTCAATGAAACTTTCTCTCTCTATTTCATAACTCTCATTGTACAAAAATGAATGAAAAATTATGATGAAACAACTATTGGGGGTATTTTTGTCCGTTCACCATAATAGGTGTCTTTTAAACATAAGTTATAAAAGCAGTGATAGTATTGAAACGTCACCTCTAAAAAGTGCTATTTATTTTTTGAACCCTATAAATAACTGTATTTATTGTATTAGTATAATGAATACAGTGACCGTTTTATTTTTATAATAATAAAGTGGTTGTTAACCTGTGTTCTAACATTAAGATATAAATTAAGCCTACCCATATTTTATATTACATCTTCTATTCAAATTATATTAGGCATGACATGCATAAAAGAATCAATTATATTTATACTTATATCACATGATTTGTTTAAATGAAAAAATGACGGTATATCTCAAATTCGCAATACATCCAAGCCCGTGCATATAAAATGTACTAATTAAATATTTCTTGCATGTAAACAATTATATTCAAATCTTTGACAATATTTTAGAACTGTCAAAATTTCCAATTCAGATGCATATCTCTGATACTTCCAATAAATTATTTCAACCAGTACTTCATGTGCAAATTGGCCCAATTGTCAACAGTTGAGTTTCAAAACGAAACAAAAGCATGCAAAAGCAAATAAAGAATGGACAGCAAGAGTCGTGCTACCATTTGAAATATATAAATACAGTGATTTTCTTAATTAAACGTCTCCATATTTGTCCTTTATTTAGATGTCAAACTTCAAATCTAAATATGGTTGAAATATATTTCATTTTTTGAGTTATTTCATAGAAAAAAAATTCAGTTAAATATAATAATAATATTTAGGATGCGAATATTGATACAGATAAAACCTATTACTACACTCATTTTTATAAATGCATTCATATCTAAAATTAAAAAAAGAAATATTACTATAAACACTCATCCTAATACCAATAGTACTCTCATTGAAATAAATATATTCATTTTAATACATATTATTTATAAACACTCTTAACTTATTATCGCACCTAATTTATATAAAAAAATCATATTATTTTTTGAATCAAATCCTTTTTTAATAATTGTGCAATTTACTTTTAAAAATATCTCGACTATAGAAGCCTTATAAGAGGGAATACATGGAACCGTATATGAGGTTAAGCGATTTTCAATCTAGAATTCTCTTATTTATACAACTATTTTTTTAATAAAAAAAACTTATTGATATCTATAGCTATTGTAAAAAAAAAAAAAAAAATTATTGATATATACGGCTATTGTAAAAAAAAATATTGATATAGTTCATAACTATATATAAAAGAAAGATAAAAACAAAATGATAGTCTTTTGATGATGAAAAAGTTTGATATTTGAAATAAAATTAGAGTTTAATTAGGGTTTATTATAAAAAATAGATTTTATCATATATTAGAGTTTATCATAAGTTTTTTTTTTAAAGCTAAGCTTTTTTAATAAAGAATTATAGTTGAAGATATGAGTTTAATTAATAAATATATATAGTATTTTATTTATTTTTAATTAAAGTAATTTATCCTTATTGATAAATTTCTTTTGAGATATTTTTGTAATTACTTTTTTAATAAAATATAGGTATACTAATAAATTTTATGGGTGTCAATATCGATTTCCCAATAATTATTATTCTCTAGTAAAGACTAAGACCGAACTGATCACGCCCCTGTATATATCAAACTCTTTGGGTGATTAGAGTTCTAAGTCTAGATAATGTTACTTAAATAATTCAAGTGTCTATAGTGCATTCGATAATCCTGATCACTTAATCACATCAAAAGCTTACTATATATAAATATATATTCATCATTCATGTACAGCGTGATAAACAAAAGAATTACCATGTGCACAAACGATGCGAATTGTAATTAAATGATGAAAACCCAGTCACTATTATTTCAACTTAAAAGTAAGGAAAATATTAGGGTCTGAATTGTGCATGAAGAATATTAATTGAAGCTAAAAATTTGCTGCCACACTAGATTTTCAGTCTCCCATTCCACACGATCACCTTAATATACCTTATTGCTTTTGATTATTATTACTATCAAGAGAATCTTCCCTTCCCTGATCAAAAAAGTTGACAGCAGAAGAAGAGAAACTTCCCATCTGCGAGGATGTTGAAAGCCTCGACAGCTCTTGATTATCTTCCAGTTGATTTTGAGACATTATCGCTGAAGAAGTACTCGATGCAAATGTCATCGGCGATGACGACGATGGTGAATTATAAAACGTCTGATAATGATCTTGATTGTAGAGACTCGATGCAGCGTAAAGAAAATCACTGTCATCCTTGCTAGAAAGCAGTTGTGCGTACTGAAAAATGTCGGGAAATCCTGCACCAGAAAATGAATGAGGAGGAGGAGTGTGATATTGATGAGGAAGCGAATAAGAAGAAGGCGGCAGCGGTGGTAAAGAAGGAGGGGGAACAACCGAGCTGGCCGGAACGTAATGGGAATTCACTGAGGAGGCATCTGATGACGATGAGTGACCAAACTGGGACGATGATCCTCCATGTAATTGAACGCGTTCAGGAAAATTGAGCTTGGCTTTGCTGCCTTTGAACTTTAGAGCCGCTGCATCATAGGCGGCTGCCGCGGCTTCGGCTGTCTCGAAAGTTCCAAGCCAGACTCTCGCTGCCTTATTCGGGTCTCGGATTTCGGCTGCCCACTTCCCCCACGGCCTTTGTCTCACACCTCTGTAGTGTCTTCTTCTTATGTTTCCTTCAATAAATATACCAATACCAGTCTCTATTCATCGCTTTAAATATTAAATAAATAAAAGCAAGTAAAAGAAGGAAAACATGTTCCACACGCGCGAGTGGAATTTTCTTCGGACAAAAACAATATCCTAGAAATAGTGAAGATATAATCCGGATAAGTTCTGGAAACCAGTATATAACTAACTAAGTTCAATCAACATATGTAAGTTTTTCATGCAGATCAACTGAGTAACATTATAAAGTCGATTTCGTATGAAAAAAAGAAGAAGGAAATCCTGCAGCTGAAACCTCCTCTCTCTCTCTCTCTCTCTCTATATATATATATATATATATATGCATATGCTAAAATAAGTAAGCGAATCGGATAGTGGTTTACCTTGATCTTGCATGGCTTGGGATGTGTCAGGTTCCGTCAAATTGGTGGCAGCAGCCATGGAAGAACTGTTGTGTTGGGGTTGGGGTTTAGACGTCGTCGATTGATCATATAAAGAGAAGATTTCTGGGGGGTGATCTTCCCTTTTCTGATCTTCTGATATATCAAAAGGAAGAGGCCTCTTCCCATGTCTGCGATCCACTTTGAATTATATATTTATAAGCTCGATCGGATTCGCTACGTTCCCTCCTTTAATTTGCTCTTCTTCTTTTTTTTTTCGAGCTAGCTAGTTCATGAGATAATTTCTTAATCGATTAATTGATGATCAGTCGTACATGATCAAGATCATTTCCCAGCTTTGTTTATAAGCAAATAATCGAAAAGTGGATCTGGTCTTTGATGATATGATCTTGATTATAGAAGATCATAAAGAAAGAGATCCAAAAAAAGAGAGATATGGAGTAGTAAGTGATGATCTTAGTCTTAGAGAAGAAAAAGAGAAGTTGAACAAGTATTATGAAGAAGAATGAAAAAAATTTAATAAAAAAACAAACAAACAAACAAACAAAAGAACAAAAGAGAGAAAAATAGGGTTGCTTGTTGGGTTTTCATTGCTGCACGTTAAAGTCAGGTTTCACTTGTCACTTGGAGGAGCCAAAAAGATACAAAAAGATATAAAACAATTTCAAGGAGAGAATTGATTCCCTACCAAGACATGCAATCTATCAAGCGTGCAGACGTTTCTGGACATTACACGTGGCAGATATCATGATAGCTGATGGGCATGCCTGTCGATTCTCTTTTAAACCGCTGATATTGTTGTGTGCAATATTTGTGCATCTTGATCGGTTGCACTTTCAATTTACTTGAATGTGTAATTCTCTAGAAAAGTAGAAAGTAGAAACATCAATAATGTTGTTGTGTTGGCTTGCAAGAATTAATGGGTTTTTGTATTTTTAGTATGCTCATTTGTGTTGTTCTGTAAACTCCATAATGTGCTTAAATTATTTAATATATTGAAGTATGATAAATAAATAAGAAAAAATTTCATTGTTTGATTATGATAATGACAACATGAACGCAAGATTAGGGTTCTGAATTTTTATTATTAATTTCATTCAAGTAGGCCCAAGGTACTAATAAAATAGCGAATGTAACATTTTTTGTTAAGTTTTTGTTAGACTATTGACACAGACCGGTCACATGGGTACGGTTTTAACAAAAGCTCTAAAATTGTGCAAAGATTGACTCTCAATAAAAAGAAATCATATCCTTTAAAATTATTTGAACCCTATTCATAATAACATTCAAAGTCGTATTTATAATAATTAATCTCATTAGATCCTGGTAGATCCTTAACCCGATCGTTGTCAAATTATAAAAAAAAAATTCAATAAAAAATGTATCTTTTGTTATAAATCAAAGATTAAAAGCATAGAAAGTAACAATACTAACCAGGCGAGAAGAATAAGAGTAAATCAATCTATGAATTTATTTATGTGTATATTGAATGCTTACACAATAAGCCTATATATATATATATGAAGAATTGAATCTTCAATGAAATAGGAAATAAGATCAAAAGATGTCATTGTCCTATTTTGAAACAGAAAATAAGATCAAGAAAATTAATTGTGAGTTATTCTCTGAGTGTTGTGAAATAATTAAGTGAAAGTCAATTATTTCACAACACTCCCCATTGGACATACGCCACCTAGATAATAATTTCAGATATTCTTCTAAAAAAATATTGGATGTGTTTAAATATTGTCTCACTAAAAACCTTACCAGGAAAACCCAATGAGACAAATCCTGATCAAGGGAAAAAGAGTACAATGAACAAATGTCCAAAATGAAGAATATTTCCCCCCTGAAAAATGTTCTGTTCTTAATCTTGTAGTTTGCTAAGTCAGTGCATCTCAAAGTCATAATATCAATTTCTTTAATGTTGTCGTCGGTAAGGTCTTCGTAAATAAATTTGCAAGGTTATTTGTAGACCTTATATGTTTGACATTGATTTGTCGATTTTTTTGGAGTTCATAAGTGTAGAAGAGCTTTGTTGATATGTGTTTGGTTGTCTCCCTTGATGTACCCTCCTCTGACTTGTGTAATACAAGTAGTATTATCTTCATATATTGAGGTTAGGAACATCTACATTGTGCTAAGTATAATACAACACCAATAAAATATGGTATTTCTGGACCAAGTATCATTTCATTATTATCTTTAGATCGAAATAGATCTTTCTTAAGATCTAAATATCAGACAACCATAGAGATGCTCAAAGAATAAGACACATCCATATTGAGACTGAAACAAGTAATCCACTTAAAATATGTTCGATCTTCAGGGCGAAACAATATTTTGTTTTCCCCAAAACTTTCATCACAAATTCTTATTTCAAATACTTAGTAGTTTTAGAAGCACTTCAAAAGCTCCAAGTTAAACTCACGTCATTGACATATACTGTTTCAATTGTAAATCCGAATTTCAATATGTTTATCAATACACATGAGGCATATATGAACTTTAATTTATATGCCCATTTTATGATGTTTTCTCTAAAACAACCATATCGCATTCTTCCGAATTGCTTTAAAATATACAAAAATCGTTGTAACATTATTGAATATAAGTTAAGAGAATTTGAATCTTTCGAGGATTATTATGATCATGGAAATATTAATTATGCAACAAAATATTTGCATATGATCAAATATTGGGTGTCTGTAGTAAACCCTTCATTTCGAGGTATAAGTTATATCTTAATTTCTCAATTTTCGTACAATTAATCGTTTAAACAAAAACATTTGACGTCTTCAAACGTCTACACCATATGTCCATGAATATAGCTTTCTCTTTTAGACAATAGTGTTATGACGACATTCATCCACAATTTGTGGTTCAAGATCTTCATCTATTCATATTATGCAGAACAACGTTATAGAAGATCTTAATTTTTATGTACAGTACATATGCAACTTCAATGTCCACTATAAAAATTTTACAATGGGGAAATGTAATATTTGTATACTTCTAGTATATATACATGTCTTTTCATGGACAATTGAGATCTCTTTAATTTATGAATCTTATAGGGGGAGATCACTATGTTTCATTACTTTGTACTAGGGGTGGGCGTTTTCGGGTTGGGTTGGGTTGAAAATTTGTCAACCCAATCCAACCCAACGTAAATTTTAACCCAACCCAATATTTGTCGGGTTGGCTTGGGTTGATCGGGTTAGGCTTTTTAAGCCCAATAGAAAAAATAAATTCAAATTCAAATTTTGTTATATCAAAATTCAAATTTAAAATAATTTTTCACCATAATATCATATCACGTTGAGTTTAGATTACTTAAAAGCATCAAAATCAAATCATAACATATAATATAAATTATTTAAATATCTTTTACATAATTAAAAAATTAAAATATAGCAATTTATCCAACTTTGAAAGTCTTCATCTAAGTCTCTCATCCATTTTACAATTATAATCACTTCGTCAAATATCCCGTGGTTGGATAATCTATTATTTATTTTAACCAACACAATAGTTTGAGTTTATATACAATTATTAGACTTTTTCTACTAAATTCATAATCAAATCCTAAGGAAAAAATAACATTTTAAAGTATGATCAAAGATGTGTCATTTAATACAAAAGATAAAGATAATATATTAATATAATCGCATATTTTTAATAAATGTATTATATATTACGGTATACAATATTTAAAATTATGTATTTATATTTGTCATTTAAAATATTATAAATGGTGCATGAGTAAACTTTTTAATTATTTAAAAAAAAGATTTCATAATAAATCCAATAGTAAATAAAATTATTTAATTCTTTTATTTATTATTTATGTCGGGTTGTCGGGTTGTCGGGTTGTCGGGTTGTCGAGTTGAGTTATGTTATATTTTATTAACCCAACCAAACCCAATCTTAAAAGCAACCCAACCAAACCCAATCTTAAAAGCAACCCAATCTAGTCGGGTTGGGTCGGGTTGGTCGGGTTGGGGGGTTGGTGTCCACCCCTACTTTGTACCTCTTCAAAAAAGTTTTTATCTCTTTAAAGACATTTAACTCTTCGGAAGCCATGATGAGGATTTTATATAGCTAGAGCATTATTCTTAAATAACATGATCATGATCATTCATATTTGCTTCAGGGAATAATAACTTTTAAATGAAAGTCGCATTTCACACTTCTAGTGTGCCACGAATAATTTATTTATTGTCATTTGTATAAATTGTTCTTCAAGAACAATCACCCGGGTTACTATTAGCAGTAATAAGTTCATTCGAATATGCAATTTGTAAATAAATGATCATTTAAACTTCAAATAAGAATCAGGATAAGATAAAGATGATGCATGTAATCTACAATTTCACATCGTTATTTTTCTAGTTGTATCTTTCTCCCCCTAACGGCGTGAATTTATTTGTTTGCATCATCAAAATGTTATTTTTTGACATATTTATAATATCATATTATTATTCAGGGATATATTGTACTATCCTATTGTCATTTACAGATTTTTACAAAAGAATCAACATATTCTATATAATAGACTCAAATTGTAAGAATAAAATTGTATACTTCTGGCATGAAACAATATAAAACAATATAACATTTATATATGATGTATATTTTATAACTAAATAAATTCTTTAAGATCTATTAAAATAACCAATTGTCACTTATATGCCTTTTTGTTTTTCACTTTGTACCATATAATTAACTCCCCATGAGCATCTATATATAATTGGTAAAATATCAATATGATATTTACGTATACTTCAGGTACACCACTATTTTCATCACCAATAGTAAACATTTTCTTACTTTATTTTGGTGTGATTCTACTTCTGGTGGCTAGATTTTCTTATTATGATCACCGATGCCATAATAATTTTAATTAAACAAAATTTCCACCATGACGATTATATGACTTAACATTCACTTTAAAGAATGATATCAATCAATCTATTCAGGCAAGATAAATAATTTTGTTCAGCCATAAAAGAAAAAACATAGTTTCCCCACATAATCATTTTCTCATTTTCAAATGCAAAAAGCCATAGCAATTTTAAAAAGTCAACGTAAACCGCAATTAACTAATGTGATATGTATAATGTATAAAATAAAATATATTATCGGTATTCTATATATAAAACGTAGTGTCTTTTTGATTACATACTGTTCACTGAGAATTCAAATTTTACGACTGAAGTAGAATTATCTACTGGTTGTATTATCGGCCGTAAGGTGATCATGCATTTGAAAATAGTTCACAAATGTAAATCCCCACTATATATATTTCTTTGTATATATTTACTGTGTTTCTATCATACGTACACAACACACATATTCACTATATGTTTCTATTGGCATTAAACATACTGTCATCGACACAACCAAAATCACTGTACTTTGTATGGTTTTGGTTGGATAATCCGGAAAATGTGTTCGAAGTCTAATAACATGCATCAACAATCTAGAAAAGACAGTAGTACGTGTAGACAATAAACAAATATGTAACCATCATATAAATGCGTCAATTAATACCATAAAGTATCTAAATGGTTCATTCTCTGGGTGAATGAGCTCACATATGTTTCCTTGAATTTGGTGTATGAAAGATGGAGATTCAGAATCAACCTTGTAATGGATGGTCTGATCACTAACTTTCCTTATGAACAAACGGTACATATATTTTAATTAGACATTAGATTCTTTTAGTTTTTTAATGAATGTCCATGAGAATTCTCAATTATCTTTCGCATCATATTAGATCATGTATGACCAAGACGATCATACCAAAGTAATAGTATTTTCGGATTCATGAACCTCTGGTTCATAATTGCGTAGGTTTCAACTGATTTTAAATCTATATAGTATAATATAAATGAATACTCATTAAGCTTTTCTAAAATGAGCTTCTGACTCGAGACATGTGATATAATACAGAGGTACTTTCTATCCACTATAAGAAAAATAGGCTTTTATCACGGTTTTTATTAGCCGTGATCAAGTGATACTAGTCTTTTTAATTGATCATGTGCTTATAACGCAATTTAAAACTGACATCAAAGTATCATTGTCCTTAAAAATGTGCAAAAATTTGATAAAAAAATTTATTAACCGTGATTAAGTTATCACACGTTTATTAAACAGTGATCACGTTATTACGAATTTTATTGATCGTGATAAAATTATGATGTGTTTTATTTTTATATATAATCTAATTATCATGCTATTTTGTTAGCGTGATAAAGAAAGATATTTTTTTATTTTAGAATTACACTAAAAAAATAATTTTTAATTTTTAATCGCTCAAATTTATTAGTCGCAACCCTTTTAAAAAAAAAAGCAATCATATGCTTTCTTCCTGTAATGAAATATTAAAATATAAAAACATTTCATTGGTATAATTGATAGTTAACTTTTCCTATCTTCTAACCACTCTCACATCTCTCACTTTTTTTTCTTGTTTTTTTTTTCAATATTCTCCCACTCACAATCTTCACTTTTCACAAATAAAATAACTCTATTCATGGTGAGTTTTAAACTTCAAATGAACTCAAAACATGATTTGGATTACATTTTTTTTTTCCTATGTATTTAATTATTTTTATTGATTAATTTATTTATGTATTGGTTATAAACTTGTAGCGGTCTCCGATAGCGAGTGACTTAATTCAACACATTTGTAGTATTTTGAATATGAACGTTTATACAAAATAAAAGATCATGATCCCTCTCACCTCTATCTATGCAATCGGGTATCGTTTCGTTAAAGTTGTCCAAAAGAAAGTTTATTTCGACCTTAAAAAGAGGTTAGTTAATTTCGTTTTTATCTTCTTCTGTTTTCTCATTCTTTTATTGTTAAAATAAGTTGTTATTATGATTTGTTGTTATAGTATAGTTTTAGGGATTTTTTTTTCCACCTAAATCTTAATATGTATGAATCATAATTATTAAGTTGTTTTGTTTGTTTTTTTAAGTGGTCAAACAACTTAAAAATCCTAAAAAGCAACTTTAAAAAAAAAGTAAAAAATCATGACTTTTAACTTAATTGTAAATCACTTAATTGCATTAAATGCAATCTAAAATATTTTCTTCCGATATTATCCCCATATATAACATATTTCCAATTTCATCAAAATTACATATGGTATAAAAATATTTATGTTAATATATTGTTTATTTTTAAATAGCTTTAAAAATAAAAAAGAATCATAATCACTGTTCATATTGGTGTTTAATACCGATATTTTATTATGATATTATGGTGATGTATATATATATATATATATGAGTGTTTTGTACGAGTTTTCCTGATATCCTTTTTATTTTTTGAAAACAAAAACATTTTCTTTTCTTAGAAAAATGAAGTTTGTTTGTAATCAAAGATGAAGATCATGATCATATGTGTTCATATATAATTATTATTTTTGGATTGTTTTTTTTTCTTCATATTATATGTATAATTGTTTAACATAGATATAAATGTAAACTTACTTATATTCAGACAATTTTACTTTTAAAAAACAAACGTGTTGACAATACATTTAGATGTGAGAAAAAAAAAACAAACATGTCATTCAGGTTCAGATTTCAGTCTCAATTAAGTCATTAGAAAAATTCAGGACTGTTCAATTTTCAGACAGAAAAACAAACGACCCCTTAGTTTTAGGCTTTTCTTATATCAATTTTATTGTTCCTCAAACCTACTTCTATCGTTTCTCAGACCATGCATCTGTATGTTCGAAAGGAAGCTTCAAGAAAGATGAACAAAAAAGGTTTTTTTTTTCATGTATATGAACAAAGAAAATTTAAACATAGCTTTTGTGTATAATAGTTTGTACTTTATAATTGATTTTGCTAATAAATGTTTGCATATTTTGGTGATGTTTGTAACTTTTTATTTTAATTTCTTCAATGCATTTTGATCTTGAATAGAGATTATTTTTTTGAAAGTTTGAATATAGATCTTTAACATTTATTATATATATACTTATGGAAAATACTATAATATTATAAATAAATTAAAAAACAAAAAAAAAACAGTATATCTTAACAATATTAACATAAAGAGATATATATATAGATATATATAGATATATATATATGGAAAACAATATAATGTTAAAATAAATTAACAAAAAAGTAAAGTACTATCTCTTGATTATTTTGTCAAGAGATTCTGTATATAATTTTATTTAACAAAAAAAACTTCGTAATGTTAAAGAGCTGTCAAAAATTGATGGCAGTTACTAAAAACGGTGATAAAAATTCATAACAGTTTTTAAAACCTGTGATAAAAAGTAAAACCGTAATAAACTTTTTATTACAGTGGGTTTAATAACACTTTTAAAATCGTCATTAAAACATTTTTATAATGGTTAAAAACCATCGTAAAAAGCATTTTTCCTTATAGCGATTATTCTCACTTGTAGTCTCAATGTGATATTCATCGTTACGGATATCTTTAAAACTAAACAGATTTCTTCTGGATCTGCTAAAATATAAAGCAAAATTTTTGCTTATTTTTGAACCAATTGTTAATATAATTGTGGATCTATTAGATCTGCAAGACCATATATAGTGTTTACCTCGACTTTGATCAAGGTTAAATTCGATAAGTATTTTCAATCTCGAAGAATAATATGTGATATTCCATTGTTTATCCATATTTCCGAAAATATAATTCTAATTTAGAACTTCAGATTCTAAATAATTTCAAGAGTTTAGAATTTCAGATTATAAATAATTTTTAAGGTGTATAACTTTAGGTTCTAAATAATTTCAAGGATTTAGAACTTTAGGTTCTAAATAATTTTCAAGATTTAGAATTTCAGATTCAATATTTAAATTGAAATCAAAAAATTCGGGTTCTGATTAATTAAATTGGAATACAGAACTTTGAATTCTAGTCGATTTAACTTTGAATCTAGAACTTCAAGTTCTAACTGATTAAATTAAAATACATAACTTGAAGTTCCGATTCAATTAATTTCCAAAACATTGGATCAATAACTATAGGACTTTGGGTTCTGATTAAAATTAGGATCCATATGTATCTAGAACTTTAGGTTCTGATTGAATTGGAATACAAAACTTCGAGTTCTGATTTTTTTTTTCTTTGAATCAAGAACTTCCGGTCCTGTTTTTTTTTTCTTAGAATCAAGAACTTTCGGTTCTAATTTTTTTTCTTTAAATCAAGAACTTCCGGTTCTGGTTTTTTTTTTTTGAATTAAGAACTTCCGGTTTTGATTTTTTTTTTTCGAATCAAGAACTTCTAGTTCTTATTTTATTTTCAAATCAAGAACTCATGGTTCTGATTTTGCTAATCAAGAACTCATGGTTCTGGTTTTCCTAATCAATAACTTCTTCTTTTTTTCGATTTAAGAATTTTTTGTTCTTATTTTCGAATCAATAACTTTTGGTTATAATATATATTTTTTGAATCAAGAACTTCTGGTTCTTCTTTTCGAATCAAGAACTCATGGTTCTGATTTTCCTAATCAATAAATTCTGGTTCTTTTTTTTTTAGAATCAAGAACTTCTGGTTCTTCTTTTCAAATCAAGAATTCATGGTTCTGATTTTCCTAATCAAGAACTTCTGATTCTTTTTTTTTTTAATAAAAAACAAACATTGTGTTACTACTGATTTGGATTTAGATTTAGATTTTTTTAAATGTTAATAATTTATCCAAACAAATAAAAAACAATTCTTATAAATTACGTTAGTATGATTACTATATATAGATTTAACTATCATAAAATCTATTTACAAAAATAGATATCATCACATCTATTTGGAAAAGAAGAAAAATAAACTAAATCAACTTTTTTACGAGTCAAAAAATTAAAAAGAAATCAAACACGTCAAATCTTACAACAAAAAATAAACAATTCCTAAAAATCAAACATTTTTGTTATTTCAAAAAAAAAAAAATCATTAGTAACCAGAAAACAAAAAGATACAAGATAACAAAAATAATTAAATAAATATAAAAATTTGAAGAATAGAAAATATACCGTAGATAAACCATGATCATCTGATGTTAAGTCTTTCAATTCCAAGTTTTTTGACATTTTTGAATATGATAAAAATTAGTTGATGATAATCCAATGAAAGAGAAAGAAAATAAAGACAGGAAAATGAAAGATTTTAAAGATCGAAGAGTGAAAGTCTGATGATATTATGATTTTTATCATATTCTGATTTCGGGTAAAGTTAAAAACGTGTAAAAGAAAAAATGAAAGAAAATAAATTAAAAATAAAATAATAATATTTTAGAGAGATAAAGTATTAAATAGGCGAGAGACAATGTTTGTATTAAATAAGGAAAGAAAAATAGATTAAAACATATTCATTAAAAAAGAAGCAGGATCCAATAGAATTCATGGTTATGATTTTTCTAAATAAGAACTTGTGGGTTTTTTTTTTCAATTCAAGAACTTATGGTTATTATTTTTGAATAAAAAACTTCTGGTTCTGATTCTTGAATACAATCATCTTGTTGCAAGCCTTTATATTAATAATAAGAAAGGAAGAAGAAGAGATCAAATAAACAAAAAAAAAAGTATTTGTGTTGATAACGTGTTATAAATCAAAGATTAAAAGCATATAAAGTAATAATGCCAACCATGAGAGAAGAATGAGAGTAAATCAATTTTATGAATTTATTTATATGTATATTAAATGCTTACACAATAAGCTTATACAATATATAGGCATATAAAGAATTGAATCTACAATTTAATATGAAATAAGATCAAGAGATGTCATTGCCCTATATTGAAACAGAAAATGAGGTCAATATAATTACTTGTGAATTATTCTCTAGATAGTGAAATTCAATTATTTCATAACATTTTTCACTCCTTAAACTAATTGAACCAGTCCTATTCCTAATAACATTGTTATCGGTGGAAATTGCTAAAAGTGACCACATCTAATATGGAAAATTTATTTTTAACCATTTACGAAAATTTAATTGTTAATAACCATTCTTTTGAAAAAAATTCAGTGTATATCCATAAATTACTAAAAACCTAAAATAATTTTTGTAGTTTGTTTGTACTGTCTTCTTCTCCGAGTGTTCTTTTTCCTTCTTCTCTTTTTTTTTTCTGCAAATCGAACACAATCGCACCATTGTTAGAGGACAAAAAGCAAGGAATCATGGATTCACCTTTGAAGATTTGACTTGTAAGTTTGAAGGTTTGAAGGAGTGAGTGAAGAAAAAAAAATCGATTTGCTGTAAATAAGTTTAATTTGTATAAATATCTTTCATCTGTGAATTAATTGAGTTCGAAACAATTACTTTAACATGATTTTAACGTTGTTGCATCACTTTTGTGAAGAATTGAATGAAATAAAGTTTCACATTTTTCCAGAAGATTTCAAGTTTCACTAGTTCGAAAACTTGAAATCTTCTATAAAAACTCAAAATGTTGACAAAACTTGAATCTTAATTTTTTAAAGACTTCAAGTTGAATACCACATATTTAAAGTTTGATTTCAAGTTTTAGCAAAACATTTCAAGTTCCGTGTCGGAGATTTAAAACATGATTCAAGTTCAATACGAGACATTTAAAGCATGATTTATAAGTTTTTGCAAAACATTTCAAGTTCTGTGCTAGATTTTTAAAGTATGATTTCAAATTTGATGTTAGAGATTTAAAGCATGATTTTAAGTTTTAACAAAACATTTCAAGTTGTGTCAAAGATTTAAAGCATGATTTCAAGTTTAATGCTAGAGATTTAAAATATGATTTCAAGTTTTAGCAAATCCAATTCCAAATGTCTGGTAATAGGTTTGGGAAAATTCTAGCATTTTAACAATTTAGCGACGGTATCAATTGACACACCCTACCAACTCACAATTTAGCAACACAAAATAATATTGACACACCCTACCGACTCACAATTTAGCAATTTAGTAGCACAAAATACAATACCGAAATAAGTTTTGACAATTTAACATCTCCGGGAATTCCTTCTCAGGTAAGCCATGTCTTTACCTTCTTTGGGACAGGGTTCGAACCGCTGATGCTAGCTACCTAATTCTCTTCCTACGTCTCATGTTCTCCTCCTCATCATTCTGGTTGTCCTCGCCTTGTAAACCAAATTGTCTTCACCGATAGTCATTTGTATTAGATTTAAAAAAAAAAATTACTCAATGTTTATGGCTCACAACTGTATTTTTACCACAAGATTTCATTTTTTTTCTTAATATTTCAAGTTTTTTTTTACCCAAACAAATACTCAGATGTCTTCAATTTTCTAAAACTTTTCAAGTTTTATACCACAAAAATTAAGCTTCATTTCAAGTTGTAGCAAAACATTTCAAGTTATTTGCTAGAGATTTAAAAAATGATTTCAAACTTTATACCTAAGTTTTAAAGTTGATTTCAAGTTTTATACCTGAGTTTTGTGACAAACCACTAATTTCCTCAAATTGATAATCCATTACAAGAAACTGATATTGTTAGATTCATTTAATCAATCAAAATCCCATCAAAAACAGAAATAATAAAACGGTTTGACAGGGAAAGTTTACATAATTTACATTAGTTCATGTAGAACTTGGAATCTGAACTATCAAAAGATTCAATTTTTTTCTCTCAAACAACCCAACCATGCAAAATCAAACGCATCTAGATTAAGAATATAATCAGATCACAAAAACATGAATTAAAATCAAATGGGATCCTCAAAAAAGATAAAAGGACTAGAACTTTACCACATATGGTTCAACAGAGTCGAATCCAAGAACAACATCAGCTTGTTTCCCTTTCAAATAAAAACAAAAACAACATCAGACTAGAACTCTGGGATGAGAAGACGACCTCTTCTCTTCCAGCTGCTCTGGCGACGGCGACGACCCTCTCTCCTCTCTCACCGGCAATGCGTCTTCCTCTTTCTTCTCTATTTCTCGGTTGTTCCAAATTTGTCTCCACTGTTGTTTTTGGCTTTTAAGGTTTTTATATATGGGTAATGAGGTAATTTCAAAGATTTGTGGTTATTACAAATTAAAATTTTATATACGGTAAGAAACGAAATTCGAATATTTTGAATGATTAGTTTTAGTTTTTTCGCTTCAAATCGTGTTTATAAAGTTGATAATAATTTGATATTGTCAGATTTCAATAGACATTTATTTAGACCCAGATTGATTTTTTCTACTTAATATTTATTGGTATTTAATATGTTTTATTAAGTTATTTTGTTTATTTTTTTAATTTATCACTTAAAGAACCTTTGAAAAGTGAAACTTAACATAAGTCCACTTGAATTTAAGTCAATATGTTATTCTAAAACTATCCTCATCAATCTAACTAACTTTCAATTTTGTCTTCTATCAAACTGATATTCATATTAATATTTTTTTTTCTTACCATAAACAATTATATCGTCACAAAACCTAATTGCTTTAAAACTCAAACAATTAGAGAATGGTTTTCCTACCATATTCCGACTTCTGGTAAGGGTTTGTTTTTTTTTCTTCACATAATTTGATAATTAGTTTTATTCGTTTTATTTTAGAGTTTGATTGTATCTAAATAATATTATTAATATAAATTTAAAATATTTTTAATAACTAAATAATTTTGTTTTACAATTATTAAATTACTTGATATAGCTATCCTTAATATATTAAAATATAAATATATAACAAATAGTTAGAAAGACATAAATGTAAATGTATTAATTTTCAGATATTTATAACTTAAAAAAACGAATAGCTTATCACTTACATTCAGTTTTCAGTAAAAAAAAAAACATGTTTTTCAGTTTTAAGTATTCAGCATTGTTCAGTTTTCAGACAAAAAATCAAATTTACCTTAATTGATATCAATTTTTTTAAAGGCAAATTGCATTAACTTACTATAGATATGTGTATAATTACATTAAAACCGAACAAATATCATAATAATGGCAGAGAGGAAAGTACATTTTTACCCTTGAACAAATACATTCATGAATTAAAACGAAAAAGAAAAACATCGGGCCCAACATATTTTGAATGTCATGTAGGCCCAAAATCGAGACCCGAGTCGAAACACAAACATACAAAGTCATCAACCTCTTCTATTCTGATCCTTGAAGCCACTGTGAAACGCGAAACTAAATAATGGAACCAAACAAGGAAGAAGAACAACAACAGCAAGAAGCAGCACAGAAAGCAGAGTTCGATCCATCAGAGATAGAGTATGTAATCTACGGCGGTGAGCATCACCTGCCGTTGATCATGAACCTCGTCGATCAAGAACTCAGTGAACCCTACTCAATCTTCACCTATCGTTACTTTGTCTATCTCTGGCCCAACCTCTCTTTTCTGGTAATACCCTTCTCGTTCTTTTAACTCTATCTTCCCATTTTACATGATTTTTTATTATTTTTTTACTTTTGAGTCGTGGGTTTGATTTGTATGTTTGCAATTTATAGGCATTTCACAGGGGTAAATGTGTGGGAACAGTTGTGTGTAAGATGGGAGAGCATCGAACTACTTATAGAGGTTACATTGCAATGTTGGTTGTTATCAATTCTTATCGTGGAAGAGGCATTGGTAATCTTTCTTGATGATTTATTTTGATATTTATCAAGATATATATTTTAGGAATGTTTCTTGGATTTTAATTTGTTAGTGTTTTGAATAAAATGAAGCTATGTCGAATCATTATTTAATTGAATGTTTTTGAGTTGAGCATTGGTTGAAATTTATGGTTCCTTGTTAGTAATTGGTGTGTGCATTGCATGATATTGGATGTTTAATATAGGTATGGGCTGAAAACTGTCTTTTTCCTTAAATTGCAGCAACTGAACTTGTTACCAGATCGATTAAGGTGATGATGGAATCGGGCTGCGAAGAGGTATTCTAGATTTCGTTCAATGTCAATCGTATTTGCAGTTGCTTCTTTCTTTACTACTGATAATTGGGACACTGAGTTGTGGATGATGTTAACGTTGAGCAAAGTAGCTCTTCTTTTAATCAATCCAAAAGATTTCTGTGTTGCATAACTTTCTTTCTCATTTCTGGAAAACTATCATAAAAGTGTAAGAAACTTTGATTAAGCGGTAAGTACATTAAAGAATGTTGATTTTGTTTTGTCCTGTTAGCTTACATAGTGCTGTATTATTATTTTCCTCAAATATTGATCGGCATTTATATGGAAAAACTACCATTCAATCTATTTCATCTTGCTTTACAATCCATTAGACATAACCGTTCACTTGAAATAACCGTTCTACAACTTGATATATGTTTTTAGAGCTTGTGTTTCATTAATCATTGGTTTTCACAGTTGTGTGACTGCTGGTAACTTTCTGCCAAGATAGGTTTGGAGCACTCCTAGTAGATCTGATTTGAGGTTGACGTATACTTTATAAATTTTTGTTTCAAACAAAAAAAAGGTACACCGGAAGTTTTGTAGAAAGTGGAAAGACATGAGGGGAAATCTCCAATAATTTGCTCTTGTAACTTCATATATTTCCTTCATCATATTGACCTAGGAAATAGAATCCTTTGTCGTGGATGAAAGAATATAAAGTTTCGTATGTTTTAGGTGCAAGTAGATATATTTCTGCCCTATTGACTGAAATAAGTTTGTATCACAATTCACAATGAATTCCTTAATTGCGAATTGAAACCAAATTTCAAGTTTTCAAAAGGCACATTTTTTCAATTTTTCAATCCTGCATCTGATTAACACCAAATTCTTCTTAATTACTTATCAATTGAAGAGTCGGTAATCTATTAGCGACTTAGCATGTTAGGTACAGTACCCTACTACCCTTGTTAAGGTTTTATGATTTTCCTGGTGTTTCTTCATGTGGAGAATGCTTTGTATTTATTTTCATCTACTTAGGTTAGCTGCATGACGGCTTTTGTTCTTTTTAAAGTTTATGTAGATGATAATTGGAAGGATTGGATATGTGAAATTTACACTCACCGCATTATAGTTATTGTTTAGTAATATATATTTGCATTTCATTTTGTTTTTTACTGTGACCATGTATTTTCTAAAATTCATGCTGTCAATTGGTGTGTTTTTTTTAACAAAAAAAAAAAAATCATTTATCCTTGTTGGAAGTTGACAAAGATGAGACAATATGTTAATTCATGATCTCAAATAATGTTTTACGAAGGTAACATTAGAAGCCGAAGTCACGAACAAAGGAGCACTTGCGCTATATGGTCGTCTTGGGTTCATTAGGGCAAAACGGCTCTTCCGTTACTATTTGAATGGAGTTGATGCTTTTCGATTGAAGCTATTATTTCCCATCCCAGAGATACACCCAGCCCTGTCTATGATAGCGGAGAGTGACGAGATTCAGAGACATGATCAAATATCACAACAGGAATGCTAAGAATTCTAACAAGTCTCGTAAATTTCCATTTTTCCAGTAATGTTGTGCATTTAACCTCTTCATATTCTA
This sequence comes from Dipteronia dyeriana, assembly GCA_032871835.1. Taxonomy (NCBI): domain Eukaryota; kingdom Viridiplantae; phylum Streptophyta; class Magnoliopsida; order Sapindales; family Sapindaceae; genus Dipteronia; species Dipteronia dyeriana. Next base: position 15,038,214 of record CM065295.1, read on the forward strand.
CTGAATGATTAAAGTCGCTGATGAGTTAAGTTGTAACATGTAACTGAATTCCTCCGGCTGTGGTTGAGAAGTGTATAATATATGGCATTCTGATCAGATACCCTGCAAAATTCACCCTAGGAAGTGAATTTCAATCTATTTTGCAAACTGGATGCTTAGTTTGTAGCTACAGCATGCATGGTAGAGTTTAGAGATATCCACTTTCAGCCCAAGTGGTGAGAGTTTAAGTCCTGTCAAGGGGATTTTTCTTCTTCTCTTTACGAGAAACGTGCATGTAATGATGTAATGATTGATTTCATCGGTACAGACAATTGTGATTTGGTGTGTCATTTCAAAAATCAGAAAATTTACTTCTAAGTGAATAACAGAAGTTTGTGCTAAATTTTCCGAGATATTTTCATTTTTTGCGGAGCAGTGTGAAGAATTGTGTACTTTTATAATTGTGTGTATAATTAGACAAATATTTATCAATTCAACAAGGTCTGGTCTTATTAGTGCATGTCGCGAGTTCCTCGATTCGCAAAGCGAGTACGAGTATAATACTATGGTTAGTCAAATGTTTATTATTTCAACAAATGTCTGGTCTTATTATTGCATTTCATGAGTTTGTCTATCAATCGGGTGCATAGTGTTTAAATTTTATTTATTTTTTGAAATCGGACATTGAACAGGATAATGATCAGTCAGGACCTAACAGGTCAAACAGTATATATGTGATCGGGATATTTATTCTCATAATCGGAAGATATTTATTCAAACAATACCGGAGAAGAAAACTTCTCACTTATATTGGGTTTAAAATGTATTTAATCACCATCAAATGGTGAAAATTAAAAAGGTGTTTACGAATGATGAATGAAATTAAAGGGAATTAAATTAAAAAAAATGGAATTATGAATGATTTGTGTATGATACCCACATGATTTGTTTTTCAAATTATTATAGTAAACACTTTAATCGTATGAATTAATTGTCATCTCTCTCGGTGTGATTTCCTTATAAATAAATATAAAATACGCATGGTGAAACTCAAACTCCTCGTTACAAACATGAAAGGAAGGTAGACCCATATGTGTTAAGGGTGATGTGCATTAAGTTAATAATTTAATATTCAACAAACGTTTATTTGAATACATTGATACAACCAATACTTTTATACTTTTATTTATTACAATTCTTGATTTGCCGAGGGGATTGGTATGATGCCGGCCTCATTGGTCTATAACCACTTAATTAGAAGTTGATTTGAATGATTTAAATTAAAGAATTAAAGTAATATTGGACATTAGATTTGAATATCAATTATGCCAGAGAAGTATTACTCTTAAAATAATAATAATATTAAAAACCAATTAAATTATAAATGATATTTGACATAATGACATCTCAACTCCCATTTCTATTTACATTCATTGAATATTTGATTCTTCCGATTATCATCTACCATATATATAATATTTATACGGTTACCTTTTGTACTTGAATTTAAATTGTTTTAATATTAAAAAGACTTAAATATTAGTCAAAACAAAAAAATTAAGCTAGTATCCGAGAAAAGACATAACAGTGGCTCTATGGATTCAAAAATTAAATAACACTTTTTGGAGGTGGTATTTCAACATTACCACTGTTATAATAACTTATGTTTAAAAGGCACCTATTATGGTGAACAGATAAAAATACCCTCAATAGTTGTTCCATCAGAATTCTTTCATTCATTTTTTTTACAGTGAGAGTTATGAAATAGAGAGAGAAAGTTCCATTGAAACTCAGGCGCTACGCAGACGCATTCGGGGGTCGAACTCCCCACCGAGCTTGCGGTGGTCGAGTTATCCGGTCAGCTCACTGGGGGGCAGGGGGCAGGGGGCAGAGGGCGGTGCCCCCGGAGGTTTTTTTTTTCTGGTCAGTACTTCAAAAAAAAAATCGATCCTTTGAAAAAAATTCTCAATCCTTAAAAAAAAAATCTCGATCCTTTGAAAAATCTTCTCGATTATTTGAAAAAAAATCTCGATCCTAAAAAAAAAATCTCAATCCTTTGAAAATTCTTCTCGATCCTTTGAAAAAAATTCTCGATCTTTTGAAAAAAATCTCGATCCTTTGAAAAATCTTCTCGATCCTTTGAAAAATCTTCTCGATCCTTTGAAAAATCTTCTCGATCCTTTGAAAAATATGCTCTATCCTTTGACAAAATTCTCGATCCTTTGACAAAATTCTCGATCCTTTGAAAAAAATCTCGATCCTTTGAAAAATCTTCTCGATCATTTGAAAAAAAATCTTGATCCTTTGAAAAAAAATCTAGATCCTTCGAAAAATTTCTCGATTTTTTGAAAAATATTCTCGATCTTTTGAAAAATATTCTCGATCATTTGAAAAAAAATTATTGATCCTTTGATAAATGCTCGATTCTTTCAATTCTTTTAAAAATATGCTCGATTCTTTCAAAAATAACCTCGATCATATTAAAAAAAATGCTCGATTTGACTACGAATATGCTCGATTTTACTAAATCTTATTTTCAAAAATAAAATGCTCGATCTTTTGAAAAGTAAAATGTTCATACATGTTCATACAAAGACTATACAACAAATCATAACGAATGGATACATTGTTAAACCTACAAAGAAATATATGGAAATATATAAATGAAGATCACAGATATATGTTATCTTCTTGTACAGAATATAGATAGAGACAAGATTTTTAAAGATAGAGGAATTATTGTTTTCAAAGTTTAGATTGAAACACAATAAGAATAAAAAGTAGATTATTTAAGGGCAATTTAGATAGTTCACCATAATAGGTGTCTTTAAAACTTAAGTTATTAAAGCAGTGACATCATTATAACACATAAAAAAATGTGACATATCTCACCACTTTCTGTGGCTCTATTACCACCCACAAGACATCTTCTTACATCCATGTTTGAATGATTTTTTACATTTCCAAAGTACCCTTACATTTAATTACTTAAAATATATGGTTTTATCATTATAAATTAAAATTACTTCCTACACCAATAAGTTTGAACACCCAATCTATCATAAACTCTAATAATAAATACTTAATCAAACCCAACATCATTCCAAAAATATAATATAAAAAAACTCACTTATAGTCGAGGAATGGATGAACAAATAATTGTTTTTATGAATTCCAAATGAATTCAGGTATGTTTACTTTGATCTTTATTATTATTTTGTGATTGAATAAAAAATTGTTAAAGTTGTAGTCTTATAGTATTATTATTATTAATTTTTTAAGCAGTTGTAGAACTCGATCAAGTTTATACGATTCTCAAACACAACTCACTCACTCACTTTACTTTAATTCAACTTCAAATTCTTATTAATTTAATTGGTTTGTAAACCGAAAACTTGGTGGAGGGATTTAAGAAAAAAATGAAAATTTTGATTTGTTCAGTGATCGAAAAAATAGTTTTTTTTAAAAAAAAAAGAAGATAAAAGAAACTGCATATTGTTATTAGTATAATTATTACTGTTGTAGTTTTATATGGCGATGAATAAATGTGTAAACTATTATGATTTCATGATTAATTTTTTTATATATAATTCAATACATTGATTTCACTAGTAACAAAAAATATATATAACTAATTTTAGAGTTGAATTTCTAACTTTTGCGTACGAAAAAACTTATTTGTAAAGTGTTATTTGAATGTAATATTTTTGTATGTAAGTAAATTCTTATAATATTTGTTTAAGAGAACGAAGAAGTTGTATGTGGTTTTTTTTTAAAAGAATAAAACCTATGTACAATTTTTTTTTTTTTTTACGACAGTGGAAGCAAATGAAGAGAAATTGATGTAATGAGAAAAAAAAATATGTTTAAAGTTTAAAATAAATACTTGAATTATAGTTTTGGTATTTAAAAGAAGGAAATGTTGAGATATGTCATCTTTTTTTATGTGTGTTGCAGTGATGTCACCGCTTTAATAACTTAAGTTTAAAAGACACCAATTATGGTGAACTACCCAAATTGCCCTTAAATAATCTATTTTTTTAATCTCATTGTGTTTTCATCTACACTCTGAAAACGATAGTTCATCTCTCTCATCAAAAAACTTGTTTCTCTCCAGATTCTGCAGAAGAAGATAACTTATATTTGTGATCTTCGTTTATATATTTTTATGTATTTATGTGTGGTTTAACATGTATCCATTCGTTATGATTTGTTGTCCAGCCTTTATATGAACAATTTATTTTTCAAAGGATCGAGCATTTTATTTTTGAAAATAATGTTTAGTTAAATCGAGCATATTTGTAGCCAAATCGAACATTTGTCAAATGATCAAGAAATTTTCAAAGGATCGATAATATTTTTCAAATGATCGATAATATTTTTCAAAGGATCGAGATTTTTTTTTCAAAGGATCGAGAATATTTTTCAAAGGATCGAGATATTTTTCAAAGGATAGAGATTTTTTTCAAAGGATCGAGATTTTTTCAAAGGATCGAGAATATTTTCAAAGGATCGAGAATATTTTTCAAAGGATGGAGAATATTTTTCAAAGGATCGAGATTTTTTTCAAATGATCGAGAATATTTTTCAAGTGATCGAGAATTTTTTTCAAATAATCAAGCATATTTTTCAAATGATCGATATTTTTTTTTTTGAAGTACTGACCAGAAAAAAAAAAGCTCCGGGGAGCTCGACCCCCGAATGCGTCTACGTAGCGTCTGAGTTTCAACGAAACTTTCTCTCTCTATTTCATAACTCTCACTGTAAAAAAAATTGAATGAAAGATTCTGATGAAACAACTATTGGGGGCATTTTTATCCGTTCACCATATTTGGTGTCTTTAAAACATAAGTTATTAAAACAATGACAGTGTTGAAACGTCACCTTCAAAAAATGCTATTTATTTTTTGAACCCTATTTAAAAGGGTGTATAGAGTAGAAAAAATTAACGAGAGATGCTATTAACAATCCACAAAATATATATTTAAACTCCATTTTATTTCTTCTTATTATTGACAATTTTAATATCAATTAAAATTACTAAACAATAAAAAAAATTATAAAAATACTCCAAACTATTTCTTTTAAACAATGTTTTCCATCTTTAGTTTTTTCTTTTTTACTCATTTCTGTTTACTGGTTTACAAACCCTAAAATATCTTATTCTTTTCCAATATTTTAAAGTTTGTCTTGATTGGGAAGCCGGAAGTGTTGGAGAATGATATCCAACTGGAAGAAAATTTAGAAGTGATGGAAAATGATATGATAGGTTTTTTTTTTTTTTTTAGTTTGCATATATATTAAAATTAAAATTCAAAAGAAATAATTGATAATATATAAAATGGAGTCTGCAGTGAATGCGGTTTGGGTTGTTCCAGATTGAAGTTTGTTAGAGCTGAATATTTTTTATTTTTAAGGATGAAATCGTATGTGGTGTGAACAGAAACTTCCTAGATTTTATGTGTGCTTGCTATGCTAAGCTGCAGCAGTGCAGCCTGGTGATTTGGATGTTTTATATGTACTGTGTTCTGGCAGGCATGGTATCAAAGGAAAGGCTGTGTGTGGGATGCCTGGAATCAAGGTAGAAGAAATTGTTGCTTGGTCTCGTGCCTATCTTTTGGATTTTAAGGGCAAACATGGCTGCAAAATTAGCTTTCTCAACCAATTGTATTTTCAAATGTGTGAAGAATTTTCTTTCTGGTTTGTAAAAGTAGTTATCTCCCGTTATGATAGTAGATATCTCGGTCATACATGTATTGTTTGATCTCGACAAATCCCGACAGTTCTATTGTAATAGTTATTGTAATATTTCAATATATATATTTAATGGTTCTCTCATAAGGGATCCCTTATTTTAATTTCGGTAAGGACCATTATGAAATAACATCCATTTTTATGAATTTTGATCTAAATTTTTGTATGGATGATATTTTCAGTGAAATTTACATATGAATAAATTTTGAGATTTTTTCAAGTACCAAAACTATGAATAAAATCATGTACTTATATATATATATATAGTAATTTTCTAATGGGATTTTTACAATGCACACTTTAAGTACCTTTTGATAAAATTATATTGCATCCTAAGAAAATTAAAATATACATTTGGTAAAAATTTAGATATTTTTTGTATTTCAGAAATATTTTTTCTTACATTTCCTTTTTAAAATGTTTTATCTTTAAAAAATGGAAAGAAAAAAAAAGTTTTTACATCCAATTTTCTTTAAAAAAAAATGAGTAAATGTATTTCAATGTTTTCACCATCTATATAAAAAATCAAATCAAGATTCAATATATTCCATACAATTTCATTAAAAGTGTTTAAAGTGTACATTACAAAAGGTTCTTATTGAAATTTATATATAAATAAAGATGAGGACTAGCCTTGGACGGAGGAGGTGTCTCCCCTCGTGAGGAGTTGGTTCTGATCTGTCCAGATCAGTTGTAGTTCTTATTTGTTTATTTTAATAAAATTCGTATATTTATTTAAAAAAAAAATCAAGTGTTTTATGGATAGGAGTGTCAAAATAATAAAAACGATAATTTCGAAACAAAATAAGTCTTTTTTAAATTAAAAGTTTTAAAATAGATTTTCTTTAGAAAATGAGTATAAAAAGAAAAAAAAAAGATTGTCGGGAGATACTCCCTTTTTTAATACGGGTGTAGGACTACGGATGACAGCAGATCGGGTTCGGTGGGGTTTTGTAAAATTCAAACCTTCACCCGCGAAAATTTTTCTCACCAACGCCCGCCCTCGAACCCGCGTAGGTAAGCGGGTTTGCAGGCGGGTTATGGCTACACCCATACCCTCACCTTCGAACCCTCAAAACAATATGGGTTCAAGAATGGATGTTTCACCCGCGGGATACCCGCAACCCACGAACCAACGATTTGTCATTTATAATTTTTCACATGTAATCACATATTTGATACTTAATTGAATTAAATTTCAATTTCTAATTCTCTACTTGATACATTACAAAATAATAATAATCATAAAAATAAAACGATAAAAAATAATTCAAATGTCTATATATATATTTATTTATAAGTATTTTATTTATACGGGTTAGTGGGTCCAACCCGCGGATTCATTTTTTCAACCCGTATCCGCCCGCAAACCCACCGGGTTTTTCATTAAACGGGTTCGTGGGTCCACGGGTTGTAAATTCACTATCCACACCCGACCCTACAGGGTCGGGATTCGGGCGGGTGCCGCTGGTGCGGGTCAAATTGTCATCCCTAGGACAAATAAAATGTATAAATATATTTTGTATGTGGCAATAGAGCACATACTTCCATAACATAATTATATAAAGTGCCGGGCCCTACGGTGGGTTAACCAGGGGCGCTCGCCCAGGGTCCAAAAAAAAATCTATTTTTTTTTTGTGTATAGTGTTTACGTCTTTGGACTTTGATAAATAAATAGTTAAAAAATGGTTCAAATTTATTGTTATTTTTCAAGTTTCATATGATTATATGAAATTTGGGTCCCAAATAAAAAAATTGTGAGAATCAACTTCTTATATATAGATTGAGCACAATATGAATTTTCATCAGAATTATTAAAAGTAAATGAGTAGCTTTATTTGTATCTCTAAAAATTTGTATGTACATCACTTTTTGGATGTATATCTCACTAAGATTTTTTTTAAAATTATATTTAGTAAGCACACCTCAAACATTACCAAATATACACTTTATTTTATTTATTTTTTAAAATTCTAAAAAAAAAAAAAAAAGAAGAAGAAGGAGGAGGAGCTCCTCCCTTTTCATTTTCTAAGCAAGTTCGTCTCTCTTTATTTACATATGTTATTTCTTTGAGTGGAAAATGTTATGCATAATTGCATATCTATTTAATAGTAACTTTTTCTTTTTTAGTTTAGTTTTTTCTATGTATCGTGATATAAACTTGTTGAAAATTATTTTACTTAAGCTTTTGTAAAAAAAATATATATAATATATATATATTATTAAGGACAAGATTTTACAAGATTTAGATTCACAATCCGAACAAGAGGCTCCATTTTAAATATTCGCCCTTGGACCTCCAAAACCCAAAACCCTAGGACCAACACTGATTCTATACCAAAATTATGCCAAAACTATTTACACATATAAGAAAAAGTAATAATAATTAAAAAAAATGTATAAATAAAGTACAAACTCAAACATCCAATTTTCCCTTTCTCGACAAGTAAAATAGATTCTAGGGAAAAAATGTATTTTCTACCCCTACAACTAAAATTAAGGACAAAAGTTTTGGTGTGCATTTTATGTATGCTTAACCATCATACCAAAATGGTTTGTTCCTCGTTCTCAGTATCATTATATCCGTATAGGATGCGTTACTAAAAGCAGTTCTCTTAGTCTCTCTTCTTTTCCTTTTTTGTTGAAACGTTTTGATCTTCAATGGCCACTAGCAATCTGCCTCGGAGAATTATCAAGGTACCCTTTCGATCTTCACCTTTGATCTCTCCTTTCATTTCCATTCATCAATATACACGAATCGGTTTCTTGGTTTTTAAGATTTTGTTATGATTTGAAGTTTGGTTTATGTGATTTTAATATTTATCTTAATTTAAAATACAAGAGACAACGAAGTCTTACGGTGAACAAATAAAAATAAAAAAACTCTCAAGTAATATTTTGATATTGTTATGATCACATACAAAAACATTTGTTGAGTTGGTAATATCTGCAATGATGGATGCTAAGTATCACTCTCTAGAGGCTCTGTTTTAGTTTTCTAGGGATGATGATGTTGGACCTGTAATCGATACAGTTGATTTCTCAGGTTTGTTGATTGATTCTCTTAATTAGTGATAAGTTTGACTCCAATTTTTACTGATTATATGAAATTTGTGATTTTTGTAGCAGGTGGTGGTGGTTAGTTATATACTCCTACCAGTACTGTTGCCAAGTTTGCTAGGAATTTCGAAGCACACAAGATTCACGTAGAAGTATAACAGTGATGGGAAGGAGATTGTTGATGAGAGTGATGATGGTGAGCTATCGCCGAATGTTTTACGTTACATGGAATTGCCAACAACAAAAAGAAAGCACCCTTCGTTTTCCCACCGAGGAAGAAGGAAGTGATGGTTGATGATGATGATCATGACTGAGAGAGGTTCATTTGTTGGGGCTGTGGGATTGTTTTTTGTGTTGTCTATCTCGACACAATCACTGGACATCTTTTGTTTTCTACTAATTTTCTTCTTTTGTTGGTTGGATTTTGTAGTTCTAGGGAGAGTTTAGCTTTAACTAGAAGCTGATGGCGATGATCACAGGTTGAAAGTGATTGTATTTGTTCTTCAATCATACATTTTGATTAAATGATGAAAGAGTTCCATCGATTGATTGACCAGACTTCAAATACTTATTCCAATTTGTGTGATTATATATTTTTTTTATACCTTTACTCTTCAAAATTACAAACCAATTGCTTTAATTTATATATGATCCTAATTCCTAATAACTACCCTAGAACAGGTGTTGTATGGAGAGATAAATATGAGTTCTGTGGAAAAGATCTTGGCAGAGACTTGATTTTAATGATAAGTTCGGGTAATATGGATTTTTTTTACCCAACAAAATAAATACGAGGGAATTATCAAAATAATCCTGTAAAATTATCAATTAAGAATATTATTCAATCACAATAATATTATTTTTATTAAATATGGTATATAAATATATTTAAATAATAAAATCAAATAAACATGAAATTAAGGACACTCTGGTCATTTAAATATCTTGTCTCGTCCCATCACAACTATACAAAACACATAACAGTACAGTTAACGGTCATGTTTCACAACTTCCAAACACAATACGGAACAACTCTCATGTCATGTAATGTCATGTCCCGTCCCATACCAAACACACCCTTACGGTAATTTAGGGACCATGGAAGAAAGAAAATGTACTTTTAGTCAAAAACTGATAATTTTATACCAAAATGATTTACGCAGAATATAACAAGTAATAATAATTAAAAATGGGTATTATCAATTTAGTTCCTAAGCTTTGAGGAAAGATCAATGCTTTAAACGAGTTTGTATTTTTACGACCATTGGTTCCTTTCTTTTTAGAAATGCATCTAATTAGTCCCTTTGACCCTAATTTTGACGGTCAAATATGACATAAAATGTAGATCGACAATTTGCCTTTTATATTTAAGTATCGAATGAAAATGAAACTACCCTCCAACCTTTTACTATTCGACAACTTTACCAATTTATATTGACCAATACAAAATTGACATGTGTTGTACAAATTATTTAAAAAAATATTTAAAGCTATTTATTGAATTTTTTTAAAATGGAAATCCATTAAAAAAAATATTGATATGAAAAGTGAAAAAGCTTTAATATTAACACAAATTTAAATTTGATGTATTTTTAAAAATGAAAAATATTAAAGATAACGCTTTAATATTAACACAACTTTAAAAACTTTAATAATAAATAATTCATTATAAACAAACAACTCATTTATAAATTAAAACAAATAATTAGATATATATATATATAATCAATTAAATTTCTTTAAAAAAAAAACTCATTTAGAAGCTCTAAAATTTGCTCTCTCCCATATTAGGAACAAAAAATAATTCATTATTTTTCTCTCCATTAGGACAAAATATAATAAATAATTCACTAGGGACAAAAAACTCATTTAGAACTTAGAAGCTCCCAGATTTGTTCTCTTTGTTCTCTATCTTTTTTTCTCTCCATCATTTCTCTTTAATCAATCACCGAACACCCTCTCAATCTTTTCCTCATCCATCTCTCCCTAAATCCAATCGTAACACTCTTAATCTTTCCCTCCAGCTTCTCTCTTCAAATCTCTCAATCTTTCCTTCTAGCCAAAAGATTTGTTTAGCTGTCAGCGAGGATTCAAGAAAAAATTAGATTTTGATTGCGATATAAACGGGTCTTGGTATTGGAGGGGTTTTCATTAAACCCAATTTTTTTTTCTTTTTGAATTTGGTGTGATGGGGGTTTTGTGGTGGTGATGTGGTTCGATTATGGGTTTTGTGGTGGTGTGGTTCAATTAAGAATATTATTTAATCACAATATTACTATTTTTATTAAATATGGTATATCAATATATTTATATAATAAAATCAAATAAACATGACAATATTATTACTATGATCATTTGAACCTCTTATCTTGTCATGTACCAACCATATCAAACGCATAACAATATAGTTAATGGTCTTGTCTCAAACCTTCCAAATACAATACGAAACAACTCTCATGTCATGTCTCGTCTTGTACCAAACACACCCTTACGGTAATTTAGGGACCAAGGAAGAAAAAAAACCGTAATTTTAGTCAAAAACCGATAATTTTATATCAAAATGATTTACCTATTTACCGACAAGTATAAAAGAGTTGGTCCAAATTATATTTTAAGGGACATTGAGATTTTAGTCCCTCTAGTTTGCATTTATTTGGGTTTAATCCACTAGTTTTTGAAATTATTAACTTTAGTCCACTAGTTCACTGACAATACCTAATTCAGTCTCTACCGTCAAATTTCATTAGTTTTTCATTGATTGCTGTTAGGTTAACAAGGGTATTATGGGAAATATAACGAAAGCTTCTAGAAACTTGTATGAAAAAAGGGTAATTTTGGAATTTCATAATTAAAATAATAATAAATTAAATTAAATTAAATAATAAAAAAAATCAATCAACCATAACTTTCATCTCTCCAATGCTCTATCTTTCTCTCTAAACTCTCTCAATCAACAAAACTTGTTCATCCTTGTTCATCAATTAAAAAATCAAAATCAATTTACTGTTGATTCTAATCTCCACCACATATCCAAAAATTAAAAAAGCCACATCAATTCCAATCTCCATCACATATCTAACTCAAACACAAACCCTAACCCTAGCCACTGTTGATTATACTCTAAACCTAGACGATTCTCTCTCTCTAAATCCAGGTAGTGTGAGGGTGTGACGGTGGATGAGAGGTTGCAGCGGTGGTGGGGCTTTGGTGGACGGCTTGCAACCGCAGTAGGAGGGCACTACGACAGTCGGAGGGTGTGGTGACAGTGGGAGGTCACAGTGGTTATGGTGAGGCGGCTGTTGGTGATGCAGTTAAAGTTGGAGATGGAGATGTTAAGCATGTTGGTAATGGTGTTGGTTTATGTTGTGGTGAATGATGGTAATGGTGGTGACGGTGGTGATGGTGGATGGTAAGGGTGTTAATGATGGTGACGATTTGTGTGGTTGGCGATGATCAGATGGTGGGGTGTTAAAGATGGATCTGATATCCTCACCAGATATCTGATTTTTTTTTTAAAAAAAACACTTAATCAGTTTTATTGTTTTTTATTAGTGTTGTAAAAAAAATTATTACTACTTTTTAATTTTAATTTTTAATTAAAAGTAGTGAATTCCAATTTCTTTTAAAAAAATTGTTTTAATTTCTTTTTAATTTTTAATTTCTGTTTTGAAGTTTAAATAAAATAAGATTATTATTATTATTATTATTTTAATTACTTGTTTATATATTTTAATTTTCAATTTATTTTTTTTTTTCATTTTTTATTTAATTAAATATAAAATTACCATACTACCATTCAACAGAAACCTTCATTAAGAGAATTTCGGTCATCTTACCCTCTGAGAATGTCGGTCCGTTTGTTTTCACGGAATTTCTAATAAAATGATTAAAGTTAGTAATTCCATAAACTAGTGAACTAAAACCAGACTAATGCTAACTACAGAGACCAAAATCATAATAACCCTATATTTAATATCAAGTACAAAAAGGAATGGAGTGCATCTTCTATATGTCAGACACTTTCACCGTCTAATCAAAATGATGTATTTACGGTAATTTAGGGGGCAAGTGAAAAAAGATAAGAAAATATTATTAAAAACTGAAAATTTTATACCAAAATGAATTATTTTTTAAATAAATATACGAAGATAATTTGAGTGCAAAGACTAAAAAGTAAAAAAGAAAGATAAATAAAGTGTAAACTCAATCACTCGAATTTACCCTTTCCCAGCAACTCGACTTAGGGTTGGGAGGTATTGAGAATTTGAATTGATTAATACATAAACGACATATCTAATATTCGTTCATTCATAAATCATAGCAATTAACGTATACTAATAGAAAATAAGATGAGAGAAAATATAAATGGGATCGTTCTGTAAGCAATTTTCGTTGATTGCTTTTCGAAAATAAAAATAAAAATAAAAATAAAAATGAAAACAGTGTTTTTTGTTTCAGTTTAGAAATCTAAAAACGTGTTTGGTAGAATGTTCTGAAACCTGTATTATGAAAATAAAAACATTAAAAATACGTTCGGTAGGTCAATCGAAAAGTATAAAAGTTTGATAATAATTCATCCCAAATAATTATCAACTAAGTCAAAAAAATCGTATTAAATAAAAATTACATTAAAATTTCAAAGGAATAATTTAAAATATTAAACATTAGTTATTAATTTTTTGACCAAATCAATCTCTAGTTTCTCAATCATCAATATCATCACTGTTTTTTTTTCCTAATTTATAAGACTAAATCATAAAAAAAAAAAAAAAAAAATCAATCATCATTGATCTCTGTCGATTTTTTTATCTCCATCCATCCAATCTTCACCAATTATATTTTCATCTCAAAACAAAAAAAACTAATTATGGGAATTTATCATTGAATCAAATCCGTCGTCACTGCCTTTTTTTTTTCACCAAATTGCATGAAATGCTTGTAGAAAATCAACAAAAAAAATCCATAAAAAACTCACATACATTCATCATCTCACCAAATCACTCTCTCCACCACCAAATTACACTTTGGCTCAGTTTGGCATTGCTTCCCCAGCTGCTTTTGGGGTCAAAAGTGATTCTGGATCTCAGACGGGGTGTTTGGTAAAATCGTAGGGAAGTGCTTTTGGTCACTTTTAGCTTCTCCCAACTGAGTTTTTCAGAAGCTACAAATACATGTTTTTTGATCTTGGCTTCTGCTTTTAGAAAACGCGCTACAGTGATATTAAATGAAATTTAACTAACTTTCCAACTTTGTCCTTACCTTTAACGAAATTTAACAAAAAAATTTGGGCTTATATTTTTGTACAAAAAAAATATTTTCATAATTAATTTAATAAAGTAAAATAAAAATAAAATAAAAAATAAAGTAGAATAAAATAAAGAAATAAATAAATAAAGCAGTAGGGCTAATTAATTAAATAAATTAGAATAAAAAATAGGGCTAATTAATTCAATAAAGTACCATAATTATATAACACTTAACACTAAATACAAATAAACAAGAAAAATATAAAGTAAGCAAATTAGTACCATTTAGATGTCTTTGTCCTTTTAGTAATTTTAGACACTCACAATACTTTTTATATCAGTTTACTAAATACATTGAAATTGCTTTTAGTTCTCACAGCATTTTTGAAAATCAGTTTACCAAACACTTAGCTGATTCTTCCCACAGCAATTCCAAAAGCAATTCCCCCACAGCAATTTCAGAAGCACTTCTCCCCACAGCACTTCTCCCCACAGCACATCAATGCCAAACTGAGCCTTTGTCAAATGGCCGGATTCAATGGAGAAGATGGACAGAATAGGATGGGATTTGTGGCGGATGGAGGAGGGGGAGGATGGGAAAAAAACCGATGGTTCAGATCGGCATCGATGGTGGTCCAGATCTGCGTCATTGGTGATCCATATCGGCGTCAACTAATGGAGAAGAAGAAGGCGAGGTGGAAGAGGATGATGATGAGGAGAAAATAGGAAGAAAAGAAGAAAGGAGGAGAAGACCAGACGTGAGGATGTGAGTGAGACAAACAAAGAAGAGTAAAAAAGGGAGAAAAAAAATAAGTTAAAAAAATGAAAAACATCTAAAACTTGTTTTTAAACATTTTCACCTTCTCCCACATCTACTATTTATATCACTGTCATCTCGCATCATCACATTACTAATCTCATACCTATCAAACTCACCAGTGAAAACTACCTACTATGGAAATCCTTATTCATCCCAATCCTACTGAACTCAGATCTCTACAGTCTCTTAGATGGTTCTGACCCTTGCCTTCCCAAAACCCTTTCTACCGGTCAACCAAATCCAGCTTATGCAACATGAGTTACTCGAGATCGTACCTGTAAGATTTGGCTTCATGTTGCTCTATCAGACTTTGTTCTTCCTTATACTGTTGGTTGTGTCACTGTCAAGACTCTTTGGGACACATTGGATAAACTATTTGTTGCAATCACTCGTTCTCACATTCTTCAGTTAAAAGGACAGCTTCAAACCTTGAAGAAAGGTTCCAACTCCATGATGCAATACTTTGAAAAGATCAAATCACTTGTTGATGGTCTCATCGCCGTCGGAGCCCCACTT
Organism: Dipteronia dyeriana; assembly: GCA_032871835.1. NCBI lineage: Eukaryota > Viridiplantae > Streptophyta > Magnoliopsida > Sapindales > Sapindaceae > Dipteronia > Dipteronia dyeriana. Next base: position 15,053,589 of record CM065295.1, read on the forward strand.
GATGATATTGATGTTATCGCCCACACTCTTCATGGCCTACCATCGGAATACGATTCCTTTGGAACCTCGATTCCTTTGGAACCTCGATTCGAGTTCGCATGAAACCAATCAATCCTGATGCTCTTCATGGTCTTCTCATTAATGAAGAAATTGAACTACAACAGCGTGACACCCTAGCCCCATTAGACTCCACTTCATCTCTTCAGGCTTTTCATATTTCTGTCTCACCCAAGCCCAATAACTATTCCCATAGCAATATTGGCCTAAACCAAAATCATTTCTCTATCAACCCTCCACTCTTATCCACCCCACCATCAACCACCTCTCATCAGACAAATTATTTTCTTTGTCCCCAATATTCTAACCCGAACCCAAACCTGAACCCGAACCCGAACCGACATCGCTCAAAATTCAAAGTTCATTGCCAGATATGCAATAAACCTAATCACACTGCTCTCCAATGTCGCAATCGTGTAAACTTCATATTTCAGGGCCGCTCTCTACCACCACAATTCTCTGCTATGACAACCATTCAGTTTTCTCCATTACCGCCACCTTCCAATTCTCTTTGGGATGCTGATACAGGTGCAACCAATCACATCACCCATTATCTCAACAACTTGTCTCTACAAACACCATATCAAGGTCATGATCAAGTTCTTGTTGGCAGTGGTGAAGGTTTGCAAATTACTAATACTGACCATTCCATTGCTTTTTCCTCCAATTCCAAATTTAAATTGAATAATATTTTACATGTTCCCCGTATCACACAAAATATGTTATCAGTTCATTGTTTTGTTTATGACAATTATTGTACTCTCATCTTTACTCTTTTTGAATGTATTGTAAAGGATCTAGCTTCGTGGAAGACACTATATCGAGGCCCTACCGATGGTCATCTCTATCCTATTAACCTCTCTATATTCAGACAAATTCCTTCAATTGCTCTTCTCAATACCAAAGCGTCATTCTCCCTATGGCACAAAAGACTCGGCCACCCATAGCCATCTCCTCAAACAGTCCAACTACTTATCTTCGCACACTATTTTCCACTCCATATATCTTCTGCTCCTTCAGTTTGCAATGAGTGTCAATTAGGAAAGAGTTCTAAGTTGTATTTCAATAAATCACACTGTATTACATCTAGTCCTCTGCAATTAATACATACAGATATTTGGGGTTCTGCTCCTTCATCTTCTATATTTGACTATCGTTTCTATATAATATTTATAGAGGACTTTTCACGGTTCACATGGCTCTTTCCTCTTAAAGCAAAATCTCAAGCTCTCTTTAGTTTTCAACAGTTTAAAACACTAGTTGAGAATCAATTTGACCTTAAAATTAAAAACCTCCGATGTGATAATGGTGGTGAATACACAAGCAAACTTTTTCGCCAATTTCAAGCTACCAATGGTATAGTCCAACAATTCACTGCCAGCATACTCCTAAGCAAAGTGGCATGTCTGAACGCAAGCACCGACATATGATTGAGCTAACAAGAACCCTAATTGCGCAGTCATCACTGCCTATTGAATATTGGGTTGAAGTAGTTAATACATTTATATATTTAATAAAGCGATTGCCCTTTTTTTCTTTGTAGAAAATAAGTCCTCTGCAAAAGCTACTCCATTTCAAGCCAGATTACATGTTTTTTAAGGTCTATGGGTGTGCTTGTTTTCCTTGGCTGAAACCTTATTCCAAGCACAAGCTTGAGTTCAGAAGCAAATGTTGCATCTTTATCGGATATGGCATAAATCAGAAAGGTTACCGCTGCCTTGACCCAATTTCATGACATGTCTACATTTCCCGTCATGTGGTGTTCGATGAAAATCAATTCCCCTTTACTATATCATGTCCATCACCACATTCAACCCAGCTTCCTCCTACTACTTACCACCCCACTTATTTGCCTTTACCCTCTCCTAAACAAACATTACAAGCTAATCAGCCATTACCATCACCAGCTAGAATATCAACACCTCAGCAGCCTTCCAGAAAGATTAGAGAAAATGGCTAAAAGCATATCATCCATACACTTGTCTTATTTTCCATTCATCTTGTAATAGATTTTATTCTATAATACTCTATTGTTTTTGTATATAAAGTATACTGTACAGGCTACATTAAAATCATAGAAAATATACAGCAAAATATTCTCCAAACATGTTAAATTATCTTATATATATTAGCTACATTTCTAGTTTGCTTTACAAATCACCTAAAATTACATCGCTCAGAAAACCGCGATCCATACATTGAAATTGTTTCAGTTTATCTGGGTATTCAGACATTCCTCAAACACCATCTCCGACTTTCAAATGTTTATCATGTCTCTAAGAAGTTTCACACCAGTTAAGTTTCTTTTGGTTTACATTGGGTTCAATTGAGAATCCGAGCCAAAATCTAACAGGAAGTAGATCGAAAAATCGTAAGGGGGACAAAACCAAAATAAAATTCCGAATAGAATATATTTGGGGGAAAGTTTGTATTTTCAACCTTTTCAATTTAAAATAGGAGCAAGATGGTTAGTGTGCATCTGTTGTATGTTTATATGAAAATCTAAATGATGCATTTAAGGTAATTCAGCGACCATGTGAGTATAAAAACATAAATATTAGTTAAAGAATAAAGATAGACATCACAAGTTTTCAATCATAACACATATATCAGCTGATGTGTCAATTATTGAGTGGATATACATTAATAATAATTTATCTCATTTATCCATGTATCAACTTACCAATTGATACCTCAATTGTCACATATTGTAATTAAAAAGTTATGATATCAGTTGTGATATCTAACATTATTATTAGTTAAAACCAATAATTTAAGGAATGCCTTAGTAAAAAACGTAAAATTAATCAAAATTCAAAGCAGATAATTTTATACTTATATTAGTTAAGCGCATAAGAAAAGGCTATAATATATATATATATAAAGTAGACACCCAATCACCTTAATGTCCCATTTTCCTAGTGCTGGCTATTGGGTAAAACAACCAAAGTGTGCACTTCGGGCCTTAAAAATACAAAAAATTAAGGGACTCAATGATAAATTTTGATAATATTATTGATTTTTTTTGAAATTACCGAACAAAATACATTGAAGGGTCTTCTTTTCTTTTGTTATTATTACTACCTAGATAATAAGATTTTTTTAAAACAAAAAAAAAGGCTAATATTATAAATTATTTATTAATTAAACAACCATTGGAAATCATTATTATCATTGTACCAGAGTATCTATAGTCCACTCTTTAAGCATTTTAATTATCACTAAACAAACATTTTTACTATTACTTCTCCCAATTTTTTTTTACCATTTAAAAATTATCTATATATATTATAAAAAATCCATTTATTTACGACAATCAAGTATAGCACTACAACTATAATTCTTTTATAATAAAAGTTTTTGTTCTTACAACTTACAAGTTAAATCTCTGCATCATTCTTTAAATATATTATGTATATTATCTATTCATCTGTAAGAAGAGCCGAAGAGATTCCAATGAGTGAAATTCAAATTAAAAAAATTAGTTTTTTTTTCTGATAAATCATGTGGTTAATTTTCATTTGGTTACTATTTACTAGTTGTGTTGTTTATATATTCCAGTTTAGTTTGCAAGAAGAAAATTTTCAATTGCAATTTAGTTGGAGTAATCGGATTTCATCTTTTTTTTTTAGTTATAATTTGCTTTATCTTTAAATATACATTTATCTTTAATTATATTTTGTATAAAAATGTCTGCAAGAAAAATTGAGTCTGGTTTTTAGAAACGTCAAAATAAAATAAAAACAGATGAATTGACCGAATCTCAAAAAAGAGCAACGGATAGATTTGTTGTTAATAGAAAAATAAATAATAATTTAGAGAATAATTCTTCTGATAAGGGGTTAGTACATAACGAAACAAGACAACCCGATAAAGTTAAGATTGAAGATGTGTGTGAGAAAGATTTGAAAGAAAATATTATTATAATATAAACCTCTGACTTATGTCCCGTTTGATTTTTTGTCTGAAGACTGAACAATGCCGAATGTTACTGAAAACTGAATAGTGATTGAAAACTGAAAACTGAAAACATGTTTGTTTTTTTTCACTGAAAACTGAATATAAGTGACATGTTGTTTGTTTTTTTAAGTTATAAATATCTGAAAATAAATATTTTTATATATATACCCTTCTAACTATTATTTGTTATATATTTATATTTTAATATATTAAGGACAACTCTAACGTATAAATTAATTCTAAACTAAATTTATTTAGTTATTAAAAATATTTCATACATTATTCTATCTGTTGAATTACATTCAAAATGAATATAATATTTAATGGTGATACATTCTAAAATTCTCAAGAAATATTTATAAAAATAAAAAATCAATTACTACTTGATTTTGACCCAAATAACATAGGACGATGCATCTCATCCATATACATACAAACATACATATATATAACTTTTTTTCTTCCCAAAATTAACATCTCAAAACCCAAAAAAAAAAAACTCAAAACAAAATCATCATGAAAATCATTCTCCAATTAATTTTTAGAACAAGTGAAAAATATGTACTCAAACTGTAATATAAAATTAATAAAACTAATTTTCAAATTAGGAAAACAAGAATAGTTCTTACCGGAATATGTTAGGAAAATCAGTCACCAATTGTTTTTGTTTTGAAGAAGTTAGGTTTTCTGATGTTAAAGTTCTTTACCGTGAGAAGAAAAAAAAAGTATTAATATGATTAGGGCTTTAACAAAAACTAAATTGAAAATATACAAAATTAGTGAGGATAGTTTTAAAAGTAAAAGTTTGTAATTAATTATACTGGATTTATGTTAAGTGCAAAGTGGAAAAAACCCACTTTTTTTTAAAAAAAAGTGGTTTTAATGGCTCATTAAGTGATTTTAGCACTTATAAAATCAAACAAAACAGCTGAATGAAACACATTAAGGGTGTGTTTGGTACGCGGGACATGATAGGAAAAGTGAGACAGTTTGTTATTGTCTCACGTTTGGCGCGTCCTTAGCATGAGACAGGACGGGACAACGTGGGACAAAAATCACAAAAAACTTGTCTCACCCAAGACCTTAGGACAACTTGTCCCATGACATGGGACAAATGTCAAAATGATCAATTTACCCTTTAAATTTTCAACAATTACAATCATGTTCAATAAATTATATATTATAATTACATATAATATATATGATATATATATAATATATTCTATAATAATTCTATTATTATTATATATAATAATATAATAATATTATTATTACCTATACAATAATTAATATATACTAACATTATATATAATACATGTAATATTCTATATTAATATATAGTAATATCAAATTTAAATAATATTATATATTAATATATATAATATTATAATCTATGTTGTTATATATATATAAGAAGGGTACTCTGATCATTTGAATTTCTTATTCCGTCTTGTCACAGCCATACAAAACGCATAACAGTACAATATATAGTTTTGTCTAGGCCTTCCAAACACAACATAGAATAACATGTTCAGTACTGTCATGTCCAGTCCAGTCACACATTGTCCTGTTTTATCTCTGTACCAAACGCACTCTAAGTGTCATTCAGTGTTAAGTCAAAAAATCAAACAGGACCTTAGTTGTTCAATATATATATGACTAAGGACGATATAATTAAATAGATATGAAATTACGGGATTTATTGGTATAAAATATTATGAGAATGGTAGAAAATTTCTAGTACATATTATAACCGAGTGCTATCAAATGGAGAAAATATGATATGAAATGATTGGTGTATTCGAAAGATCTGTATAAGGTATTGATTTTTGAAAGTTGTTAAGATCTAGATTGTATTGATTTATTTTCTGAGTTAAAAATCTTAAGAGGGTTTTTGGATTGTAATATACCAACTTAAGTTGAAACATTATTGTTATTTTTAAATTGATTATTTTCTAAATACATGTAATACCTATAGAATATTAATTATTAACAATATTTGTGACAATTGTTTCTTCCGAGAAAAGTTTTTCAAAATATAAATTGATAAAAACTTATTTAAGATCAACTATATTATAAGAAAGATGAAATGAATTAGCTCTTTTATCTATTGAAAAATAAATTTTAAAAAATCTTGAATACCAAAGTTTGATTAAAAATGTTGCTTCTCAAAAGACACGATTTTTTTTTATTAATTTTTAATTTTTAATATATATATATATATATATATATATATATATATATATTTGGGGTTTTTTTTCCTCCCTTATAACCTCAAAATTTGTTTAGCCGCACTTACATTTTCCGAGTAGTAAAATATATTCGGGTGAAAAAAATATTTTCAAGTCCTTCAACTAAAATCAAGAATAAAGAGCGGTTGGTGTGCATCTTATGTATGCTTAACCGGCAAATCAAAATGGTGCATTTAATGAATTTTAGGGACCGTGAAAGGAAAAATGTAAATTTTAGTCAGATAATTTTATACCAAGATGATTTACATGCAAAAGAAAAACTAATAATAATTAAAAAATGTAAATAAAAAGTAAGAACTTAAATCACCCCTATTTACCCGTCTTCTTACAAGTATATTAAATTGGGGGGTAAAATTGTAATTTTAAACCGTTCAATTAAAATCAGGAACAAAAGGGTAGTTAGTGTGCATGAGTGCGTCTTCTTATGCTTGACTAGCAATCAAATCAAGATGACATTTAGGTGGCGTTTGGTTACTATGATGAAATATGAATTGGAATGGTAATAGGAATGAGAATTGGAATGGAAAGGAATGAAAAACTGATTTCTTTGTTTGGTTGAGACTTTAGAATCAATATCTGAATCAATAATATTTTGTTTGGTTAACAACTGAATAAATGGAATTATGGGCATTTTGACTAAAATACCCATAATTACAAAACATTTATAATAACATTATTTATTATGTATAATAATAATAATAATAAAATATAAAAGTATATATATACATATATAATATTATAATATATAATATATATTATTACAAAATATATATTATATATTATATGTTAGTAATATTTATAATAATATTAATATTATTAAATATATAAATATTATATATTATTATATTATTATTTACAATAATAAAATATTCATTTTGGATGATAATAATAAAATATAAAAGTATAAATTATATATATATATATATATATATATATATACATTATAGTACATATATAATATTTATTATAATACGTATTATGTATAATACATATAATATTTATAATAATAATAATAATATATATATATAATAAATAATATAAAATAATATATATAATATAATATAATATAATATATTTATATATATATATATATATATATATAATATGTAATAATATAATATATGCAACAATAATATATATGTTATTTTTGGAAATGAGAGTATTTTTGTAATAGAGTTGAAGATAGGGGGTTATTTTTAGAAGAGAAAATTTGTTAATGGAATGGAATGGGCATTCCATTGGTTTTTGGATGGAATGCCTATTCCACCAAAATAGTGGAATCCACATTCCAATGAAATGCCCATTCTATTAGCATTTAACAAGCCAAACAAATGGAATAGATTTCTTTTCATTACATTCCATCCAAAGGGGCCACACGACCAAAAAAAAGGGTAAATATAAAACAACAACTGGAATTTTTATACCAAAATGTTTTTTTTTAAGAATAAACCGAAATAATTTAAGTGCAAAAGAAAAGAAATACTAATTAAAAAACATTATTAAAGTATAAATTCAATCATCTGAATTTAGGAGGGAGATCAAAAAACTTGAGCGGGCAAACCGTACGTCATAACACAATCAAAACAAAAACCTTGCTTTAGTATAATATATTTTTAAAAATTTTATTCCAACATTAATTAAGCACATAAGAAAAATTAATAATAATTAAAAAATAAGATAAATAAAGTAAACACTCAACCGTTCCAATACTTTCGTGACAAGTAAAGCAGATTTAGGGGCAAAATTGTAGTTTCAACTTTCAACCCCTACAATTAAAATGAAGGACAATTTTTTTTTTTTTTTTGATAATTACTCCCATAGCCAGTCACTTGCACCCAGACTATCAAAATGGACATTTTCAATGAAAAATGTTACAATAATGCAATTCTATCAAATTCCGTTAAATGTGTGGTATTTTGATAAATAAGAAGATGACATTAATTTATTTTAGTTTTTTTTTTGAAATATTATTTTTAAATAAATAATTATATTTAGTATGTGTATATATATATATATATATGTATATAATATCTCAAACAAAATATTACATATTAATATATTTCAAAATTTAAACCAATTATATATGTTGATTGATAATAATTTTAGACATTAATTTGTTGGCAATAGTTTTTCTTTCTTATTTTTACCTTTCATAGTGACTGTTTTCTTTTTGTATTATAAATTAGTTTGCTTAAATAACTAAATATTATTAAAAAAAACACCATTTATCATAATGAACTTTTTATATATGTACCACCAAAAAAAGGTTCATGTCTAACGTTATGATCAACAAACATATATAATTGGTTTAAATTTTGAAGTATAACAATAGATAATATTTTGTTTGAGATATGCTATACGTATATACACATATTAAATATAATTACTTGTTTTAAAAAACAAAAGCAAAAATTGATTTTAAAAAAATCTAAAATAAATTAATGTTATCCCATTATTTACCAAAATGCTACTCATTTAACGGAATTCGATAGAATGATCATTAGTTTCACACTTTTCATCAAAAAATGTCATTTTGAAACGAAACCCTAACTAATGACCATTTTGATAGTGTGGGAACAAATGAGTGGCCACCAGGGTAATTATACTTTTTTTTTAAAAATATTGCATACGAGAATGATTCGAATTCATAAGAGCATCTCTAATACAACAATGGATTGTGAAAAAATTATATGTCAACTAGGACAAATATAAACTGTGTTCAAATATGTCTCTTCAATGATGTTGTTGCTACTCAATGTTAAGTTGATGTGGTGAAAAATAATAATAGACACTTTCATAGGCTCTATTAAATAACTATATTGTACGCCAACACATCGTTTGGAGGTAAATATATATAAAAAATTGTTAAGAAAGTTATTTGATTAAAAATAAAAAATGAATAAAATAATAAGTGTTATTAATAAATTAATATTTAAACAAGTGTATTGAGGATATATTTTTTATTTGGTTGTCTATTGAGTAAACTTTTATACCATGCAGGAAACAATTCTTTTGATATCGTTGATATACCAACAATTATTGAAATATAAGACACTTTTGCATTGGAAATGTTATAATCTCACGGTGTAGGTATGAGAGGTATACCACAAAACCAATCTCATAAAAAAGAAGGACAAAAAGGTTAGTATACAAACGATATGTGGTTGATCTGGTGGTAAAACTCATTATACATACACCACGAGATTGCGGGTTTGAGTCATCTCCCTATATTAAAAAACCCCTGAATATATGTGTTAGTGTAACATTTTTTTTAAGGTTGGTGTACATCTCTTGTTTTTTTTGGAAAGAATATATGAAAAAAAAGGTAAATATTAATCAAAAATTAAAAATGTTACATCAAATTTTTTTTTGGAAATAATATATCAAAAATGATTTAGGTTTTGTTTGGAAGAGTTTTTAGGAGTGGATCTTTTAGGAGTATATATTTTAAAGTAGACATTCTACAAGTATAACTTTTATCGAAAAATTGTTGGTCATTTGATTATTAATTAGAAACGTTTTTTTTTAAATGGTAGAATTATCAAAATATTCAAAAACTATTTAAAATAATAAGATTATATTAAACATTTGAGCTTATCTAAGTTGACGTAAAATAATTTTTTTAATCATTAAAAAACGTTACTGACAATCAAACGACACAAAATAAATTAAAAAAACTCTTTTAACTAGTATAGAAGCTCTTCCAAAAGGACACTAATATATGTTTGATATAGTTTTTCTAATGGCCAAAAGTGTTTTTTTTTTAATGCTAAAAGCTATTTTGATGTTTTTTTTACGACCAAACTCTAAAGAAATGTCTATTTTTTGTTGGGAAGCACAAAATTTGAGCTTTAACTAAGATTTTTTTTTTTTGAGCTTTTTGAAAAGAGATAAATAGTCTCAATTACCCTTCATGAACTTTATATAGTTTCCAATATACCATTATATTACAAATACTTTATTAGGGGTCGTTTATTTTTTCCACTTAAAATTTATTGGGTATGAATTGAACTCATTAAGTTATTTTTTTAAAGTGGTCAAACAACTTTTAAAAATAAAAAAACACCTTAAAATAAAACAAGAAATCCTGACTTTGAACTTAATTCCAAATTATTAAAATATTTACTTCAAAGTCTATCCTAACGAAAAAATATTTCCAAATTTATCCTAATTTTATATGGTATAAAGATTTTTTAAAAACATATTTCTTATTTTAAACGGTTTTTAGAAAAGAAAATAAAACCCTAATCACATCTCATAGAGACCGATGCATATTATTCAGAAACCTATTTTTTTTAAAAAGTTTTCTTTATTTGGTTTAAGTGCATATAATATAGGAAACTAAAAAAACAACTGGTGGCCTTAATCATATACACCGGAAACGTGGACAACATATAAAATAACTTGAGTTTTTTTGATAATAAATTGAACTTGAACTTTGTTTCAGAAGAACATATTATGTTAAATTACTTCTTTATTTAGAATGAGTATAAATGTAAAATGATTTATTTTCAGACAATTTTTTCTTATTCAAATAATCATGTTGACAATATATTCAGATATGAGAAAAAAAAACATATCTTTTAGGTTCAGATTTCAGTCACTATTCATTCTTCATAAAAATTAAGACTGTTCAGTATTTAGACAAAAAAACAGACGACCCCTTAGTGTTTATTTGTCCTTTTAAAAACAAAAGCATTTTTAGAGATATTTTGTTAAAAAATTTACTAACTTAAAAATTCCTTTTTAAATGAATACCAAATAATAAATGGATTTTTTTTGGGTTAAAAACTCTACACAATAAAAGTTAAAAATGTAAAAGATATATTCTAGAAAATGTATTCGAATATCCATCCCAAACATACACATACCAAAGAAAACGAATAATAAATAAAATGTAAATCAAATAACCCGGATTTACCCTTGCCAGCTACTTTGGAAGGAAGATCAAAAGATCGAAAGCGGGCAAACTTTGCAACGGACAAAACCAAAACAAAAACTCGAAAGATGGTGTTTTAAATCCACGCGCTCTCTCAATTTGTATATTAATAACAATAAAAATTAAAAATCAAATATTCATTTGCTTTTACTCTGTCTAATCTCCGAATCTCATATTTTCTCCGTGCCTTTTTCGCTGTCCCATCATAGAAACCCTAGTCCAAATCTTAGCTCAATCGAGTTTCACAGCTCGAAAATGGTGGTTCAAGGACAGAGGAGAGTGAGCGCCAGGATTCAGGAGAAACAAGAGGAGAAACAGCGGCTGGTCAAACGGAGGATGGAGCTTCTCGGAGACGTCGTGAAAGGCGGTGCCGGTAACGAGAAGGGAAACAATGTGTATAGTAGGAAGAAAAGAAAGAGTGCGGTAGATTCTGAAAAGAAAGACGATTCTAAAAACGAGGAGGAACAAAACGAAGTTCCAGCTCAAACGACGTCGTCTGCTGCTGCCGGGGACGAGTTGCCGAACGGTAGTGTTGTAAATGTGGCTGAGAAGAGCGATACCGCGAGAGTGAAGGAGACACTGAGGTTGTTTAACAAACATTATCTTCAATTTGTCCAGGTCTGTTTCTGTTACATTCGGCGTATTTTTATATATAAGTTTTTACTTTATTGGGTTTTCGGCTGTACAAGAGCTTGTTGTTTGTGGCTTTTAGGAGGAAGAAAAACGGTGCGCGAAACCGACTGTTAATCGCAAAGCATCCAAGTCAAAATCCAAGAAGGCGAAAGCCAAGGTTAGCATTCACTTCTACATGTGAAGCTGAAGAAGATGGGGTGAATCTCACAATTTTTAAATAAAAGCAAGAGAAAAGGCATATATATACAGATGGATGTCACAACTTTTAGGTTGCAAGGCTATCCACCACTATATATACCATCACTTCTCACAAACATAAATAAAAAAACAAAGTATGCAAATTTAACGGATCATGATCCTCTGTTATACTGATATTTTTCCTGATCTACAACATTTACGAATAATATTCCAAATTTTAAAAATAATAAAAGTGAAATAAATAAAAAGAAATAAATTATAACCACTGATTACACATGTCAGCAGATTCATATAGGTCGGGTAGGGATCCAAATTCAAATTTAACATGATATTAGAGCTTTCAAAACCATCATCATGGGTAGGCAAAAAAGATTGGTGCTCGTATAAAGTCGTAACTCAAAAGACTAGTCCATAGTTATTTGAAGTGCGTTGGTGCCTTAACGCTAGTCCATAGTTATTAAAAGCGCTTTGGGTGTGTAGTTATGAAAGGCGTGTCGGGCGCCTTAAGGTGCCAAGATGGCACAGGCCATATTTAATTTTTTGCCGACATGGTGCAGGCCAATATTAATATTTTTTTTTAATAAAACAACAGATAAAAATCGGCCTAAGTGACTAAAACGCTAACAAACATAATAAGCGCAACAAAACTGCTTCATGCTTTACAACCCAACATGAAGATGCATTGATGATGTTATGAACTTGGTTTTGTTTGAGTTGGGGATAGATAGAGTCTAGAAACTAATTTGAACAACTTTGGTTTTTTTTTTCCCTATTAATGTGTTTGCAACTTTCAGTCTTTGTTGTTAATATGATGATTGCATGTTAATTTGTTTATGAATTATTATGTGTTATTGATAGCTTGTAAGGTTCTAAACCTAACACTTATCCTAGTAACTAAAAATTTATAGGTTAAATTTGGTCAATTCAATTTTTATGAATTATTCCCATTGGGAAATTCATAAAAGAAAGCTGTTGCGCACCTTTTTTGTAAAAATTTCTGACTCTCTTCTACCCTTGCACATTGATGTGCTTCGCACCTTTAATAACTATGCTAGTCTTTTGAGTTGTAAGGCTATCCATCACTTTATATACCACTTCCGACAAACATACAAAATTAAACAAAGTATGAACTGTTAATTTTGGTATCTGCAAACTGTTTCTGTGGTGAATAATGACTACTAATGTAGCATTTTTGATCGTGAGATTTGTAATTGACATTGAACTATTTAAGAAATTTGAAATTAATATCTCTACTTTGGTTTTAGCTTTTAAATTTTTATTGATATGCTTTTTGGAAATTGAATTTGCATGAAATGTGCAAAATGAGGTGTAAATGTGTGATTTTTGAATTTTGTTTTTGCGGGAATGAATGTGTGATTTTGGTCCGTATGCTTTTTTACATCGGTAATGAACACATTCTTGCAGAAAGAAGAACCTCAAGAAGATTCTAAAGCCAAGGCGAAACGACCTGATCTAAAGGCAGTATCCAAGGCAAGTCATGATTTTATTTACTTGGTCTTCTTTAGAATCTTATCTGTTGTGGATGTAGTTGACCTTGGTTGTTCATACAAGTACTGTTATTCTTAATTGCTGGTTTTTCATTTAGTCACTTATTTTCTCTTATTTTTCTTTATTTAATTATCTAAATTCAAAGTTAAATTTGTTGCCTGTTTATTGTGTTCACATGTTTAACTGAAGGGGGTTCTTGGCCTATTGGTTGAGGGTTGATATCTTTAATCAAGAGGTCAAGGATTGAAAACCCATTTGGGTCACCTACCTAGTATATTAAAAATCCTACGAGTTTCCTAGCTACCAAGGTTGTAGAGGTTTAGCGATATTTCCTAGTTTATAACCCAAAAAACAAGAGAAAAGCTGGGGGCGTTCTAAGTATCAAAAAGAGATATATGCCCATATTTATGTAATGGATATGATGAATTTGTATTGACAGTAAGTTCTTATTATGTCCCAAAAGCTGGACAGAATTCCTTATACAGATATGAACTAAAAATTTGATTGCTCCCATATAGATTCTCTTGCATTTTGGTTTAAATTGCCAACATAGTTATGTTCTTAAGAACAATGTGTTTGATAACAACCCATTTCTAGCTTATAAGCTGCCACATTACATGTATTCTTGGCTTCTTGCATGTTCATTTGGGATGCTATCTGCGGATGCTTTCATTATTATCCATCATTATATGGGAATTTTAATTATGTGAATGTTAACTCCTTTTCAGAATACAGACTGATCAGGTTTTTGTAGCATATAGCATATTTACCATCAACATTATGTTAACGCAATTATATTGTAAAGATCAAATTTACAAAATAGCTTTGTGAGCATCAATGTTGCAGAATTCGCTAGGCGTTAGTCGGCTAGTGTCCTGCCACCTAGGCAAGTACTCGGCTGGAAATTTTATTTTATTTTATTTTATTTTATTTTTGTATATAGTTTCAATATCGAAAATCAAAATCCAATCTAAAATTCATAAACAACTCAATAAAATCCAACAAACTCAATCTCAAACCCTAAAAAAAATAATCTGAAAATTTGTAAGACTCTAGTCGAAGTTTGCTGCTGCCTGCTAGTAGGGATGTGACAGCTGGCCGACGGCAAGCTTTGGCAGCGGCTACGAGGGGCTGTACGGGCAGACGGCTGGTTGGAGAAGGCTGGTTGGTCAAGTAGAGGAGAGGGTCTGGTCGACTGGTTGGAGTGTCTATTCGAACAAATGGAAATAAATTTCTTTATTATTATTTTTTTTATTATTATTTTCTTCTCTTTTATAGAATCCCAAACTATGCCGTCCAAAACAACGTAGTTTAGCAGTTCTTTAAACCCCCCAAAACTACGTCGTTTTGAGGGTTTCTAATTAAAAAATAAAATTGACTGCCTAGGCGGTGCCTGGCCGCCAAGGCAGGGCTATTTTGCATATGATTAGCATTTTTTTTTTGTCATCATCACTATACTTGTTGAAGCATTTTGAATTATGTCAAATGCAAATGAGAATTGCTTAAGAACCATGCTCTTAGTTGCAATATTCTTGAAATCTTGAATTATCTGATCCGTCATCCTTTAAAAAAATTATTATTTTTTGGCAGATGATGTTAAATAATGAGATGCTGTTCTCTGAGAAAAGAATTGGTGATATTCCAGGTTGGCGCTTAAATTTTACCTGATTTTACTCTGAATTGTGCTGTCCTTCGTTTCAATTAACTAAGGGATATATACATATGTCTGTTTAACTTGTTTATAAGCTTGATAGCTTTAAGATAAAAACTTGTTCTAGGTTATAAGCTTTTTATAAGAATCTTTCTAATTTGCTGTTGATGTCAGGTATTAAGGTTGGGTATCAGTTTTATTCACGGTGTGAAATGGTGGCTGTTGGTTTTCACAGCCACTGGCTGAATGGAATTGATTATATGGGAGCATCCTACAGTAAAGGGGTAAAATTTATTTCTCATTCGATGGGGATATCTTAAGTCCATATATTTTGCAACTAATTTATAATTTTTTCATGTTAATGAATTAAATAATGTAAAGGGGTAAAATTTATTTCCCTTTCAATGGGGATTGATTATATGGGAACATCCTACAGTAAAGGGGTAAAATTTATTTCTTGTTCGATGGGGATATCTTAACTCCATATTTTTTTGCAACTTATTTATAATTTTTTCATGTTAATGAATTAGGTAATCTAAAGGGGTAAAATTTATTTCCCTTTCAATGGGGATATCTTAAGTCCATATATTTTGCAACTAATTTATAATTTTTTCATGTTAATGAATTAAATAATGTGAATGGATGCAATGTTTAAAATGCCGCTCCTCAATTCGAAAAAGAAAAATATTGCAAAGAGAAACAAATAGAATGGAATGGATAACTTGCTAGAGAATGAAGAAAAAAAAATGAAAACCTGTTGGGGAACTTAAGGTTTGATGTCGAGTGTTGGAGAAGTTAGAGATGTTGTTGACTGGTTGTCAACACTAAGTATAAAGTTACTGTTTTAAACCAAAAGGTTAGAGTCGGCCACTTTTATAAAAAGGATTTGAGGTGTAGTTTAGGTTTTAAAAAGTTTGAAGGCCATTTTATAAAAAAACCGGTAAAATTGTAAAATCAATGTTTGCCACTTTAACTACTGTGGTTGGATTTGACTTTAAATTACACTTAAACTCTAAATTCTAAACTATACTTTAAACTGTTTTATTAAAACAATTTAAAATGTTGCATCTCACTGACTCAACCGCCTCAATGGATTGGGATTGAGGTGGTCCCGACCCAGAAGAGAGTTGAGGCGGCTGAGTCAAGGCGCCTCGGTATCGAGGTGGCTGAGGAGCACCTTGAAGCTGTCGCCTCAACTTTTTTTAAACATTGAATGGATGTGTAGTTTGGGTATTCACATGTTTGCTACCCTGGAACCCTAGTTTGAAACATTGGCTGGGAAGCCTGGAAGTATGGTTTGGGTAAGATGTGAATGCATTGGATTGTCTCTAAAGTATTTGGATGTAGATAAAGGATTAACATTATAGAGAAGGAAGTGTCATTACCTGATTGACTGCTGTACATTCTTCTACTGTGAAGAATGAAGGTGCTTAGGCAATTTTGCATCTCATATATTTTATTATTGGTATCACTTTAATGCTTTCAATGTCTCTTTAGATGCATTCATGATTGGCATTCTTGCGCAATTTCACTATTGTATGTTTCATCTCTTTTCTGTTTTTTTTTTTATAGTTGTAGTTGTATCAATATGGTATAGTTGTCATTGTTCAAAAAAAGGTGATGAGGCGCGCCTCAATAGCGAAATATGAAAAAACTTTATGAGGCTTACGCCTCATAATTGGTCAATGAGGCTTACACCTCAATTTACGTCTCGATACGCCTCATAAGCCCGCCTCAATAACGAACTCCCAAAAAACGTTATGAACTTGTTATTTTATATGGTTAGTTGGTTACCATTTGAATTATGAACTTATTGCCTTAATTGTTGTTTTATAGAATATGAAATTATGATCTTATTGGTTGTTTACTTGTTTTATGAATGATGAATTATAAACTTATTGATTGTTTTATGTATTTTAAGTTTTTATCTCTTCCTAATGAGGCTTATGCCTCAATACGCATTGAGTCTTACGCCTCGCCTCAGTAGAGGAAATCGCCTCAATACTGAAAACGTGTTTTAGAACACTGATTGTTGTTGAATAATAAAAGTACATTCCATATGAAACTTATGTTGTCTTCACAACTAACGTAGTATGATATGAAGAAGCAACGCCAATTTTTCCCTGTTCCTTGCAGGAGTATAAAAACTATAAATTCCCAATAGCAACAGCCATAGTCCTGTCAGGCATGTATGAGGATGATTTGGATAATGCTGAGGATGTTGTGTACACTGGTCAAGGAGGACACAATTTAACTGGAAATAAGCGTCAAAGTCGAGATCAAGTATTGGCACGTGGTAATTTGGCTCTCAAGGTGTGTATTGTAGAATTCTTTATTCTTGTGAATTATACTGTTTGTATGTGTTATCTTGTGGAACGAATTTTCGATTCATCCTATCTATCATTAGGAACTCGGTGATGTTTGAGTTTTTAATGCTTGTACTTTTTGTCTTGCGATATTATATTAATGTTGATTTAGACCAAACATCTCCATGGAATTCAAGGTGATGTTATTATATTTAGGGTAAATCGTATTTTAGTTCCTATAGTTTGTCTTAATCTGCGTTTAGTCTACGGTTTTTTGGAATTGTAACATTTAGTCCATCATTATTATGACAATACGGATTGTAGTCCCAACCGTCCAATTTTGTTAGGGTTCCGTCAAGTCAACGAGGGTAAAAAGGTAAAATAACGTTAGATCTTCTAGAATCTTATATAATTGAAAGGTATAATAGTAATTTACAAATTAATTTTAAAAAACAAATAAATTTTATTAAATAAAATCTTATCTCCTAAATTTTTCTCTTTTCATTTCTCTCTCTCTCCTCCGTTCACCTCTCACACACCACACTAACCACCATATCTCTCACCAGACAGCATCTCATTCTTTCTCGATCTCTCTCCTCTGTCACTCGATCATCATCACTCTTACACCACACCAGACACCAAACACCATATCCTTCTATCTCGATCTCTCTCATTTCCTTTATCGGTCCCTTTCCGACCTCCATGAAATCCCAGAAGCTACTCGAATCCACCTCCCGTTGGCCGTCGCGAAACCGGTGAACCCTAGCCGCTCCTCCCATCACCAAATCAAACCCCACAAACCCTTGATGATGTTGATGGAGATTTCTTTGGAGGTTTCTGGGTTCAATTTTGAGTCCGTGGTGGTTCGATGACAAAGACAATGAGATTTCTGGGATGGGTGAGGTGAAGCTGGGTTGGGTGGTGGTAGATGCGACAGTGATGAATTTGGGTTTTCAATTTCTTGAGATGTTTATTTTTAAAAAATTATTTCTTGAGTTTGCGGTGGTAGGTGTAGTGTTTGATTGAGAGAGAATTTTAGAGAGAGAGAGAAGATGAAGTTTGCATTTTAAGAAGAAGATGAAGTTTGGGATTTTGGATTTCATTGATTTAGGAGAGACGATGAAGTTTTTTTTTTTTTCCTCTGGGTTTCATTGATTTAACAGAGAAGATGATTTTTTTTTTAAAAAATTTATCTGGGTTTCATTAATTTAATAGAGAAGATGAAGTTTTTTTGTATATAATTTATTTGGGTTTCATTGGTTTAAGACAGAGAGAAGATGATGTTTGTTTTAATTTTTAATTTTTTAATTTATCTGGGTTTCATTCATCTGAATTTGGGTTGAATTTGGTATGGATTTTTTTTATTAATCTGATGGTTATATATTATTTATTAATTTTTTTATACTATTAAATATGTTTTTAGTTTTTAATTTTTAGTTTTTTTAATTTTTAATTTTAATTAAGGGTAAAACGGTCTTTTCAATGATATTAGCAGCCTTCAAGGGCATTTTGGTCATTTTACATGCCTGCCGTGTCAGAATCCGTCCTTTTAACGGATTCTGTCATAGGACTAAAAGTTACAATTCAAAAAAACCGTGGACAGAACGCAGATTAAGGCAAAATACGAGGACTAAAATACGATTTACCCTTATACTTATTGTCGTACTCTAATGACACTTTAATTTATTAAGGAAGTGCTTTTTGCTTTTTAAATAATCACAATTGCTACTCTAAATTATATAAAAAAAACTCTTTTCTTTGTTAGATTTCAATATTGTTGTTTGGCCTCTTACCTTTTATTAGTAATCACTCACTTCAAAAGCTTAGCTTAGGGAAGGGCACAACAATAGTATTTATACTTTAACACACCCTTTCACATGCAAGGCTGGATTGTTGAGCTTGTCATGCGAATTGATACACATGCCTATTCTTGTTCTATGTTATAATTATAATTTTAATTAATACAATGATGTTTTGTAGGATTTGTTATTAAGAACAGTAGGTCATATGTGCTATGATACCATCGTAGTAACCACTCAACCCAAAAGTGGTGTCCGTGCATAATATTTTCTGATGCTTGGAATAAAATGATGATATGATAAATTGAATTAATAGTTTTGCATGGTTTGAGTCATATTCATATTATGCAGCTTTTTTGATTTTCTGCTATTTTAATTGCATTTGATTGCAGAATTGTGTGGAGCAGAGTGTGCCCGTTAGAGTAATTCGTGGTCATAAATCTTCTAGTAGTTACACCAAGAAAGTTTACACATATGATGGCCTGTACAAGGTATTTTGAAAGAATTTTGTTTCATTTGTTTGTTCATGGCTCTTTTGCATTTTTTGGCATCATATAATAAAGTCGGTTTGATCTCTTGTTGGATTTAAACATTTTGTGGTGGAAGAAAGAACATTGTAAGGGCGCTTTTACTAATCAGGAATGGATGTAATCGAAATCAAGTTCTACCGGAAAGAGAATGGACGGGAATCAGAATCAAATTACCAAATTACATTCCAGTGTTTACTTACAATTTAGGAATAGGAAACAGAATCAAATTTATTCCATTTCTAATGCTTACTTAAAGTAAGGAATCGAAATGATACATAATTGATTACAAAAATACCCTTGTGCATAAAACATAATGAAATATATATTTTTATAATGAATATATATAAGAGATATGAATGTGATAGTTATTATTATTTTTTTTGAAAAGTGCAGTAGTTTTTTTTTAGTTCATAAATCGTATTATAATATGTATATATAAAGATGTATTTTTTATAAATCGCACGGCTAGAATACTATAAATTACTAATTATGTAAACCAACTTTAAGATTAAAAAAAAGGAGATCAATATGATTTATGTAAATTAAAAACAAAAATCAATAATCATGAAGAAAAATTATTGTTTTATTTTTTTAAGTGACGATATTTTAGTAAATATATCATGAATTCCTTTTTCAATCGGGAAAGAGAACTTGATTCCTAGGGTTGGTGGGAGGAATCAAGTTCCCTTTCCATCAGGAACTTAATTCCTGATTTATGAGTGGGGTCCACAAAATTTAATTCCCTAGAAATTTAGTAAACATTAGAATTCAGAAATAAGAATTGAATTCCCTTGCCTAAGTAGGATTCCTAATTAGTAAACACTTCATAAGTTGTTTTTAATTTTTTTTATAGCCAAAATCCGAGGTGTAGTTATAAAATAATTATATTGTAGTTACTTTTCATTTCTTAATGGGCATGTGATGGTATATTGGATTTGGAGATAGTAACTGTTTTCTCAACCTTATGATTTGCTTTTGACATTGGACATGAGTGAAATTCACATGTTTCCTACCCGTTGGTTGTTGAAGTTTGTTAAAAGGGGATCAATTAAGATGTTGAAGTTATGTTGTTTATATCAGATCTGTTTGTAAAAGCCTTAGGTATCTGCCACCTTAGTTGGTGAGATTTTTTGTAGTTATGTTAGAGATCCTAGGATCAAGTCTCACTCCCATGTAGGGGCTGGTTACTTGGTTTGTATCATTGTATGTTTATTACAAAAATAAAAAAAAAGTAGATAAAAAAACTATTTTGCAAAGTTGTTTCTCAGAATGATTGGTGATGCTGTTGATAGTTTTTTCTTTTTGGTTTGTTTGTTACTAATTTCTGAAGGCTTAAAATGGTACCTGGGTTCTGTTATAGTTTTCTTGTTTCTTTAAATGTTAAAACTAGATAAGGATTGTATAATTTTTGTTATTCACAGCTTGTACCCAGGTTACTGTTTGGTTCTAATAGCTCCAAAGATTATGTATGGAACAGTCCAAACTCCAAATTAAACAAGTAATTGTGTAGTGTTAGCAGATCATGAGATCTTAAGTGCACAATTAATAATAATTGTTAGATAAGTACAATTCTATTTGTTTTCTGTTTTGCAGGTCATTCAGTACTGGGCAGAAAAGGGAATTTCTGGATTTACTGTCTTTAAGTATCGCCTAAGGCGACTTGAAGGGCAGCCTATACTGACTACTAACCAGGTTTATAACTTTTCCTACAATATTGTGGCAGCTATCTTCAATTATATGCGATTATTTCTCCATGTTCAAACTTTTTTTTTTGCTCAGAGCTTCTGCTAGTAGGTTCTTTACATTTCTATGTTAAGCAAATTCTGCACCTAACATTGCGTTGCTGCAAATGATTGTAGTATCATTAATTTGTCGAATATACAAAAGTTAAAATGATTACTTTGAATTATTCATAGTAGAGTTTAAGTATTAAATGCATTTTGCTCTTTCATTTTCAAATCTGATATTTCATATATTTTTGTCTTTAATACAAAAATGAATTAAATTTAATCCTATGAGCATGTGAGGAGCAGTGAATCATAGTATCAAGGAGTTTGTATCTAGAGCAGAATGTATAACTTTTCTCACCATTCACAAAGCATGCAAGAATAGGTGGTACATCATAAAATTGTTGCAGAAGTCTAATTTGGATCTTTTTATCTTTACATGGACTTGTTCTAATTGTTAACCAAGTGTCCACTTAAAAAGACAGAAAGACAAATTTGTTCAACTACACAACGACCTGTATTCTTATTCCTTCCAAAGGCTGAAATCTTCTCACCAAAGTGTCCTTGCAATAAGTGTAATAATCCATTTAAGTCTGTCCTCACTCCCCATAAGATTGCTCTAAAGAATAAAGATACAAAGCTTTAAGACAATGAAAACATGATCTATACTCCTTCCAAAGGCCAAAATCTTCTCACCAAAGTGTCCTTGCAATAAGTGTAATAATCCCTCCTCACTCTTATGGCTCTAAACAATAAAGATACAAAAGCTTTAAGACAATGAAAACATGATCTGGTATTTTTTTTCTTTTTGCACATAACACTCCATTGATGATGAAGACATGTTCTATGCTTTCTTCTTTGGATGATATCATGAGCATGAAACTTCTTGTGAGCTAACTAAGAATTGTAGTTTGGGAGGAACTTTGTCTTTCCTGTTGGTCTTGTGAGGATCAAAGATGACCAAAGAAGGATCATTAATCTGCCAAGAGAATGATATTGCAATGAAACTGGCTTGATTTTCAAGAGACCATGACCAGCTATTATGTCTTGAATTATTCAAAGAAACACCCTCCGAAATAGCTACTAAATAATGATGGTGTGTTCATTGTTTTACAATTCGGTTTGATGCGGCAGTCTCTCCTGCCTCTCGACGAAAATGCACCGAGGCGGCCGCACTGTTAGTTTGGAGGAAAATCCTGCCTCTGCCGCACGAGGTGGCCGCCTCTTGGCTTCTTCGGTGTTTTATTTTTTTATTTTCAACAGCAAAACGCTGCGTATATTAAACGTATCTTCTCTTCTTCACGCACGATGATACAGTCTTGCTATGCTCGATTTTGAAATCAAAGCAAGACAAAGTGAGGTTTGTACCCTTACTCTTACTCATATTGGAAAGCAATGAAAGTGTCGACGTATAATCTTCAAAGTAGGAGCAAGAAGATGATCTTCATGTAGGTCTTGTTGATGACGATCAACAACAAGACCAATATACTGCATTACAATCTCCCGAGTTCTCTCGTTGCCAATTACAGTGGCTATTCTTTGAAATTTAGAAAATTCATCCATGACCTATTATTTTTTTATTAATGTTTAATTTGTTTGGGATATTTGTATTTGTATCGTTGAATATGACTTATTTATTGAATATTAAGGAATATTTTCTACTTTTTTTTTTTTTTTAATTTTTTTTTTTTTTTCGTTTTCTGGCTGAGGCGGCCTTCACGTTCGCAATGAGGCACCCGCCTCACACCGCTTTCCGAGTTTTAAAACTTTGGGTGTGCTACATGTGTTGTTATATCTTGTCTTTTTGTGGTATATTCATTATACATTTTTAGTGACCGGGTTATAAATTAGTTTTGGTTAACTTTTTGTAGTGACTTGTATAACAAGTTTGTGGGTTTTTAGATTTTTCTTTGCTATGATGACAGGTTTTTTTTACACATGGTCGTGTTCCTCAGTCGGTCTCAGAAATTCGTGGGTATGAATAAATCTAGTGGTTATATAGAATGTTATCTGTTATGTCATAATTTTGAACTATGAATCTATGATTGTATTCTTTTCTTTCATCGGTGAAGGTTGGCGTGTGAGGACATTACGGGGGGTCAAGAGAATTTCCCCATTCCAGCTACCAATATGGTTGATGATCCACCTGTTGCGCCCACAGGCAAGATAAATTTTCAAAACTTAAAACCATATTTGCAATTACTTATTTTCCGTCTAAAGGAATTTATGCATGGAAAGAATGAGTTGACTAGCTGCTTGTCTCCATATTTGGTGTCTCCAGGTTTTTATATCAAGAATAATTTTAATAAAACAAGTGTCTGTACTTTATACTCCAAGAAAGGTGTTGTTGAATGGATGTGCTATATGAATTGAACTTACTTCAGGAAGTGTAAAAGGGATACTGATATTTACTAAAAAAATTCTTTGATTTTCATTTGGAGTTTAGGTCATTAGGATTAGTTTACTCTGATTTCTTTACTTTGATTTCATTTGAGTGAACTTGGTAAGTGCAGTAGAGCACTTTATTGGAGCTCATGGCTTATTTTCTTACGATAAGCAATGTTGGATTAGGTTGTTTTATATTTTATATTTTGGATTCCCCTAGTTATTGTGCTCAGTTTCGTTATGATTTACAAGTACATTTTCTTTCATAGGAAACATAACAGAAAATATAAAATTGAACCAACAGTACACCAAGGGAACCAAACTACCCTTTAAAAGGAGCTCTTAGTTATACTTATACAGAAGAAGCAATAAATATGTCTGAAATTATCTTCCATTATACTGCATCCCTCCCAAAAAATATGAGATAAAAACCATCCTTGGAAATATTCAAAATTAACCCAAGACCCGTTTCCAACTGAGATGCCTAAAGAAGAAGTATATTTATATTCCTTTGTAATTGAAGTACATAATGATGCTAATAATCGAATTGTTTCCCATGATTCCTTTTCTATCTTAAAAATAATAATATGATTATTCATTTATTCCTTTCTCGCCAAAGCACTCACAAAAGAGCCAGGATCATAAACTTGAAATGGTGGAGTTTCTTCTGTGTTTTTAATCTTCTAGGTGTTTGGTGGTGGTTTTTACCTGATCAACTTGGACATGGAGTTCTATCTCAAATACCACCAGTAGGGTTGCACTCAATTTTATATGTAATTAACTTTCATGCTATGCTCAGTTGGCCATTATTTTGGGTGCTAATTTTTTGAGAATTGCAGGTTTCTTGTATTGCAAATCTTTACAAGTTGCTCAAAATATCAAGCTCCCCACTAATGTTGTTGGGTGCAACTGCGAAGGAGAATGTGTGGACCCTAGAACTTGTGCTTGTGCTAAGCTCAATGGTTCGGACTTTCCATACGTACATCGTGATGGTGGCAGGTAGAACTTCATATGCATCTAAAATGTTTTCATGGGTTTGATGTAAAATTTTATTTGGAAATGCCGTGTAACTGATGAAATGATGTGGTAAATGACATGATATTAACTTGTCAATTGTCACATCTCAAAAAATAAAAATAAAAAATCATCCAGATTAGTTGAACCCAAGGATGTTGTATTTGAATGTGGCCCAAGATGTGGCTGTGGGCCTGATTGCGTCAATCGGACATCTCAGCAAGGGCTGAAGTATCGACTTGAGGTTTGTTAGTACAACTAATTACCCACATTTGCATTATATCTTTCATGTTAAAATCTTTCATGTTAAAATAAGAACATTTTTGCATTTAAATGTAATACTCTAGTGCTTATAAAATATAATAATCTATTGGTGAATGCAACAGGTTTTCCGTACTCCGAAGAAAGGGTGGGCTGTTAGATCCTGGGATTTTATACCTGCTGGGGCCCCAGTTTGTGAATACATAGGAGTACTCAAGAGGACAGAAGATGTAGATGTGTCCGAGAATGATAATAATTATATTTTTGATATTGATTGCTTGCAAACAATGAAGGGGCTTGATGGAAGGGAGGTAATAATTTTCGTTCATCGGAAATAAAGGAAAATTAATGGCTCTTTAGTCAATGTTTTTCGTTTTTTTGTCCTTCTTATCCCTCTTAAAGTGGTTGTGTTGTCATTTTGTTCTAGTCTCCAAGTATTAAGTTACATTTTCTAAGCTTAGTAATATTTTAAGTTATATTCTCTAAGCTTAATAACTATTTACGTTACATTTTCTAACCTTCAAAACTATTTACGTTACATTTTCTAGGCTTAATTACTCTTTTAACAATAAGGTAAATTTTGGTTTTCTTGCGTGTGCATGCACGGATACAAATTCTCTTATAAGATGAATTTCATTTTGTTAAAGTGAGGCGAATCCTCTTTTAGCACATGTAATCAGTAAAAGACAAAATTGTTGTTTTGTCCTTTGTGTATATAGTTTAGTTTTGTCTTTTATTTCTCTGTGCACACTCACTTTAATAAGGTCAATGCGTGGCTTGTGACTATTGATCAAGTAGAAGAAATGCTAAGCAGACAAAAAAATGAAAAAAATGAATTTAATGGTTGATAGTTGTGGAATTGATTAAAGTTAGTGTGTACTGAGGAGAAACTGCTGTGTGGGCGGTGTTGATGCGGGTGTAATAGTACATTAATTATGCTGGCAGTTACATACAAGTGCATCATCAAATGGTGTTGACTGTTGATCATGGTTTATATATACATAATTGTTTTCCTTCCATTGTACATTGTGTTAAAATTTGATTTCTGTTTGTTATAGAGGCGACTACGAGATGTTTCTATACCGACTATTGATTGTTTGGATAGACCTGAAGATCAAAGATCTGAATGTTTGCCGGAGTTCTGCATTGATGCAGGGACTACTGGAAATATTGCTAGGTTTATTAATCACAGTTGTGAACCTAATCTCTTTGTACAATGTGTTTTGAGCTCACATCATGACATCAAATTTGCTCGGGTAGTGCTATTTGCAGCAGACAACATACCTCCGTTGCAGGTTAGTTGTTGGTCCTCCCTCTCTCTGGTTGCGAATCACATTAGTCATATTCTAGTCTTCAAATTGTTGGCTTTTGAGTTAAATCTTGCTAATAAATAAGATTTTTTGTTATATGTTTTAATATTTACTGTCATCAACTTGAATATCGGAGAAGTTGGTTGACATGTCTTATGCACTGAATCCTTACAGTTGAGGGTTATATAATTCCATGGCTTGATGTGTTGATCAAGCTGCTATGCTAGGGTTGATAGATTACCCAATTAGCTTTCTAACCCTATCATTTAATAAGATTATTTTTTTACTAAAATATTTTAAAATAAAATCAACTATGAGGACAAAATAACTTATATAACAGGTATAATTACTTTTTATAGGAGCTAGCTAATTCTGCTGATAACTTATAGTTTTGCATATATTTAAGGGGTGTTGGTATCGTCAGAAAAGCCAAAATGAAATTACATCCGCTTATTTGGATATCAACTTTATTTTTATTTTATCTCAGTTCTTTTGAACTAATCATCATCAGTAAGTTTAAATATAAAACATTTTTTTTGTTTAATTGTTAAGTAACCACTAGATTTAAAATATGAAAGCTTGTGATGGCCGAAACAATGATATTGAGCTCTCTAGCACTACTTCATGTACAAGACAAACAGAGCACTTGCCACATGGACCTAGCCAAAGCAGAAAGCTCTTCTAAATTCATATGAGGGAACTCGAAGCTAGAATCTCCTAGTAAATCTGAGTCTTGTCCCATGTTAATCAACTACCAGACACAAGCTTTAGGCTTGTTTGTAATTGTAAGGACCCAAACAAGCTCGCTAACATTTATATACATATTTTGTTAGTATGAAAGAGAATAAAAGAGAAGTAGACTAGATTTTGAATTGTACTTGCTCTGTTATTTTATTTGTATCATATTATGTGTGGTTTCAACATCCACCATTTATTTGGTTTAAATTTTCGTCTACTTTTCTTCTCCACCCTTGGATTAAGGGAAAATAAATAAATAGAAATTAAAGTCACAAATTTAAGTTGATTTATATTATATATATATATATATATATATGATTGAGAAAAAAAGTATAATAGAAGGAAAAGGGATACAAAGGAAAAGTTGCCCACAAAGAAACTAGGAGGCCATAAATGAATGTGGTTTATAGCTTCTATATTCTTTTTGCACAATAGTTACCTTTGTGGGGAAAAACACATGCTAGGGTCCTTCCTTTAGATTCTATCTAAGATATTTACTTTTTTCAGCGGCAAGAAATTTAATTTTGTTAGGAACTTTAGCTTTTCACATGAAAGAAGAGAGGTTAGACAGCTGGAGTGATTAATCAAGGCATGGAAAAAATATTTGACTGAGAATGACCTGACTTGTTGAAAATCCACACTGCTTTCTTCTTGAAAATAAAAGAATTGAATTTTGAAACCAACTTTCCTTGCTGACTTGTAGGAGCTGACATATGACTATGGCTATGTACTGGATAGTGTGTGTGGTCCAGATGGGAAGGTAAAGAAGATGGCATGCTTCTGTGGTGCAGCCGATTGTAGGACTCGGTTATTTTAGCTTCTCCTGTTTATCCTTATAGACTCCTGCCTCCTTTCTTTAGCTGAAAATGCAGGTAATTTTAAGTTTGGTTTTCGGTGGTTGTGTTTTGCCCTTTGGCTGGATATAATCAACCGTTTTGAGCATCTTTGTATTGTTCAAAAATCATTTGGGTAAGTGATGCTTTAGTATAGACTACAGAGTTACTGGTTTTTGTCTCCTTTTAGTAAGCAAAAGAGGAGGAATGATGAAAAGAACAAATATGATTATTGATTTTTTGGTGGTAAATCAGTATAACATTATGCAAATCCCTGTTTGAAAGCATATTTGCCAGTGTTACAAGGTCGATATACAAATATCTTTTCTGCATACAGCTTTAGTTGTTTCCTTTTCTTGAATTATTGACATGCATTACAATCATATGATTGATTTTTATTTAAATTTAATTAGTAGAGTCATGTTTACCTTTTTTTGAAAAAAGAATGTATTAAACATAGGCCTAGTAGTGGGAACGGATCAAGGTCTATGCGGCATTGACCTTAAATTTTGAAAAAAAATCTTTAATGCATCTTAGTGTATGCACTAATTATATCATATGATGTTACGAGGTGTGGATGGTCAATTAAATGTGTTTTTTTTCCATGTTATGTGACAATTTTAGTGATTTGTCCATACACTAAGGTGTATTGAATATTTCTCCAAGGACCCGTTTGACACATGGGATCGGCATATTTTGTCGCATTCCTATGTTTGGTTGACCGGTGGGATAGGATAAATTATTCCCATCTTAATTTTTTATCCCATTGATGTGTGATAAATTAGTCCAAACCAAAATAATGAGATTGAAATGAATCCCATCTCTTTTGTCTGACATCATCTTCTTCTTCGTCGAAACTGGTTGGAGTGATAGCATTATCATCGCCTTCTCCTTCTCCTTCTCCTTTACCTTAACAAACTCATTCAAAAACATAATCAGTTATTTATTTTGGTTTATAGTTTTGATGGGGTTTGGTAAAATTGTGTCTTGTTGCTTGTGAATCAACTAATCCAAATCAATCAATTACACCGACACCCAAATCAATTAACCAAACCAACATCCAATTTAAACAAACGTAACCAACTTTGGAGTTTTAAGTGTTTGAAATTGAGGAGAAATGGATGACAATATTAGGGTCAGTTTGACATTACTTCTTAAGATGCTTTTTGAACCAAAAGTGATTTGGACTAGTGATATGGTGTTTGGTAAAATTACAGGGAAGTTCTTTTGTCACTTTTAGTTTTTTTTTTAAAAGAGTTTTTGAGAAACTATAATTTGTACGAGCTACAGTGAAATCATTAATGATTTTTTTACCACGCTTCTTAATTTATCATTTGCCTTTCATTAAATTTACCAAAATAAATCTCTATCTTCTTCAATCAACTCCAATATCTCTTAATGCTACTCATCTCCATCATTCCAGACGATTGCCCATCTCATCTTCTTGTTGCTCATCTCCATCGACGGCTTCGTGATTTGCGATGGCGTGAGTCTAGGGCTGGGTATGGTCCGGTTGATCCGATTTCAATTAGAATCAAATCAAACCAAAAATTTCGATCTTTTGAAAAATAGGATCAATTTGGACCATTCTTTTTTCAGATTAGACTAGACCAAATTATATTTATTCAGTTCGGTCTAATGATTTGTGACTTGAAATCCAAATGTTTGACCACTTAAAAAATATATAATTATATATGGCATGATGAAGTGAGCTATTCATGTATGAAATATAAATTAAGTTGTATAAATAATAAAATATATTCAAATATAATATTTAAAATTCAAACAAAACCATCATGTGTTAGGACAAAATAAAGTCATACTTTATCTTCAAAAAAATAAAGTCATACATTGGAAGCCAAGCATTGGAGGCTTAAAGACTATTATAGGGTCTAGACAGTCTGTGAACATTATTTAAAATTTCGATCATAAAATTTAAAAATCCAAATAAACTAAAAGCTTCCATGTCCGTTCTAATTGAAAGAGAAAAACAAATACAACAACTAATAAATAAATATAGGTAAAGGATAAATTAAGATTTTTGACTTTACCTTTTATTTTTAAATTTTATTAAAAAGTTTTGGGTTGGATATGTATTAAAGTAATAACTAATAGTAATTGCTAAAGATATTTGGTTTATGGTTCGTTCCGGGTTTAATATGCTTGGACCATAGATCAGATCAGATCATAATGTTTTACTATAATAAAACAATACGGCTTTTCTAAAAGTATGAAACCAGACCAAACCAAGCGGTTTGGTTTGGCTTGGTTTAGTTTACGGTTTATGGGATTTTTTATCCACCCCTAGGCGTGACCATCACCTTCTTTTATAATGAACACTCTCGCCTCCTTTGTTCATAACAGAGGGCCTCACTGTCTCCACTAGCAAACCACCCACCTCCTTTGGAGAGGAATGGGTGATCTGAGTTTGTTTTCTTGAGCATTGAATCAAAATTCAAAAGTGATTTTGATGGTTTTATTTGTAGTGAATGGAATCAAAATTCAAAACTTATTTTGAAAGGAAAAAATTGATTTTATTTGCTAGGATTTGTTGAGTGTATGATGTATAAAACGCCTATGAAGAGGCCAAACTCCATTTGAAGCTTTACTAAACTCAACAATGGAGATTGTTCTATATAAAACAAAGAGAAAATCCGCAGGTTACAACCCAATATTCATGAGCAATCCCAAAAGCTGCTAAACAGGAAAATAGTCAGCTAATAAGTACAAGTCTGGCATCAAAACAAAATAATAGACTAATCATTAAAACGAGTCATTGATTGTCACGTGTCCCATTCGATACGCACCAGTCCTGAGAGCCAAAACAGAATTGAGCCTCACGTAATGCACATCCCTAATATTCACAGTTCAAATAACCATAAACTTTGAACCAACAAATGACACTAAAATTCGTTTTGTGATGCTACATCAACTCCATCTCACCCTTTGAAAAACTCGACCCGAGTTTAAACAACTTCAGGTGCGTCGTCCGGCGGATGGTAAGTGAAAATATCAGCCACATTAAAGGTATTCGAAATACGAAGGTCTGTAGGCAACTCCACAATGTAGGCATTATCATTGATTTTTTGAAGGATACAACAAGGACCGACCTTGCGAGCCTGCAATTTATGATACGATCCCGTTGGAAACCGTTTCTTACAAAGAAAGACCATCACTAAATCACCTTCCTTGAAGTCTTTAAATCGGTGATGACGATCTGCTTCTTGCTTATACTTGAGATTAGAGTCTTCAAGCTTCAATCGGACATCATGGTGGAGTTTAACAATGTGCTCTACCAATGATGCAACTTGTTTACTTCGAAATTGAGGCAGGTCTAAGAGGTCAATTGTCTGATTTGGAGGTTTAGTATAGACAATAGTAAAGGTTGTTTTCCCGGTAGATCGATTGACCATACTGTTAAAAGCAAACTCCACATGAGGCAAAGCTGCATCCCATTGCTTCGGTTTCTCCCATGCTACACAACGAAGCATATTTCCTAACATTCGATTCACCACCCCAGTCTGGCCATCTGTTTGAGGGTGGTAGGCTGAACTAAATTGCAATTTATTTTGAAAGTGTCGCCATAATTCTTTCCAGAAATGATTCATGAAGCGGGCATCACGGTCACTGGTGATCGATTTTGGAATTCCATACAAGCGAACCACTTTTCGGAAAAATAAGTGAACAACAAAACTAGCATCAGCTGCCTTTTTACAAGGTACGAAGTGAGCCATCTTCGAGTATCGATCAACTACAACGAAGATGGAATCAACACCACGTTGAGTACGGGGTAATCCCAATATAAAATCCATAGCTAAATCTTCCCAAATGGAGTCAGGAACCGGCAATGGAGTATAAAGGCCAGATTTTATCGTTGTCCCTTCGAAGTCTGGCGTATAGCACAACGTTCCAAAAATTTAGAGACGTCCCTCTTCATGTTTGGCTAGAAAAAAACTTTCTTCCAAGAGTGCTAATGTTTTATCACGACCAAAATGGGCTGCCAAACCACCAGAGTGCAACTCAAGAAGGATGAAATCACGCAGAGAATGGACTGGGATGCAAAACTGGTAACCTTTGAATAAATAACCATCATAAACATGAGAACCAGGGACAAGCTCCATTTTTGCACACTTGCTCCAAATATTACCAATATCAGGATCATTGGCATATTCCTCATTCAAACACTCGAAACCTGTTACCTCTGTTTTCATCACTACGAGCAGAGCACTACGGCGACTAAGTGCATCGGCCACCTTTTTTGAAATTCTTGCTTTATGTTTGAAAACGAACGTGAACTTTTGCAAATAAAGAACCCATCGAGTATGCATCCTGTTAATAGACCTTTGAAAGTTAATGAATTGAAGGGTCCTATGATCCGAATGGAGAGTGAATTCTTTTTGAACCAGATAATGCTCCCACTGGTGACACGCACGAACTACTGCATAGAACTTTTGTTTATATGTTGTCCATTTTTAACGAGCATCAGAAAGATTTTCACTAAAAAATTCAATCGGACGGCCGTCATGAGATAGCACAACTCCTATACCCCTCATTGAAGCATCTGTTTCTACCTCAAAAACTTTGTCAATATTTGGCAGAGCCAAAACAGGCGTGGAGGTGAGTTTAGATTTGATCTCTTCAAAACTGGCTGTCTGTTCAGGTCCCTAATTGAACCTCCCTTTCTTTAAACAATCTTACATAGGTGCTACTAAAGAATTGAATCCTTTCACGAATCTTCTGTAGAAGGTTGCTAAATCCAAGAAGTTGCGAAGTTCAGTCACTGAAGGTGGTATGGGCCAGGAAATAATAATATCTATCTTCTTTGGATCAACCATTATGCCGTTGTCACTAACAATAAATCCTAAGAATAATGTGGTGTTTGGTTGGGTGGAATGGAATGGAATGGAAAGAAATTCATTCCATTTGTTTGGTTTGTTAAATTCCAATGGAATGAGCATTCCATTAGAATTGGGATTCCACCATTTTGGTGGAATGAACATTCCATCCAAAAATCAATGGAATGCCTATTCCATTTTATTAACACATTTTCTTTCCAAAAATAACCCTCTATCCTACAACTCAATTCCAAAAATACACTCATTTCCATATTATTATTATTATATATATATATATATATATATATATATATACTATATAATTTATACTTTTATATTTTATTATTAATATCCAAAATATATATATATTATATTTTTTAATTATTTATATTATATATTATATATTATTATATATACATTATATAATAATATATAATATTTATATATATAATAATAATATAATATATATTAAAAAATATATATTATTATATAATTTATACTTTTATATTTTATTATTGTTATCCAAAATGATCATTATATTTTCTAATTATATATATTATTATATATATACACATTATATAATTATATATAATATTTATAATATATATTATTATATAATTTATACTTTTATATTTTATTATTATTATCCAAAATGAACATTATATTTTCCAATTATATATATATACACATTATATAATTATATATAATATTTATATATTTAATAATTAATAATAACAATATTTCTAATATATAATATATAATATTTATAATATATAATATATAATATTTATAATATATAATATATAATATATAATAATATATATTAAAATATATATAATAATATTTATAATATATATTATTATGTAATGTAATATATGTATATGATATATTTTATTTAATATATAATAATATATATATAATAATAATTATATTATATATATTATTATGTAATATATTTATATGATATATATTATTAATATTACTAACATATAATATATAATATATAATATAGAAACATATATATATATATATAATATTTATATATAAATATAATATTATATATACTTTCATATTTTTTTTATTATCCATAATATATAATGTTATTATAAATATTTTGTAATTAGGGGTATTTTGGTCAAAATACAGTTGATTCCATTCCATTCAGTTGTTAACCAAACAAAATATTAATGATTCAGATATTGATTCTAAAGTCTCAACCAAACAAAGAAATTAGTTTTCCATTCATTTCCATTTCAATTCACATTCTCATTACCATTCCAATTCTCATTCCACCATGGTAACCAAACGCCACCTAAGAGTTAAGAAGAGTTGAACTCACATTTCTTGAGATTGAGGAATAGGGTATTGGCTCGCAGTGTTTCAAAAACAGCTCTCAAATGTGTCAAGTGCTCCTCCTGAGACCGACTATAAACAAGGATATCATCTAAACAGACAACCACACATGAACTGGTAAAGGGTTTTAGAATTTTGGTTATGAGTCTTGTAAAAGTGCTGGGTGCATTACAGAGACCAAATGGCATGACTTGCCATTCAAAGAGTTCATCTTTAATTTTGAAGGTCGTTTTCCATTCATCACCCGACCGAATTCGAATTTGGTGATAACCACTTTGTAAATCCAGTTTTGAGAAGACCCAAGCCCCATCGAATCGGTCTAACATGTCCTCAAGGCATGGGATATGAAATCTGTACTTGATTGTGATTTTGTTAATGGCTCGGTTGTCCACACACATACGCCACGTCCCATCTTTTTTAGGGATAAGGCCGGAACAACGCATGGACTAAGGTTAGGTTTGATTAAATTCATGGCTAATAGGTCATCGACAGTGGCTTTCAAAAGATCATGCTCTTGGGGACTCATACGATAGTGAGGCAGGTTAGGTAATGATGCTCCATGTTGTAAATCAATGTGGTGTTGTATAGTTCTCATATGTGGAAGGTTAGTAGGTAATTCACCAGGAGCAATATCATTGAACTCATTAAGCAATTTCACAATCGGATCTGACAACATTGTATGTCCTATACATTTAGTTAACTCTTTTACTAACAAGGCTAACATAACAGAGGAATCCCTTAACTCATTATGGAATTCATTACCTGGTACAACAAGGAAAGTTTAGGAATGGTCTGGTACCTTTTGCTTAGTTGCTTTGTTTGAACTGAGCAGTAGAATCACTTCCCTACCATGCCAACTAAATGCATAGGTGTTAGCTTTGCCTCGATACATTGTGTCTCTGTCATACTGCCAAGGACGTCCTAGGAGAATGTGGCAGGCATCCATGTCAATTACATCACACACTACTTCTTATGTATAGACTTTCCCAATGGATAAAGGTACTGTGCAAATTTCAGCAACCTTACTCTCAGTTCCCTTTCGAATCCAACCAAGTTTGTAGGGATTAGTGTGCTTCACAGTGGGAAGGTTGAGTGCTTTAACCATGACTCGAGAAACAAAGTTTTCACAAGAGCCGTTATCAATAATAACTTCACATACCAACTGCTTCACTGTACTCCTTGTGCGAAATATTGAGTTCCTTTGGTTAACACAATGCTCTGCTAGTAGTAGCCTCTCAAGAATGCAAAGTAGTGGGTTTCCTTCATCACCATCAAGGATCGCAGGTGCCAGTCTGTCATCTTCTCCACAATCTTCAATAACTCCCTCTTCCTGACCTTCCTGGAGCTCAATCAAATGGACCTGGCTACGGGTTGGACACTCATTAGATCTATGGCCAGGTTGATTGCAATGAAAACACTTGCCTATAATAGATAGGCCTTGCATAGGGATTTGGTTGCTTAGTAATGACAACCTTCTCTAAAGCTTGAGAGTTGTTAGATGTCTATGTGGCTTTTCGAGTTGATGACCCTGTAGATTGGTTACTTTTTAGATGATCACTAGTTGTAAACTTTCGAGTCGAACCGCTACGAGAGGAGCTGCGTTGAATCTGTTTTTCACCCTTAGAAGGCAAGGTTAACAGCCTCATTTAGGCTCCAAATAGAAGTCATCTCTAACTTTTCCTTGATTTCCTTAGATAAGCCACCAATGAAATGAGCCACCTGTTGGCTTTCATTCTCAACCAAATTTGCTCTAGCTCCCAACCTGTAAAATTCTTCGGTATATTCTTTGATAGTTCTGTTACCCTGCTTACAATTTAAACACTAAAGATAAAGAGTTTGTGAAAAATTAGTAGGTAAGAATCGGGTCCTTAATAATTGTTTCATTTTCGGCCAAGAGGTGATGGGTTCAAGACCTTCCAATTGCCTGCTAGTTTGGATTTTTTTCCACAAAGCTCTTGCTCCACCTTTGAGTTTATAAGCAACAAACCTCGTTTCATGGTTTCTTCTACTCCCATACAATTAAAGTAATCTTCAACATTGTCAAGCCAATCCAGAAAATCCTCAATGTGTAAGTATCCATCAAATGCAGCCATCTCAAGTTTAAATTTGCCGGATCTAGTTTGATTACCTCTAGGTCGTGTGTGATTAGGATCCGGTTGGTGATTGGTCATATTCCAAGGAGTCTCGTCACCTTCATCTTCAAGACTGTCAAACAGGGGAGGAGGTGGAGTTTGAACTGGAACCTCACCATTAGTTCCCCCATAATCACCCTCAAACGTCGGAGGTTGTCGTTGAAAATCGCCCCTGCCATTACCACATCCACGAGCAAAGTCACACATGTATGTGTTGATGTGGGTGTCGATTCGTCGTCCCGCCACCGAGATGCTCTGTAAACATTTGACGAATATCCTTCGTCAATGACGCCATCTTTTGCTCCATCTTACGGTCTATTCTAGCTTCAAGCATGTCCAAGGCTGCCCAGAGGGCCTTCGTTTCCTGTTCAATGACGTGGAAACGACTTGCGTCTGCATAATCTTCTGCCATCACATAGAAAAAAGGGAAAATCCTAATGCTCTGATACCAGTTTGATGTATAAAACGCCTATGAAGAGGCTAAACTCCAGTTGAAGCTATTCTAAACTCCACAATGGAGATTGTTCGATATAAAACAGAGAGAAAATCCACAGGTTACAACCCAATATTCATGAGCAATCCCAAAAGCTGCTAAAAAGGAAAATAGCCCGCTAATAAGTACAAGTCTGACATCAAAACAAAATAATATACTAGTCATTAAAAAGAGTCATTGATTGCCACGTGTCCCATTCGATACGCAACAGTTCTGAGAGCCAAAACAGAATTGAGCCTCACGTAATGCACATCCTTAATATTCACAGCTCAAATAACCATAAACTTTCTTCTCTTCTCCGTCCGCTTCTCTTCTTCTTCTCTTTGTCCCTCATTGGCCATTAATCCCAAGTGTGGGTTTCGTCTCCTCTATTGTGGGAATAGCCTGAGCTGCACTAGTAGAGTCATATCTCGACAAGGTTCCAGCAGTTGTAACCTTAAAAAAAAAAACTATTAATATACCATTAATAAACCAAGAAGGTAAGATTTATATAGTGGAGATTTACAACATTTTATTTTGTATTATATAAATCGAAGGGTTGAAGAAACATAACTGTTTCCTTTTTGTACGGTCACAATACTTTTACTTCTAGTTTACTAAATACATTGAAATTGCTTTCGGTTATCACAATATTTTTAGAAATCAGCTTACTAAACACTTAGTTAATTCTCCTCACACTAAATCCAAAAGTAATTTCCCACAATAGATCCAAAAGCAATTCTTCCAATAGTACAATGCCAGACTACGCCTTTGTAAAGGAAAGATGAGAGGGATGAGAGACAGTATTGTTGTGGAGAAGAAGAAAAGAGGAGAAGAAGAGAAGCAGACGGAGAAGAGAAGATGAGGAAGAATCGAGGAATGAAAGAAGAAAAAGAAAAAATTGATCTGTTTTGGTAAAGTCGAATCTTTCACATGGAGATATGTTTTTTTTTTTAACTTTTAAATTTGATTTTTTATTTATTTTTTAATTAAGGTAAGTTTATATAATTTGTTATTCTATTTTAATCCTCTTGTGTTGCATCAAATACATGATTACTCTATTTTTAATTGTACTCTGTGTTGTACTAAGCATAAGATAACATTAAAATTAATATCATTCCATTCAATCATATCTTATCTTATTATATTTATTAAAAATAATCCTATCCTATCCATCTTAATAAATGAGGTTTTAAAGTTGTCTCGATTAGAGAATAATGTACCCATTGTAAAACACTATCTGGTCATCTTTAACATCCACATTGGTAACAAATTTTGATATTTCGACTGGATTTACATGATAGACGGCAAGTGAAAATTTTATTTTGTTTTCGAGCCGAGGGGATTTTGCTCCGGAATGCACTTTAAGGTAGGTAGTCCATACTCCAAACACGAATATTAATGGATTACCCTTTACAATCCAATTAACCTGTTAATTTTTTTTAAAACAATTCTTAACTTAATTATACAATTTCAATTCTCTAATAACTTTAAATAAGAAAAAATAATCAACCATAATTTTCATCCAAAATGAATTTAAAACAAAGTTTTGCTGAAATATTAACGCAATTTTTCTAAATAAAATCTCCTACGTTGAAAATAATCGTATCAAACAAGTTGACCAATTATAAAATCTGTACTTGAACATGACTCATTTTCTTGATGCTTTTAACTTGTTGACTCTATAGTGACTCAAATGATAAATCCATTAGGGTGCGTTTGCAGGACAGAACGGGACAACTTTTTGTTGTCCCACGTTTGGTGCGCCATAAACATGGGATGGGACAGAACAACATGGGACAAAAACCATGAAAATTTGT
Source organism: Dipteronia dyeriana (assembly GCA_032871835.1). Lineage (NCBI taxonomy): Eukaryota > Viridiplantae > Streptophyta > Magnoliopsida > Sapindales > Sapindaceae > Dipteronia > Dipteronia dyeriana. The sequence goes on from CM065295.1 coordinate 15,092,303, forward strand.
CCCACCTCACACCCTAGGCCAGACTTGTCCCATGCATGGGACAAGTCTGGAAAAGACATTTTTACCCTCAAAACTTCCAAAATTTACAACTATATATATTAAATCCCCTCTCTCCCCACTATCCTCTTCTCTTTTCTCTTTTCTCTCTTCTCTCTTCTCTCTGCTCTCCAACCCGATCACCGATCTTCTCTCTAAACCGCCGCTACTCGTCGCCGACTTGCTTTGGCACAATGTGTTATAGAAGAGACCGGAAGAAAAGAGAGTGAAAGTTGAGTGAGTTTCGGATAGAGAGATTGCTTGTTGAAGAATGACGGATGAAAATCGGCGCCATCAAGACTTAGAAGCCGGAGTCAACCGCTCAAATGACAATTACGACGATCCTTTTTACATCCCCAGTACCAAGAATGCTCCGATCAGCGTCCTCAGACGCTGGAGGGTAATTTTATTTATTTTTAATTCGATTATGTTTCTCCATTTGCTATATTCGTCCACCTATTCCTAATTTTCTACCTCTTCGATCTGTTGTTAATGGTTTCTATTTTTGTTCTAATATCTTTGATGTTTTTATTATTTATTTTTATTATAAGAAATGTTAATTTTACTTAAAATTGAATAAAATTAGTAAAGGAAGGTTACTAATATATGTAATTTATCATCTGTGATGTTCTTCAGTATATTTCAAGTTATATATTTGCTTTGTAATTGACAAGCTTTTCTGTTTTAGGCTGCTTATCGTTTCCAAGAAGCTGGACAACAATTAAAAGGTACTTCTTCTTTCTCTAATGCTTAGTTTACTGTTAGGATTGTGTACTTATGCATATGACTTATATGATATTGCTATTGGTGTCAAGTTCGATGGCTGTTTTTCACCTCTAATATTTGATGATTATTCTGCAATTTTGAGATTTACAATTTGTTTGAAAACATATTGTCGTGCTATACTTATGAATAACTTGGTGCTTTTAATTTTTCAGGTCCCACTGAATTTCCTTCAGTTCCCAATGGTGAATTTCCTATTGGACATGAACAGCTTTCTGGAACAATATGTGGGGTTAAAGGGCTGTCAGATTTGTTAAAAAAAAATTCAGACAAGGGGATCAGTGGTGATGACGCTGACTTACTGAAACGGAGAAATGCATTTGGATCAAACACATACCCTCCGAAAAAAAGGAAGGAGTTTTTGGGTAAATTTTATGATGAAATTTTAATTGTACACACACACACACTTGTTCTGAATTCATTTTTCTGTTTTACCATTAATTGAATATATGCTATAAGCCTATATATAATATGCCATACTTAGTTTTTGTGCTTTACCATGTAGATGTTCCTTTAGGAAGCTTGGCAAGACCTTACTTTGATTATATTGATGCTAGCTGCAGTGGCTTCTTGGGCGCTTGGTATAAAGATAGAGGTAAGCCAGGCTGACTTGATTACATTTCTGTTTAAACAGTAATACCTTGGGGGATTAATGTAATTTTGAAACCTTTATTATTGTCTCATGGTCGAGTTGATACTCTAAGTCCTGACTAAAGCTTTTGCCATGAATTTTGAAGGATTATTGTTGCTGCTATAAGTTAACTTGAAGCTGTTAATTATTTAGAAGGTTGAACCTATTGTACAGTACTGTTTTACTGCACTTAAAAGGAAGAATCTGAAAGATATTTATTTAATTTATTTTGTCGTTCTATTTTGTTTTATTTTATTCCATTCTTTTTCATTCCATTTTATTTTTTTTCAAAATATTAACAGGGTATTAAAGAAGGATGATATGATGGCGGAAGCATTGCCATTGCAGTCATTCTTGTCATTGTTGTGACAGGTATAGTGCTGGAATTGTCTACTTCGCCGTTTCATCATTAAGATGTGTCATTCTAGGATTTGCATTGAATCTTATCCTATCCCCTTTTCATTTAAAAATACGTTTTGCGATTTGCTTTGCTTTATGTAAATTTAAATTTGTAATGATCTTAATAATAAAGTAATTTATCAATTGTTCATACAGAAGGGGCCTTATATTTAACTTTCTCATTTTGTTACTTTTTAGCTATAAGTGATTACCGACAATCCCTCCAGTTCCAGAACTTGAAGATGAAAAGAGAAACATACATTTGGAGGTACTTTATAAATTTGCTAACACACGACTTGATATGAATAGTGTTTTCTTTATATTTTATATTCACGGGTACACATGCATAGGTTATTAGAGGTGGTAGAAGAGTTGAGGTTTCAATAAATGATCTCGTTGTTGGTGATGTAGTGCCCCTCAACAATGGTGATCAGGTAAATTGCTTGGAAACTTCATATCAATGTCTATTACATCTGCATTATTTAGTGACTGACTTTGTTTTCTCTAGGTCCCTGCTGATGGAGTTGTAATTTCTGGTCACTCTCTTTCAATTGATGAATCTAGCATGACTGGAGAGAGCAGGATTGTAAGTTCTTGTATATACTGTTTTAGAATCATTATATATATTTATTTCTTTTGCTGTAGCGAAAGAGAAAAAGGAATGTTAGTTCAACAACAGAAGAAATCACCAAGGTCTTTGAAAAAAGCATGGAAAGAGCATCTGCGGATATTGCTAAGTTGACTGAGGCAATTACGGGAGGGGATGCAATGACCCGTTTAGGTGTTGAGCTAGAGACCATTCTAGAGGAGTGAACATGTTTGATATTGTAAACATGCTTGAAACTTATATTTTGTTGGAATTGTGAACATATTTGAAACTTATATTTTGTTAGAATTGTGAACATGTTTGTGTTATGGATTTTGTTATTAGGTTCGTGAACAAATATATTACATTAACTTTTTTGTTGGATCATGTTATTAAGTATTATCTGTAATTTACTATTATGTGAAAAGAAAAGATGTGTGGTTGAATAATTAAAACTTCTAAAATATATTTTTCTTTTCTATTATTCACAATTACGAGCATGTAAAATTGAATAATAATTTTATTTAAAAAAATTGAGGAAATAATATTATTAATTGATATTATTATTCAAAAAATAAGGGAATGGTCATAATAATATTATTAATTTTTGAAAAAAAAAATCACATGTCTTTCAAAAAATTATTAATTAAACTATTTTTTAATTTATGAAATATGATATATAAAAATATTTTTTTAATAAAATAAAATAAATATTGACTTGTCTTCTTCCAAATATGATATATAAAAACATTTATCATTATTATGTGGTAACAAACATTGGATATGACAAGAAGGGTACTCTGGTCATTTGAACCTCTTGTCCCGTCATGTCCTGTCCCAGTCATACCAAACATACAACAGTACAGTGAACAGTTCTATCCCAGGTCTACCAAACACAATATAAAACAGTCTGTCCCGTCCCGTCCCGTGTCCGTGTCCGTGCCCGTGCCAAACGCACCCTTAAGGTTGGATTTTAGACTATTTTTTTAATGATTTATAACATTATTATAGGGCAATAATAAAATAAAAGAATCTGTAAAGTGAGAAAAGTGTACGTTTTTTTTTTCTTTTTACATAAATAAATAATTCCAAAGAGAATGAAATGAACATCTTTCATCACCAAACGTCCAATCACCTTGACTTGATAAGATCCATTGTTTCTGGAATAAATAATATCAGAATCATACTCTACATACCCTTGGTCCAATTCCACTTGTCGAATGTCCAGTCTAGGTGGCTATTCGCTTGCCAAAATCCACCCCTAATGGTTTCCATTTAGCATAAATGTGAGAGAACACAAGAATGCCAACAAAAACACGCTTCATATAATTTTTATGCGGAAGAATATGTTTCCTTTGTATGCATGCTTTACGGCAACAACTGTATTATTCCGCATAAATTTTACACAAGCACAGGAACATATTCCCTAATACACAAATGAGCATTAAGTGGACACAATAGGAGTAAACTCAGCAACTGAATGTGACAAGTAATGATTAAAACTTCGGGGGTTCACCAGCTAATTGACTACTTGGACTCTGTCTTGGCTTTCATCCGATACTTGCGGCCTGATTTTTGGGAGCCAACTAGTTTATCAGTGACTGTTTCTGGTTCATCTTCCTCCATGGCACATACTTCATCCCCGGCTGTAATGCTGATGGGCAGGCCTCTCCTACCATCCTGATTTTGTTTCGATTTGGTATCATTTTCTGCCATAGCAACATCACCTGTTTTCCTTTTCGGTATAAAGGTAACTGTTTTAGGAAGTTCAAAGTATTCATCACTGGGTGACTCTTTAGTATTCGACTTCTTTTCCATATTAAGGAAGTCCATATAGGCTTGCCTGTTCGATTTCTCATCCATATCCTCTGAATCGAAAGTGTAGTGAGTATATTTCGAAGGATTCAGTATATAATCCGGGATACTGGAAGAAATATCTGCAGGCGAAGTAGATAATTCATTTGAGACCATAGCTTCATCTCCTTTGCGTTTTTCATCAAAATCGTCTTTACATTCAGAATCAAACCGCACTCGCTTCTGTCTCTTTGTATCTGGTTGAGTGTCTCCCCTCTTCAGAATTGGTTTTGGGTTAGCATCCTCATATCTGTAGGTTTCAGCATTTGTAACAGAATGATCATCTTTCTCCGAGACCCGTAGAGTGTCAATTTTCTTAGCAGCTTCTGCATCTTCTTTGAGCCGAAGTTTGGCAGCAATGTGATTAGCACGTGGATCTCTAGCAACGTCCTTGAGTGACTCTGGGAGCTCGTCAAAAGTACATGCATCCGTCACATAGTCATTTATCTCTTTCAAGTATATGCGATCTCCAGGCTTTTCCTTGCCAACAGCCTGTTTATCGTACTGATCTTCCTCTTCCTGCGCCAAATGTCCAGTTAAATGATGAGTATAGCAAGTTCTTGTCGTCCACAATACAAATACATATACCATCATATATTAGTATATTCATTCATTGCACAATGTGTCCTAGTTCCTCAGTATAATGGATGAATATCTTTCACAACAGAATCATCAAGTTTAATAGTTTGAATAGCAATATACCAAGCAATCCTGCTTAACAACTAATTCAAAAAGGAGACATGCTAGGTAAAACGGAAAAAGAACTACCATGCATAATCTCAGAAAATACGGATAAAAGTATAAAAGAAAGAAAAATTTAACCAACCAAACAAGAGAGACTCTGATTTACTTACCTTGAAACATTCAGAGAAACATAGACTTTGCAATCTTAGTATGTAAACAGTTCATGCTGAAAATTCGCATTTAAGCCAAAGTACCCTATAGCTCAGTTATATCTAACTACTTTGCAGTTCTTATGAACAAAAAATGTAACAAAAGCACGATATAGTCAGGCCTGTGGTTTGCCTCTGCAAGTTCTGTGGGTTCGAATCCCATCGTGGAACCTACCTTGCCAAAGACCATAGTTTCCTGCTTTTCAAAGATTGAATGGTTTGACAGAGGATCCAGTTTCAAACTCGGGTTCGCTGAGCAGGGCTTCGGGGATTTATGGATTATATATATTAAAAAAAAAACTACAAACTACAGTTTCATAGTCGATCACCAAAAATGCAGATGATAAAACTAAAACAGTACTCTAAAGACAGACGATACAAAATACACCATAAAGTCGAAAATGTAGAAAATTGTGTACGATCAAGTAATCTAGTGATGATAATAATAATGAATGAACAGAAAATAAGAGTAATTTTTTTTTTTTTAGAAAAAGGAGAAATGCGTTACCTCGTAATCAAGCGTACAATCCGCGCCAATATTAGACTTAATCTCCCACTCTTCATCGTTATAATCATCTCCTCTAACAGATTGGCTCGACGAAACACATGAATCACGTGCCTGCGTTTCGTCGTCCTCTATTATATCATCGTCAAGTTCAAGAATGTCCTTCTCCAGGTCTGCACTGAAATCCTCCGCTTTCTTCTCTCGACGCTTTGCGAATAACGTATCCAGTTCTGTTTCCGACTCGGCTTCGTCCTTGTCCCGGTTCCATTCGTTCTTCTCGATTTCATCGTCTGTGAGTGACCACAGCGAGCTCGGATTCGGAGACGCTGACGATGAAAGTGAACCGAAGATTTTGTCGACTCGTACTCTGAAATTGTCTTCCATTTTTGTTATTTCTAAGGATTTTAGGGTTTTGAGATTGGGGATTGGTCTTGCTAATTGCTATCAAGGCTGATATTATGTTCCGTTTGGAATAGAGATATTCCTATAACCAAACGTGTCATTCTTTTGGCGGTTTATTAATGGGCTGGAAATCGGTCCATTTTGGGTCCAATACTAGCAAGCCTCGCAGGCCCACCTCCCATATAGGTCAAGGCTAAAATTGTTCTTCGGTCAACCTTGACTCGAAACATGAAATTTATGCTTCGGGTAGTGGTGACTCGATATTGAGATAATCTCGATCTAAAACACAAAAAATGTTTTTCTAGCCTCCTTTCATCTGAAACATAAAATTTGTGATTCTGATAGAGGGTTATCCAAATCACAATTTTTAAGAAAATATTGATTTCCAACGAATGTTTTTTTTTTTCAACAAATCGTAAACATTTGATTTCCATCAAAAAGTGAATTATGAGGAAAAGAATTATTTTTTAGATTAAATACTCACCTTTTCATTACATAATTTTCTCCGAATAATTAAGTGAGGGTATTTTTAAAAAGTTTGAGACATTTTTACGATTTTTTTTCCGAGGAAAAAGTTAACTGTGCAACTTTCACTCAAAATCGGGGCATTGTTGCTAAAATCACTTTATTTTTTTTCAATGTTTGAATGGTTAATTAATATTTACTTCTGATGGGATTATTTTGTTAATCTTGAATGATTAAATTTTATTATATTATTAAAGGGAGAAAAAAAACATTTAAGTATTTTTAAATTTCTAGTTAAACGAGATTAAATGGAGGATAATACTAAAAATTATTTTATTTTATCAGAAGGATAATAAGATTTTTTTTTTTTAAAAAAGAATGGAAACCTTATCCAAAAATAATAATTAAATTAATCATTACATCATAACATGTCAGTACTCAGTAGCTGAGTCTCAGTGTACACGCCTCCTCACTCTTCAGACCCACGATTGTTGATTTCCCTTTCCACGCAAGCGAGAAGAGAGATTGAAAACGACACGACCAAAAATTCCACTTGTTTCCAAATTTATATAACCTGCTCCGCTGACAATTTCCACTTTCTAGCTAAACAGCAAGAAGAGCATGGTCGTCTGATACAATTAACCATGTCCATGGCGATCGCGATTCTATTGACGATATTTTTGGCGGGAGTTGTGTGCGTGGAATCGGAGTACATAGCTTACAATACCACGCCTGGAATCGTCCCTGACAAGATCAATGTTCATTTGGTCCCTCACACTCACGACGATGTTGGTTGGTTGAAGACTGTTGATCAGTACTATTTTGGTGGCAATAATTCAATCCGGGTAAGGTAACGTTGCGGTATATTCTGGTTTACTCTTCGCTAATGGTGGTGATTAATTGATTCTTGTTTGTCTCTTGGGAGCATTCAATTAGGGAGCCTGTGTACAGAACGTGCTTGATTCTGTAATTTCAGCTTTGTTAGAAGACAAGAATCGCAAGTTCATCTATGTTGAAATTGTATGTGCTATTCTTTTCCCAAGTTTGTTTGTTTGTAATTTTTTTTTTAAATGGTGATTTTGAGCCATTTTTGCTTTTCGAATTTCAAGGCTTTTTTTCAAAGATGGTGGAGACAGCAAAGCAAAACGATGAAAGTTAAAGTCAAGGAGCTTGTCGACTCCGGTCAACTGGAGTTCATGTAATTTTATTTTGTCTTTGTTATATTATTGTAATTTAGGCAAGTGAATGGGAGATTAAGCTATTGTAAGCATAATTTGATTTTTTGATTACAATTCTTGCTTCTATGGCTAATTGATTTTGTGATTGTTTTTCAAGAAATGGAGGTATGTGTATGCATGACGAGGCAACCCCACATTATATTGACTTGATTGATCAGACAACTCTAGGGCATCAATTTATCAAAGATGAATTTGGAAAGCTTCCGAGAGTTGGTTGGCAGATTGACCCTTTTGGACATTCTGCTGTCCAGGCTTACCTACTCGGTGCAGAGGTATGTCTAAGGGTAATTTATAGTTCTATGTTGAGTTTTCTAATGCAATGTTCACTTTTATGAACATTTCTCTGTTATTGACAAGGAATATCATAAAAACAAAATACTACATCTTCTAAGTTAGATTGTGTTTGATAATTATGATGGCTAACTATCTGTCTGAACTTTGTAACTTATGAACTTGAGTTTTTGTTGCAGTTAGGATTTGATTCCCTCTTTTTTGCTCGAATTGATTATCAAGATAGAGCCAAGCGATTAAAGGAGAAGACTCTTGAGGTTGTATGGCAGGGTTCCAAGTCCCTTGGTTCATCTTCTCAGGTTTGGGTCCATAATGTTTGTTTTTCTGTACTGTTTGACTTGATACCTAACCATTTACGTTCATATATATTTTTTTGGAGGTCAGAGCCTCCTTTTATGATATTTCAAAATTACTTCTGATTTCTTGTTTTGTTAAATTGGCCTGCAGATATTTACTGGTATATTTCCTAGGCATTATGACCCTCCTGATGGTTTTGTATTTGAAATTAACGATGTATCTCCTCCAATTCAGGTAATTATATAAATGTAAATGTACATTCATTAGTGTAGTACATCCAAAAAAAAATGTAAATGTACATAGGAATATAGGATACTCTTGATTTTCTGCTCTAGCATGTAATTCACATGAGATATTTTGTTGAAGGATGATATTCTCCTGTTCGACTATAATGTGCAAGAACGAGTCAATGACTTTGTAGCTGCTGCTTTAGCACAGGTACGATTTAGGAATGCATATCTAATCTAATTTTGTATTTCTTTTGCCATAAATGTTAGTTTACACTTGGTTGTGTTTAAGCATAGCGGTTAGGGTTTGGATATTTGAGCATCGATGATCAAGTTGCATGATTAAATTAATGTACTATGCTGTCTTTATTTCTCACAAGTATTAAATCTGTAATTTATTCAAAAAGCTTCAATGGATTCCTTTCCCCACCCTAAATTACTGATTTTGTTAAGTTTAATGACTTATTAGATGAACTGTTTATGTTTATTTATTTCAATATTTAGGTCAACGTAACCAGGACAAATCATATAATGTGGCTGATGGGAACAGATTTTCGCTATCAATATGCAAATTCATGGTTCAGACAGATTGATAAGTTCATTCATTATGTTAATAAGGTACTCAAGTTTTGTAACCCTTCTTCGCAATTTATCTATTAGAAGACAAATGTATGTAGTTCGTTTTTAGTATTTGACTTCATGTTTTCTGATGAAAAACTCTCAGGATGGGCGTGTAAATGCTCTATATTCAACTCCATCCATTTATACTGATGCAAAATATGCTGCAAATGAAGAATGGCCCCTCAAAACTGAAGATTTCTTCCCGTGAGTTTGATATTGTAAATTTGGTATCTCTGTCTTTGGTTTTCTCCAGGTCTTGATAAAAGAATGGAATACCACTTTCTAGTTATGCAGATCATCCAAATGCATACTGGACAGGCTACTTTACCAGTAGGCCAGCGTTCAAAGGCTATGTCAGATTCTTGAGTAATTACTATATTGTAAGGTCTTGGTTCTATATATTATTTGCAGAGTGTTCAACCCGTCACCCCACATCATTAAACGTTCTTATGGGATCCTGCTCTGTGTTTTGAACAACTATTTCTCTGTTTTAAAATTAGGTTGCAAGGCAATTAGAGTTTTTGAAAGGCAGGAGTAGTTCGGGGCCGAACATTGATGGATTGGCTGATGCACTTGCAATTGCTCAACATCATGATGCTGTTAGTGGTACAGAAAGGCAGCATGTTGCTGCTGATTATGCTTTGCGACTGTCAATAGGCTTTATGGAGGTGCATTTCAGTCTGATATTACTCAGTAAATATCTATACTTACTGCATTGTTATTTTAATGCAAACATGAAACATATAATACCTTTCACTTACGTTTCTCTGCAGGCTGAGAAAGTGGTGGCCTCTTCACTTGCTTTCTTGGTGGAGTCCAGATCAACTACTGGACAGGGAAACTCTGTAACAAATCTTCAGCAGGTAATAATATTATATGTCTTAGCTCTGTTTCATTTCTCTGCTTTAGGGCTTAAAGCTAGTGAACTTCTGGCCTTTCCTTATGGATGAGTTCTATAATATACCTTGGATTATAGGGCGATATTTCATTATGCACTAAGGCTTTGTATGGTGATATCAATATGTTAATTTGTTCATATAATTTATAATATAATGTCTGATTCATATCCTCACATTTTTTTAAAAAGAAAATTATCCTTTTTAGCGATAACTTTGACTCTCTCTTGATGGAGCATTATGTTTTTCACTGGGATCAGTTATAACATCTAATGGAATGTGTACATGCACCTATATCACTGCATAGCTCACTTAGGATAATTGAGGAGTGCATAGAGGGAAATAGGGTTTCAGATATGTAATAAATTGAGACACAGTTAAAGACTTGCTTAGCGGACTATGTTTGATGATTAGAATAGGAAGCTTGCACGGTTTCATACCTCTCTTCATAATGTAATTTACTATATTAGCAGAAAATACATGTCCCTATACATGTGAACTTTTAATCAGATTTTTCGAGAAAAAGAAATTGTGGAATATTCCGCTGAATCATGTTATATGGATTTTCTTGCCAGTGTCCACTACTTAATATAAGTTACTGTCCTCCATCAGAAACTGTCTTTTCTGACGGCAAAAGCTTGGTATGTATAATGATTTATTATTATTTTTAATTAATTAATTTGTGTGTGTGTGTATATTGAGCTGGTTCCTTCAGATCTCTTAATCATTTACTCTCTTTTCTATTGTAGGTTGTTGTTGTCTACAATCCTCTTGGATGGAAGAGAGAAGAAGTAATACGCATTCCTGTAAGTTCTTCCTTCTTTCTTTTTGGCATTAGGTAATTTAATCTTGAGACTTCTCAAATGCATGACTGAAATTTTTCTAGTTATTCAAATATAATTGTAGTGTCTTGTGCTGATGCGGTCGGTAGCATTCATTTTGGTAGAAATTCATGAAATGGGTTTGGCAAACATGACCTTACTTCTCCACAATTTGCGATTTTCCTCACAGATATATTTCCTGGGAGTTGTTTTCTAGGTGGTTCAACTTGGCAACATATTTTCTCAATATTGCTTTGCTGTTAGTTTTTATCTTTTTAACCTAGTGCTTGTTATCTTGCAAGGAATAGAAATTTTGTTCCCTCTTTGTAGTTTGTTCTTTCAAATTTGATGGAGTTTTGCATCTTTGAAAGTAATATTTTTTACTATTCCTTCTAAACAGGCAACTTTTAATGTGTTTATTATATCCAATTTATGAAATCCTCACCATTTTGTGTTGTTTGTTCATTTAATGGTTATTGATTACATGCATTCTTCAAATTTTATGATTAGGAAAATTTTATTCAGTATTCACTGTCCTCTAATACTGCTCAGTGCCACTTAAATCATTTAGTTCTGATTTGTTAATATTGGATGGCTTTGATGCAAGTCATCATGCAGCTAATATTTCAGTATTTGCCATTTTATAGAATCCACTTCCAGTTTCTGTCATAAATTAGAGCATCAACCTAGTGTTCTGTATATCAAACTTAAGCAATTATGCATGCAGACTGAAGTTTGTTATCATCTAATAACTCTTGTTTTAACAAATCAGAAGTTACAGAGCACTGCTAAATGCTTCATGCTTGTTACAGGTTTCCACTGAAAGTGTTATTGTTAAGGATTCCGGTGGAAGAATAATTGACTCTCAGTTAATACCTCTTTCAAATGCCACATTGAGCATAAGGAGTTACTATGTAAAAGCATATTTGGGTAAATCCCCAAGCGGAGGACTTAAATATTGGCTTGCATTTTCAGCATCTGTACCACCTCTTGGTTTCAGCACTTACATTGTCTCAATTGCAAAAATGACAGGTTAGTGTCATCACTTTAGTGTAACACAATCTTTCTGTGAAGATGAATGTAGGAGAAACAGTTCCAAGTTACTGGCCATTGTCTAAAATTATTGTTATTATTATTTTTGACTTTATTAAATGTAGGTACTAGGTCAACCATTTCAACATTGTACAGATCAGAAGGAATTGCAAGTAGTACCATAAAAATCGGTCAAGGAAATTTAAAGCTACTTTTTACCACAGATGAAGGAAAACTTACTCATTATGTTAATAACAGAAATCTGGTATGCTATGTTCTTTATGCTTCAATACATTTTGCACTGTTTTATATAATTCATATCTTCTCCTTTGGACATTTTTATTATTTTTCCGTCATTGTGTTGGATGCTTCTTTTTTAGAATAATTTTTTAACATGATTACGATATTTTCCATATTCATGATTCTGTTACATTAACATTTATAATCTTATTTGCTCAATAATGAAGGTGACAGCATCTGCTGAACAATCATACAGTTATTACTCTGGAAATGATGGAACTGATAAAGATCCTCAGGTAGCCAAATCTCTACTTGTTATGTCGCTTAAACTCTTTTATTCCTAATATGTTTAGTGTATTATCCCTTAAATTTTAATTGTAGCTTATTGTTGGAATAAAAATATTCTGAGATTCTTTAACTTCCTAAAATGTTCGATATTTTTTTGAAGGCCTCTGGTGCATATGTTTTCCGACCAAATAATACATTTCCCATAAAATCAGAAAACAAGGTATATATTTTTTATTATTTTGTATTTAATGAAAGTCTTATTTTAATATTAAAGAGCTGTCCGACCTTGTTACCCATGGAGAATAGTGTCTAAGCAAAATGGAAATTTATGTTCAGGTTCCATTTACTGTTGTGCGAGGTCCTATTTTGGATGAAGTACATCAACAACTTAGTCCATGGATATCTCAGGTGCCTAACTCTTCTAAAGACTTTATATCTGATGCAACAACTTTTTTCATAACCTTTTTATTCTCTATTTCAAATCTTATTATAAAATGAAGAAATGTTCTTGTCAGAAAAATTATATGGAATGAAAATAAGGAAGGAAAACTTTCAGCTATCATCAATTTAAGCAATAAATCATTACTGTTGGGATTAAGACTTCTGCAAAATAAGTTCTCAAGCAAGCCTAAATCAAGAGCCTGGAGATGGCATCATGCTGCCTAAAGAAAAAAGCTTCTTGTATTACATTAAGAATATCGGGTTGGGCACAAAAAATATTTAAGCGTATTTTTTGTAGTTTGTTCTATTTTATCAATATTCAGCGGAACAACTACTACTGAGAAATTTTTCTTCAATTCATCTTTAAGTTCCTCTCTTTTAAACCTCTTATTCTAATATTTTACAAAAGTATCCATCTTGATGCTTTCAATGTTGAACTCCTGGCTATTGTTCTTCTTTACTTGGCTCGAGAATTGTACAACAAAGTGAATTAATTAAGTGGTCAGTGTTGGAGGTGCTTTGTAGAAAGCAATGAAATCTCTGAATTTTCTTTCAAATATTGATGGAGATATGTTCTGTTTTCTTTAATCATATGTGCGCAATAATCTATATGGACAAGGATTTTGATTTTTTTTTTCCACCTCAAGAGGTTTCTTTCCTTCAGTAATACAATGCTGCATGCATGCACAGATTACCAGAGCATACAAGGGAAAGGAGCACGTTGAAGTTGAGTTCACTGTAAGTTTATCTTTCTTATAATATTCTTAGTGACCTCTACAATTATATGGCTCTAAAGTTATTCACGGGTTTATTTATTTTGTGTACATGGTCTTAGATTGGGCCTATACCTATAGATGATGGGATTGGGAAAGAAATCACAACCCAAATAACCACAGCCATGAAGACCAACAAAACATTCTACACCGATTCTAATGGGCGGGACTTCATTAAAAGGGTATGCTGACACTAACTGCCTGCTATTGTATAGAATATTTGAGCCAGGTAGTGTTATTTATCCTTCTTTTAACTTTTTGTTATTTAACCCCCATATCTTCATCTTAATTCTTATACTAGCAGTCTTTCATGGTTGGATTAAATTAAGTCGTTGGCAGATATAAATACAAATACATTCATTAAAACCGAAGGAGATAGACAAGAGAAACTTGATTCGACATTGCATTATGGGAATTTCCCTTAATTTGATGTTAATTTTCTGTTTCATGGTAGTCCAATTTGACACTCTTAAATCATTTACAGATTCGAGGTTTCAGGACAGACTGGGACCTACAAGTGAACCAACCAGTTGCTGGAAATTATTACCCCGTATGTCATTTCTTGTAAATATTTTACATTTTACATTTTACAATTTACAATTTTCATCTTCTTTCTCTTGTCATCCTTTCTTTGTCATGGTCCAGTGCACTCACCAACATACATCCGTTTTTGTTATCTGAAATTGGTTGATGTGAGTGTTTCCTGTTAACTGAGCTGTTTAAATGAAACATTTCCCTTTGCCTTTGAACTGCACTCTTCCAGGTTAATCTTGGAATTTATGTGCAAGATGACAGCACGGAACTTTCAGTGTTGGTGGATCGGTCAGTGGGAGGAACCAGCTTAGTGGATGGTCAAATTGAACTGATGCTTCACAGGTTTGTTAAATCTTTTATTCCCTTTTATCAATATTATTTACTTTCATTCTGTTCTGCAACAGTTCATTTCTATAACAATAATTGCTTGTGTATATCGATTGCTAACATCCTTATTTGTTTCATAGGAGGTTGATTCATGATGATGTGAGAGGTGTTGGTGAGGTATTAAATGAAACAGTCTGTCTCGATAATGGATGTGAAGGTTTAACTGTAAGTGTGCCTTTCCAGTTCATTACCTTGCTATGAATATTAAACACTCTTTAATTATTTCCCTCTGGTGGTGGCTTGATTATTATAAAATGGCTTGTGTATTTACTTGATGCCTTTTTTTTCCCCTTACCATACCTTGAAAAATTACCAAGTGGACTTTTATACAAGTACAGAAATTAAATATTAAAACATACAGGCCTGAACCAGGGTGGTGGAAAGAGGCCTGGATGTTGTCTTTCTTCCTTGAAATTAAGAACATCCTTGTAGTCTTTATGATAGATCTATCCAACTAAGAGTTCTTCAAGTTCATGCTGAAGTTCTTATTACTTCTCATATAGCTACCCTAATTAAAGGGTGCTTTAATTGACTGTTCACAACCTCTCTTATATGATATACCTTTTATCATGTTTTCAATAATTTTGAGTGATAAACTGTGTGCGAGTCTGCTTCCGAGGAAAACTCAATATGTATGTAATGGTGTTTAAAACACATTAAACTTGACGCAGAAATCTACCATTCTGTTTTGCTCCAATTATTTTTGCACAGTAGGGTACCGGCAGATACCTCTTACTATATAGACTTTTTGCAGATTCAAGGAAAATTTTATCTCAGGATCGATCATATAGGAGAAGGTGCCAAATGGCGTCGCACACTAGGTCAAGAGATATATTCTCCCCTTCTATTAGCCTTCTCAGAGCAGGTGAATTTCAAATTTTATGTTGATTTTAATCCATGGCACTTCAAATGTTTAGGTGATCATTTTATTATTGTTTGCAGGATGGAGATAATTGGATGAATTCACATGTTACAACATTTTCTGGAATTGATCCGTCCTACAATTTACCCAATAACATTGCAATAATAACCCTCCAAGTAAGTGGATAAATGCCCTACAAAGAATTGTTAAAACAGGCTCCCCGTAATCTCTAGGAAAGATTAACTGATAACATTTCACTCTATTTTTTTTTCTCTTAAAGTGTCTTCATAAATTGTTTTTTGCATTTCAAAATGTTGCAGGAACTTGAAAAGGGAAAAGTGCTCCTTCGGTTGGCTCACCTATATGAGGTCTTAACTTCTTTCCAACTTGCCAATCATTTATAGAAGTACAATCCCTTTTTGAGGGAATACTATAGTGTCTCTGTACCGCACCTTAGTTTTTCGAATTACTAAACTAGTAGCACTACTTCTCAAGTCTTGTTCTTTCTGTATAGATCTTAAGAATTCCCTTTTTCCAGTAATACGCAGACTTGTGAGTTTTCTGTTCTTAATTTTTTGGTGTTTTAGTATATTTTGTATCATCATAACTACTTTTTTTTTGTTTTCAAACATCCTCCAGCCATTTTTGTCACTTCATTTTAGGAACTTGCTGCCTATTTTCACTTCCCGTTCATTCGGGGTTGGCGAAGTAGATTTTGATGTGGTACTCCTGGAAATGGGAGCAGAGAATTGAATCATTGAATCCCCATGTCATTGATTGCCTCGTATCATTATAAACTGTATCAGAACCTTTCAACGGAATGATTTTACATGTTTATTCTCATCTAAATGAGTGCCACAAGAGAAAGTTCTTTCAACCATGACCAATGGATCGTGGGTAGTTTTATGCTCAGAAATAGCTTTCTTTACTATTTAAAAGTTTACTGCTCCACAAATTTTTGACAATATAATTTGTTTCAATTCCTTGTTATCGTCTCTTTTGATATTTATACAGACTGGAGAGGACAAGGACTATTCTGTAATGACAAGTGTGGAATTGAAGAAGCTGTATCCAAACAAGAAGGTAAGAGCAGCATATACAACACTGCAAAATGCTCTGTTCATTCCCAGACACCATCTTAATTTTGGATTTCATTGTCATGTATTTTTTTTTTCTTTTCTTTTCAGATAAGTAAAGTGACAGAGACGAACTTGTCTGCCAATCAAGAAAGAGCTGCGATGGAGAAGAAGAGATTAGCTTGGAAAGTAGAGGGCTCTACCGAAGGGGAAACCAAAGTGGTGAGGGGAGGGCCGGTTGATCCTGCAAAGCTGGTGGTGGAACTTGCCCCTATGGAGATCCGCACTTTCGTTATTGAATTTGATCAGATCAAAATGTATGGCTCGTAAAGGGAAGTGCTTCCTAGAGAAATGTTTTTTTTTTTTTTTTTCTATATGCTGAGATAGGTTCATGGTCTCACCTCTTGTACAGTGTTTTTGACACTCTTGAGATGAACTGTTGTACATTACCACAAAAGACATAAATAAATAGCCAGTTTCTGTATATAGAGTCCATTGATCGAACTTCGAAGCCTAATGCTATAATTCCTCTCTTTCTGTAACCAAGAATCAAAATGAAGGGCTTAATAAGATCAAATTCTCTGCTGCCTGGTAGAACGACAATACTTAGAACATCATTGATTGATATGTAAGTGAGATGTTTAACTTATGGATGACAACACTTTTTTATAAAAAATTTACCCATTTGATTAAAAAAAGAACCTTACACTTTTATATGTTATTACATAAAATGTGCTAAAAGCCAGTAGGATTGCACCGGTTTTCTTTTCTCTTTTCTTGCAAGTCACTGCGTAAATGGATTTTGGCTATAAATATTGATCTAAATTCATAAAATTTGTTTAATTTAGGAATTAGAATTGAGTTTAGGGAGAGATAATTTTATCCAAAAACTGTTATGTGTTTAGATAAAAGTACTCTCTCCATAAACGCATGTCATCGTTTTGTAAATGGGTAATACTCACCCCTTGATAATGGGTGTGAGTAAAAATGGACTCATTGAAATTGACAGGTGATACAAGCATACATGTTTAAATATATATATCCTTTACCTACTCCAAAATATCTAGCAAGATAAATTGACCTCTCCGGAAGTCTTGCTTTTAATTGCATCACACTCTACTCTATCGCCAACTACCAATAAAAAATTCTAAACAAAACTTCCACATCGTATCATTATAATCACACTGCTCATTATTAGTAGAAAAAAACATCGGTTAATAAATATCAATAATTTCCTAATATTTATATTCGAAATAACATAATCTTTTGTATTTGCAAAATTTTTAATCTTCCATATAAGATATGATTTTCTTTTTAGATTAGATACCAATTGAATCAAAATCTATAGAGGATGAGCCTTTGATTACCATAGTTGGTTCTTTGTTTAAAAAATTTAATCCGACCGATTAATATATCTTGGATACAAAAATCTAAAATAATTTTTATTTTTTTCTTATTATGTTAATGATTATTTTAGGAACAATAATAATAAGTTGGTAATCAATGTCATTATAAAGAATTAATTATTGTAATAAATATTATTAAATTTAAACCAATGTATATCCTCTAATTTTTGTTAATGTGTTATCCTAATCACAGAAGAAAATTGTTTGCTCCATCTTTTTGCCTCTAAATAGAAACAAAAGGAATTTGGATCCTCTGATCTAATCTTCATAACACATAGATAATCCGGTTTTCATGACATTTAAACATTACAGTAAACTTGAGAGTAGAATATGATTACTGATATGGTCTTCAAAACACGTAAGCAATCTGATCTTCACAACAACACTTGAGCATTGCAATAACCAAACGCATACTTTAAAAAGATGTCAGAAGAGAACACAAATCCAACAGGACACATACGTGTGAACGTGTGATCATTTGAAGTCAAGTGCCTCCAAAAACCACCCAGAAGTCGACAAAACTCACTGCAACCTTTCAAGACAGATGAGGTGTTAAAAACTTAAAACCTCGGCTACGCAAAGCACTTTCACTTTCATTTTCTTGATGAATCTTCTTCATCACTGAGAAACCCTCCATTCTGTGTATCTGTTTGATTTCAGGCAACAACTACCTGGTCTGACCCAACTGGAGTACTGTTTTTGAGCTTTGATTCCTTGACTCAAGCACCGATGACCCTTCAAATGTTGCTGTACTATTTTCTCGTTTTTATTGCAATCTCATGCGTGGAATCGAAGTACATGGTTTACAACACTTCGCAAGGCGTAGTTCCTGGGAAGCTCAATGTTCATTTGGTTGCTCATACCCATGATGACGTGGGTTGGTTAAAGACCGTTGATCAGTACTATGTGGGCTCTAACAATTCTATTCAGGTTCTCTCTCAATCTCTCTTTGATTTCTTTGATTAAACGTATACATTTAGTGTAGTTATTGATGAGTTTGATTTTTCAAGTGTTGTATCTGCTGTTTTGATGTGTAGGGCGCTTGTGTGCAAAACGTATTGGATTCTTTGATTCCTGCACTGTTGGCTGACAAGAATCGGAAATTTATTTATGTTGAGATGGTATGTGAATTTCAGCATGTATTTCTAATTTTAGAAATAAATTGTTTTGGTTTCTGTGAAATTGGGGGAAAGAGAAGTAAAGGAAACAAAAGTTTGAATCTTTAGTCAAGTTTCTAAGAAAAGAATGGAATGCTTTAAAATGTGGTCTTGTTTTGTGGGGCGTCATTTAGTATGATCTTTTTATCTTGTGGATGAATAATATGCAGAATTACAATTATTTCTGTTATAGATATTTTGTTTGTCATTGCCTAGCATTCTAGCAACCAATCAAACCGTTGGGGGTTTACTAATATTAGTAAGATTTGTGGATTAACATAAGAGAAGTAAAGAAGAGTCTTTTTTCTCCCCCTAATTATAAAATGTACCAACAATTATTTGGTTGCCTTCATATGTAAGTTTTTGATATCACGATTCAGTCAGAACACTACAGTGTTATGACATTGTGAGGATCATGTTACAATCAAGTGTTCCGATCATCATTAAAAAGCTCAAAAGTAAAGCTACTTGCTATTTTGGCATCAGGGCACTCTTTGTATATGCATACACGTGTCCTAATGTTATCCACACCGTCATTTAGTGTCTCTGTGGTAGTGGCATTGGTTTTCGACTAGCCATTACTTGATCCTACATGTTGTGTCAACTATTCATGTACAGAAGTATTTTATCTAATCCTTTTGGATTTATCATAATTTTGGCGTTCCTTGATAATGCAGGCATTTTTCCACCGTTGGTGGAGAGAACAAAGTGAGGCTATGCAGCAGATAGTTAAGCAGCTTATCAACTCAGGTCAGCTGGAGTTCATGTAAGACACACTATTAGACCATTGACCCTTCATAATATCGATGCCCTTGTTTACGTATCTTGCATATCTCCTTGTTGTATGTGATTTAAGATCATTCTTCTTGTAATTCAGGGCTTTTTTGAGTTTAATATTTAAAACTGTTTCCTTTTTATTTTCTTTAAACAAAAAAAACCTATTAGAAAGTTCAGGTCTTGATGTTTCCTTCAACTCTCTCTGTGTTTGTTACAGAAATGGGGGTATGTGCATGCATGATGAGGCAGTGACTCATTACATTGACATGATCGACCAGACAACTCTTGGGCATCGATTCATTAAAAATGAGTTTGGAGTAACTCCAAGAATTGGTTGGCAAATTGATCCTTTTGGACATTCTGCTGTTCAGGCTTACTTGTTGGGAGCCGAAGTAACCTATCTTTATCCTTTAAACTTCACAAAAATCTCTTAATCTGAATGCTTTTTCTTTTTATCCCGCTCTAGTCTAGTGGTAGGCAACATAAAGATATATTTGGTGTTGGTGTTGGTGTAGGTTGGATTTGACTCTCTTTACTTTGGCCGGATTGATTACCAAGACAGGACCAAGCGTAAAAATGAGAAGAGCCTCGAAGTTGTCTGGCAGGGTTCTAGAAGCCTTGGTTCATCTGCCCAGGTGAACAATATGGGCCTGGTTTATTTTTATTTTAGTCATTGCATTCAATGTTATGTTTTATTTTTGCTTGTTTTCCTCCATCTAATGTTGCAGATTTTTGCTGGTGCATTTCCTGAGAACTATGAGCCTCCCCCTGGAGGATTCTACTTTGAAGTCAACGATAAGTCCCCTATTGTCCAGGTAAATATCTAATAGTAATACAACTGGTTCTTTATCTTCAGTCTCTTGAGTATTTTCTCTTCTGTGCTAATTTTGTTTCCTGTTTTTTTCAAGGATGATATCAATTTGTTTGATTACAATGTTCCAGATCGAGTTAATGATTTTGTTGCTGCTGCAGTAGCACAGGTAAATGGGGATGTGTCTTCATGTGAGGATTTTTTTTCTTTCTGGTTCAACAATGCATCTCTCTGTTTTGGTTTTTGATTTTTGTTCTCCGGGTCACCCTTTGACCCGAAGCATGAAATTTGTGCTTCGGGTAGGGGGTTACTTGATATCGGGTCACCCTTGACCCGAAGGCCAAAGCACAAAAAATGTTCTCCGGGTCACCCTTGACCCAAAGCATAAAATTTGTACTTCGGGTAGGAGGTGACCCTAAGCATAATTTTGGGGTAAATATTGGTTTCCAACGAAATTTTTTCCAACAAATTGTAAACATGTGATTTCTATCAAAATATGAATTATGAGGAAAAGAAAAATAATTTTTGATTCAATACTCACCTTTTCACCACTTAATTATCTCCAAAAGAATTAAGTGAGGGTATTTTGGGAAGTTTGGGGCATTTTTGCAACTTTTTCCATAGAAAGGTTAATTGTGCAACTTTTACTCAAAATAGGGGCATTTTTGTTAAAATCTCTTTTGTTAAGTTTCTTTAATGCTAAATTGGAAATTTAAGCACAAGTTGTATAATATAGGTTAATTTAGTAGATACCATACAACTGAGTAAATTATTATAATATATGTCCTTTTGAGATAATTAAGAATACAGTCAAAAGTCCTGGACTCTTATGAGAGGTAATGTTGCAAGTTTCTCTGAATGCTAAAATACTGGTTTGACTTCATTTACCTATCTGATTTTGCATCTTCCCAAACAACCCAATTGCATAAGAAGTTTGGCATCCCCTTTGATGTTTTAGTGGTCCTTTAGGTTTCTTGAACATCAAAAGTCTGCATCGATTCAAGATGATCATGGGAGAAAAGCATGCTCTTTATTTGTCAGTATGACCATGCACTTTGACCACAAAATTCTGGCAACTCTTCAAGGGATGAAGAAATGGCATACCATTTATCATGGAATGATATTAGTTACATTCAAAAGAAAGTTTTGTTTTCTGTTCTCAAGGACCTTTATCAGTTAAAGCTAACAGTCATTGTTCCATTCTCAGGCTAATATAACTAGAACAAATCATATAATGTGGACCATGGGAACAGATTTTAAGTATCAGTATGCGCACACATGGTTCCGGCAAATGGACAAGTTCATTCATTATGTCAACATGGTACGTCCTCTGACATTGCAATCATTACCCAATTGAAATATTTGTGTTGTGCTTTTTAATCTTCAAAGCTTATATGGTAGTGTTGTGACTATAGTTGTATACTATTTTCTGCTGGTATATTATCAGCCTGTAATTCATTACTGTGGTGCAACTTTGGCTGTGGTCTTATGAGCTATATTATATTTGCCAATTTATTTCCATCAAACTTGTGAATGACCTCCTGTACTTTGTTACATGTGTTTCTAAATACTTTTAAAGGTTTCATGTATTGCAAACATTGCCTCCGTAATAGTGGCATCTAAATTAGATTTACAGTTACTGTTAATCTTGAATGCATTGAATGAAGTATTCACTACCTTGTGATCTCTAACTCTGATATCTTCTCTTACAGTTTCTATGCTATTTATCCTAATGGGTTTAGTTTAAATATCTTTTAGGATGGACGTGTAAATGCTCTCTACTCTACCCCATCCATATATACTGATGCAAAATATGCTTCAAAGGAAGCTTGGCCATTGAAGACTGATGACTTCTTCCCGTAAGTTTACTGTTCATATACTATATAATATATGTGCATGTTATTTTGTCACCTTGACCTGTTCTTAAGGATTTGAAGTATATCAGTTATGCAGACCGGGAAAATGCTTACTGGACAGGATATTTTTCTAGTAGACCGGCCTTAAAACGCTATGTTAGAATGATGAGTGGCTACTATTTGGTATGGTTTATGCTGTTTCTTTTTTCAGAGTTTGACAAGTTAAAGTGTCCTGGTATGTGGTAATTTTAGTGTAAAATCTTTTTATACTTCTAATGCATAATCAGGCGGCCAGGCAATTAGAGTTCTATAAAGGTAAGCGTGATATTGGGCCTAACACCAACTCATTAGCTGATGCTTTAGCTATTGCTCAGCATCATGATGCGGTTACTGGTACCGAAAAGCAACATGTGGCTAATGATTATGCAAAACGATTATCAATAGGCTACGTGGAGGTAAATTTGGTTTGACCTTGCAATTTTTGTAGTAATTTTTCTATCTTTAGCAAAAATATCATCTACTCATTCATTATCTTTTGTAGGCTGAAGAGGTAGTTGCAACATCACTGTCTTGGTTGGTTGAGTCAGCATCATATAATGGACATGAGAGGCCAACTGTGAAATTTGAACAGGCAAAACATCATTAGCCCTTAAGCTTGTGAACTATTTACTTCATTTTCTGAATAGGATGCATCTTAGTGGCTTCTTATCAATGCTCTGTTTGGATCAGAAAAATGAATGAGCCGAAAGAAATAAATTGTATTGCATTAGAAAGTAGTTTATGTACTTAAATATTCTTGCAATATATGTCCTTTTTTGTATGTTTGCTGTTAATTACAACTAGACTTAAAGCTTAAGTTGTTAGGTAAAGAGCCAATGGTACTATTTAAGATATACAATTGGATCATTTGAGAATAAGAATTAACAAGTCAACACGCCCTCTCCCGTGTAACATGGAGGCAGACACACTTTTCGTGCTCAAAGAACATGAAATTTAAAAAAGAGGGGGTTGGGGGAGACTTAGAGTCAACGCCTCAATGCTTTTTATACCATGCAAGTAATCGCTAGAATTAAAAACTGACATGAGGTATGACACATTAACATTTGTTTCCTCCTGTAAGATTATGTAGATATTTTCTTGATAATTCCAAGGTTTTGGGAACTAACCTATTTCTGACAATTATTTCTTCTAATCCTCAATTTATATGTATTACAATATAAGCACATTTAATTGTGCTTGTATTTACCACATACCTTTAATTTTGTGTTGTTATTTTTATGATAACAGAGGTCTCACTGAAGTCAAACTGTTGAAATCAATTTTTTTTTTTTTTCCTTTTATAGGGTGGTCCAAGTTTAATTCATGCTTCTATTGTTCTTAATTTATTCTTAAGAAGAGGGGTGGAAGATTGGAGTAGTTCTGATTTCTGGAACCTGCTTTATGTTAGCTTCTCTAACATATTTATGCCAATAATTTGTTGATTATGATCCTTCTAGTATTGAAGTGAGGTCATGTAAATATTTGGATGGGAATTTATATTTTCTTGTAATTTGGAATGAGGCTAAATGAAATGTTTTGTTCTTTTTGTTCTTCCAGTGCCCACTTCTGAATATTAGTTACTGTTCTGCATCAGAAATGGATCTATCTCATGGGAAAAAGATGGTAAGGTCATTCTGTGTAACACATCCATAAGTTCTACTTAGAAATATTTAACTATATGGTATCTTTTTATTCTAGATTCTTGTGGTCTACAATTCTCTTGGATGGAAGAGAGACGATGTAATCCGAATTCCGGTGAGCATTCCATTCCAAGCAAAACTACTTCATCCCTTGCTCTCATCAACCCATCAGTAGACTTTACAACATGTCATTATAGTTTTTTTCTTTATTCACTTCTAATGATTTATGTGTGTCAACCACTCATGCTTTTTTGGTTCTCCTTACTCTTTTCTGTATGCTGATGATTTACAAGTGCTAGATGAACTAATCCATTTTATAGTTCAGAAATATTTATATCAATCAGCAATGGAAAAGTTCACAGTGCTTTTTATATCAATCCTGACCAAGGAAAACTAGCAAATTCTTAGCTTTTGATTCACAATATTCCCCTATATTGCAAATTGCGCATTGCATATGTTTTGTATGTTGTGTGAAACCCTTACAACTTGAAATAAATGGTTATGAGCTTTATCTTTGATTTACTTAGTCTACAATTTTCCTATCAATTTTGGAATTAGCATGAAGAACTTAAGTCCATTATGCCTTTGTATGTGTGTGTTTACTCTGTTCATTGGTAACATGTTTATGCATATGGCATTGCTTCTGTAATAGTATGCATAAATAATTATTTATGGGTGGACATATTAAATTTCATGAAGGGCCTGCTCATGGGTAAGTCGTGCATTTTCTGGTTTAGGCTTATACTTTTTCTTCTATACTTACCTTATTTAACTTGCTGTAGGTTGCCAATGGAGATGTTACTGTTTATGATTCTGAGGGAATAGTAATCGAATCACAACTTCTTCCTCTAGCTGATGTCCATATGAACCTAAGGAACTACTATGTTAAGGCGTACTTGGGTAGAACTCCAGCTGTGACACCTAAATATTGGCTCGCTTTTACAGTGTCTGTACCTCCTCTCGGTTTCAGTTCTTATACCCTCTCGAGTGCCAAAAAGACTGGTTTGTGGATACTGCTTCCATATCCTATGAAACTTGAGTGACCATATTTGCATTCAACAATAGGATTCAACTTTAAACACACCCTCTCATATGCTTGGTGAAATTTAATTAATTAATTTGTCACGGAAATGCAAATACACACGAACACACATGTGTATTCAAACACAGGCAGCCAGGCAGGCCCATATTGCTATAATTTAATCATTAAAATGGGAGGATTTCTAGTTTTCTAACATAAGACCACTTGCTCCTCATCTTGACTAATCATTGGTTATAGGAAAGGGCCTAATAATATTTAAACTCTAGCTTTAGTGATTCTTCCAAGCAAATGAATGTGGTTTCCAGTTTTTCCAAGTAGTCAATATAACTTTGTTGTTTTCTATTGTCACTTTCATTTGCAGGTGGTAGTTCAACAAAATCATCTGTACATACATTTCAAAGCAGTGAGAAATCTGCTGTTGAAGTGGGTAAAGGGAATTTGAAGCTTACTTACTCAGATCAAAGCAAACTTACTAATTATATTAATAGCAGAAGCTCAGTAAGTAGTGTACCTGATGGTTGCATAATTACTTTTCATCTGTTGCTTTAATTAACCTTTGAATTTGTTCAAATTTGTCTTTTCTGATTAACCATGAGGTTGTTGCAAACTCATAGTTTTCTTATCACCTCACTGTTGCATAATTGTTCATCCCCTCTTTAATCCCCAGCCGCCAAATCCCATCCTAGATGGATCCACCATTGCTCAGACAAGGGAACAACACTAATATAAATTTGTGTGGCTAATTCACTTATTCAAAACTTTTTGAAGGTTGAGGAATCAGTTGAGCAGTCGTACAGTTTTTACCCTGGATACAATGGAACCAATGATAAAGCTCCTCACATTCCTCAGGTAGACATATGTTAGTTAGAACATAGAAGTCTGTGTTGCTACTCTTTCTTCTTTCTTCTTTTTTCTAAACGTTACATGATTTTAATTTGAAAGTAATTTTTAAATTACCACTTTCTGATCAGATTTCTTATGGAGCTTTTTTTTTCTCAGAATGCTGGGGCATATATTTTCCGTCCAAATGGTACATTTCTCATAAAGCCTGAAGCACAGGTGTGCAATGCCATAAGAAACTAGTCTCATACAAACTGATAATCATGGAAAATAACAATTAGAAATGCTTTTGAAAGTTTCAGGTTCCTTTGACTGTTATGCGTGGGCCATTAATAGATGAAGTACATCAAAAGATTAATCAGTGGATATATCAGGTACCTTGTTAGTCATCTGGTGGCTGTCTTTCTGTAATATATCCTCATAGTGTCCTTTCTTTTGCTTCAGCACAGAAGCATCATAATTGAATTACATAAACATGCTTTAGAAAATGATAATTTATTATAAATTGACCACATAAGCCACTTCTTAAGTCGAAGTTAAAACTACTATATGATGATAAGTTGAACCACTTATCTTGAATGCTTAAATTACAGAATTGTTGTCAATGTGATATAAGCTTTAAAATGAACAATCATTAAAATTATATTTTTCTTGCACATCAGTAATAATTAGTTGAGAGATTATTTATCTACTAGTGATACAGGGAACTTTTCTGCTGGTTATTATTTGACTTTACAAGCTACACTTGTGTGATTTGCTTCTCTTTTCATATTTAGATATGCTCTTATACATCTTGTGTTTATTTTAGGACCCTTTTTGGTATAACTTTAATAAGGTCGTCCTTGTATACTCTTTTGCTAAGACTGGTGATAAGTGATTGTGACAGGAAAATAATACATTTCTTAATATTGAATTGAATGTGTCTGCAGATCACCAGATTATACAAGGGGAAAGAGCATGTTGAAGTCGAGTTCATTGTAAGCTTACTTGATGCCTGCTTCAACTTGCTTCTATTTTGTAGATTTTTATTTTTTTTACTAAATGATATACTTTTATCTTTCTTCATCTTCTCTACTATCTCCTATTACTTTTCTTTTCCCTTTTAATAAATATTTTTGTGGGGTGGGCTTGAGGTTGATTAATTTAAATATTACAGCTTTCTCTGAATTTTACACCATGCTGAGCTTTAAAATGTTAGATTATTGCACTTACAATAATCTCCATACCAGGTTGGGCCTATACCTCTTGAGGACGGACTTGGTAAAGAAGTTGTGACTCAAATAACCACTACCTTGGATACCAATAAAACGTTCTACACGGATTCTAATGGACGTGATTTTATCAAAAGGGTATGATGTGATGTTGATACTCGGAATATTTACCTTAAAGTTTAATCAGCCTTATCAACATTCCGTTGAAATATCTGAATGTTCTTTTATAGAAAGATGAAAAAAGTTTTAATTGTTTGCTATCTTATAGCAGCACTTCTTTAGGCTATTGTTCCTTTCTCAATCCTTCTGAATATGCAATGAACTAAGGATGCATATCTTTTGCAGATTCGCGATTATAGAGCAGACTGGAACCTGGAAGTGAACCAACAAGTAGCTGGAAATTATTATCCGGTATGCTTTCCTAAAAGTAAAATGTGGCTTGAGTTGCATAACATACCAACCTACCTCCCCAAAACAAAACAAAATCTCTAGTCTGATCTTTTCCTCAAATGGTTGCCTCTCAATTTCATTGTGCCGACTTGTAGCATGCTTCTTTCTGGTAAATATATAAGTTATTGTTGCTAATTATTAAAAAATTTTGTGGAAAGTCCTCGGCGTGCTTGTTCTTCAACACTATCTTATTTATATTACCACTGTATATGCTGTTAATAGTTGATAGAGGCCAGCTTTTTCCTGTTGCAAGCAAGATGAAATGAGAATGCCTAGGAGAGAAATTTAATGATTATCTTTATCCTGTTTCCATCTCTCTCTTTTTCCTGTTTCCATGTGAGGGTTTTTAATTTCACTGCTGTGGTCATTGCATTTATCCATACGTTTATATCCTCTCTTTAAGTTCACATATCATTTTCTATTGTCCATTCAGATTAATCTTGGAATTTACGCTCAAGATAGTAAAAAAGAATTTTCAGTTTTGGTGGATCGGCCTCTTGGAGGATCCAGCATAGTTGATGGACAGATAGAGCTGATGCTTCATAGGTACTTTATCATCGTTCTGATCTTCACTGGATCACAATTAACACTTATTCACTGTCTTGAAAATGTTAGGTCATAACTAATGGGATAATGGAGATTAAAATTGGATTCTTGACATTGACCTATTTGTGTATTGTACATTATCAGAAGTTCAGAACCCTGACTTAAACTTCTCGTCTTACAGGAGACTTCTACTTGATGATTCCAGGGGTGTGGCAGAGGCTCTGAATGAAACAGACTGTGTAGCCAATGAGTGTAAAGGATTGACGGTACATGCATTATACCCACTTTGGATTTCGTGCATGGCAATTAGCTATTTTAATTGTTCTTCATGTCAAATTGGAGTTGGGTCGACCCGACTTGTAGTTAAATTGGTTGGTTACCATTAGTTCTTCTCAACAATTAGCGTAACAGATGTCATTATTTACCGATCCATCACTTGAACTTTGAAGCCTAAAAATGCCTTCAAGGACATAAATTTCAACTAAAAAGTACATTATTAGTACTGTGCTGAGAATTGATATTGCGATTTAGTTCTAGTGACGATTCAAAGAGTTGGTAGTTACATCATTTGCATAAATTATCTGCAATTGTTGCCTCTGAATGTTCAAGTTGTCTTTATTTTAGAATTCGAGTCCATCCCTATAATTTGCATAAAAAGCCTCACTAACATGTCATATATGTTCTTTGTCCTAAAACAATTAGCATTTACTGTAACTTTTACATTTGCAGATACAAGGGAAGTATTATTTCAGAATTGATGCCCTCGGAGAAGGTGCTAAGTGGCGCCATTCTTTCGGCCAGGAGATATATTCACCCCTACTGTTAGCCTTTACAGAGGAGGTGGAATCATTTGTATATATGATTTTATTTCCTTTTTTAGTCTGTTATCTTGGTTTCTTAGAAGGTGCTTTCTTCTTTCAGGAAGGAGATAATTGGATGAATTCTCATGTATCTACTTTCTCGGGGATTGATCCCTCCTATAGCTTACCTGATAACGTTGCTCTTTTAACTCTCGAGGTACTTGGGCCTCTTTAATGGGAAAGCAAAAACTGTCTATAGCTTTATTATTGTTTTGTTTTGGTGCATTAAAATTGTGATACTAGGAATGACAATTTGGTAAATTAAAGTTACTAAAACCGTGACTTGCCAGCTGCTGGATATTTGCTTCTCCTTTTCTAACTAGATCGCTTTATTCCCCTGTATTATACAGGAGCTTGATGATGGAAAAGTGCTCCTTCGGTTAGCACATCTTTACGAGGTTTTAGTTTCTCCCTTAATCTACTTGACATTTGAAAGGACATCCGGCACTTATCATAAATACTATTTACTTTCATCGGATTTTCTCTTCGTAGGACTTCAAATTTTATGCCATATAATTTTCAACTGAATTGCAAGCTTTCCTGTACGTGGCCGTTCTAGCACGAATTATTGCTATAACCTTCCATCAATCTAAAATTCTGATTTCTATAGGATCGCTACAAATTTCTAACTTTTCTTCTTTGTGGGTTATTAAAATTGTGAAAGATTGGCGAGGACAAGGATCTTTCTGTATCGACAAGTGTAGAACTGAAAAAGCTGTTCCCCTACAAAAAGGTAGAAACAATGGTTCAGCCTCAAGACAATAATAAAGTTATCTTTCGACTATCACAATTTTTCTCTTTAACATTCTGCTTTCATGTTGTCTTCAGATTGGGAAAGTGACAGAGATGAGCTTATCTGCTAATCAAGAACGGACCGAAATGGAAAAGAAGAGACTTGTCTGGAAAGTAGAAGGCTCTTCAAAAGAAGAATCCAAGTTGGTGAGAGGGGGACCTGTGGATCCTATAAAACTGGTTGTCGAACTTGCTCCGATGGAAATCCGCACCTTTGTTATCGACTTCCATCACAAGTCCCGCCGCAGGGTGTTCATTGCTTAACGGCTATAAAATCCTTCGTGAAATCGTTGCTGTTTTTGAGCATCCTTCTACTTGTTATCCAAAATCTGCTTGCTTTGTACATTAGTAAGAAACTTGGGCCATATGTTAATAAGCGTAACGTATGTACGTAACTATGCGTGTGCTTTGTCCAGAATCTAGATGTAATGGTCTTATTTTCTCCATGATAATTAAAATAATTTGATATTTTTCAAAGAAAAATTTAGTTTAGCGAAATTGGATTTTAATGAATCGCTGATTAAACTGAGGTCTCTGGATCAATTGGTGTATTATTTGCCCCAAAATATGCAAGCAATATTAAGTTACAATTCAAGTGCCATCTTTTTCAAATTTTTGCGTCTGTGCAATTGTACAAGTGGTACTGATAGGAAAATTCATATCAAATCTTGAATCGTAGTAAACTATTTGAACATAGGGTTGACAAAACTACTCATTGGTCTGTGGAACTCGTTCAGTTAGGAACGGTTTTAACCATACCATTTAAGTTATGGTATGGGATTTGCATTTTTTTCAATTCCCGATATAGTTTTGGTATGGTTACGAGATTTCAAGTCCCTGTCTCGGCCATATATATTTCTCTTATAAATGATCATTTATTTTAACTTGACTATGATGAAATCACATTCATTTTTATGAATTTTAATCTAATTTTTTTTGTATATGATATGTTTAATGATATCTATTTATGAATAAAATTTAAGAATTTTTTTAAGCGCTACAACTATTTATCTTAATTTTGTTAAATACGACGGCATCGGAAAATGAGAGAAATATAGGAAAATTGAAGAAAAATAGTTATAGTACTTTGAAAAATCTCAATTTTTACTCGTAGGTGGATTTTATTGAACATATCATCCACACAAAAATTCAGATCAAAATTTATAAAAATGGATATGATTCATCAAAATCCTTACCGAAATTAAAATAAGGGATCCCTTATGAAAGAACCACATATATCATCCACACAAAAAAATTAGATCAAAATTCGTAAAAATGGATGTGATTTCATCAAAGTCCTTATCGAAATTAAAATAAGGGATCCCTTGTGAAAGAATCACTCATTCATATATATATATATATATATATATATATATATGGGGTATTATCATTTTAGTCCTTAAGTATCGGTGAAGTTCAACTTTTTAAGAGCATTTGCTTTTGTAGGACCTTTCTCCATCACTTTTTAGTTTTTAAACTATGAAACAAAAAACAATTGCCACGTGTCAAAAAAATAAAATTTTAAAGAATAAATAAATATATTTATTTTAAAAAACAAATAAATATTATTTAAGTAATATTAAATTTTAAAAAATAGCTTTTTTTAAAGAATTAAAATTAAGAGAATAAAATATAACCAACATCATCGTCCTCATTATTCATCATCATCATCATCAAATAAAAACCCAAAACACCCAGCCAAGCAACGAAAAGTCATCATCATCGTCCACACCAACTTTCATCATCAACTCAAACACAAACCTTAGCCACCACCACCACCAACTTCAAGATCGGACTCATTCGAGTCTCTTCCAATCACCTAAATATCTACATCACAAATATTTAACAAGTAAACAAATCTAAACCAAACTCAGTAGCTTGAACCAAGATCAATGAAACCCGAAACAAAAACAAAATACCCAGAACAAAAAAAAAATAGAGGACATATGTGTTGGGTTAATGCAAATCGGAGGAGATCCAACTTTTCCGTATCGGATCTCCTCAAAATGGAGGATATCGGCGCAACGTATCTCCTCCAAATAGAGGACATCAACGAACAGAGGCAACCACGTGAAAGGGTGGTGATCAAATCCGACTTGAAAGGTTGACGGTGAAGGCCGATTTGAAGGGTGGCGGTGGAGGTGAACATCACCATTTCCATATTTATTTATTTAAAAAAAATGGTTGATTTTAGGGGTGGTTGTTGTGTTTGGGTTTGGTTTTGATTTTGTTTGACAATGGGCGATGGTGGGTTGGATTTAATGGTGTAGATGATTGGAGATTGTGATGATTTATAGAAAAAATTGATAATGATAGTGTGTTTTAGTGGGTGTTCTTTATGTTCTGAAAAACTGATGATATTGAAAGTTCTTTTAATTTTACTTGACTGACCTCACGTTGCCTCTGGTGGAAAAAACTAATGGGGATGACCATAAACAATTGCCTAAGAAGCCATAAATGTTTAGTTTAATTGGGTTTCATTGTTTTTTTTTCTTTTTTTTTTCCTTATTCCTTTTCATTGCAAGTGAATTGACCAGAGACAAAGTTAATATTGAATGTTAGAATTATGCTTGTGTGCTTGTTGTGTTGCTAATTATGTGATGTATTCACGTTTTTTAATTACAAACTTTTCCCAGATTAATTTTTAACCTTTACAAAAAAAATGAAATATACATCTTGGAATGGAGATAATATCAATTTTATTTTATTGAAGGTTATTTGGATTTATTTGGATTATTGGAATCGATTTGGGTTTTTACTATTATGGAATTGATTTGTGATTTTTATTTGTAGGTTTGATTGAAGAATTGAATATTTTTTCATTCCATCGATTTATTTTTAATTAATCAATTGTTTGAATCTTTTTAAAATTATTTTATTAATTAATTTCCAGTTGTGATAAAGTTTTCAGATTTAAAGATGTTCGGTGGGATTGAGTTTGGAAGATGAAGTGAAGAAATTTCCAGATTTCTAGATCTGTTTAGCCTTCTTTTTTATTTTTTAAAAATTACTTTGGTTTTTAATTTTATTTTTTACAAACTTATTTTCATTTAATTTTATAATTCTAAAAAGAAATTATTTTTCCATAACAAAAAAGTTAATTTCCAACTGTGGAGATTGATTCGTGGATGGAGGAAATCAATTTGTTCCATCCATTCTTGTGTTTTAAGATAATTAGTTAATTAAATACTTTATATATATATATATATATATATATATATATATATGCAATCTTTAATTTTTCTGATAGCTTTTTTCATTTTTTTCTTTAATTTTTTGTTTTAAGAAATTATCCATATTAAATGTTTTATTTTATTTTAGTTTTTAAAAAGAAATAAATGGTCAGGGGGGAAATACATCATTTTACCTTTTTTTTACCTTTGATTGTTAAAATTTTAGTCAAATAGGACAAAATGATGTATTTATAAAAAGTGAGGGTTCTAAAAAAATAAACACGCTTAAAAAGTTGAACTTTCACCGATACTTAGAAACTAAAATGATAATACCCCTATATATAAACATGATTTTCCTTCTTTTTTTCCCCCATTTTTTCCCTCTATTAAAACACTACTCCATTCCAGATCATTATATATAATATACCCCTCACACTATTATTTTCGTATTATTCAATAATATTTATAAGATCTTTATCAAAAAGCCATACAAAAAAAAAATACATTAATGGGATGATGATGGTATAAGGCAAAAAACTAATCCTCTAATGAGAAATCTTTGTACCCGCATCGTTTATTTTAAGTGGGTATTTACCGGGGATGGTAATTCTCATACAAATTGATATTATAGATGGTAATAGAAAACTCATCCCCGATCTATATCCTTGAAATCCCTACTTGAACCCTCTTGACTCTTGTATCTCATTCCGTGGGCTTCTAATTCCTGTCAAATGTGGTGTGATGTGAATCTTTCGGGACGGTCTGAGCCCAGCCCGTTTCCTCAAATAGAGGGTCAAGTTTGTGTCCAAGTTTTTATGATTCGGTAGGTTGAGTTTGACATTCAAAGCCTGAGCTTGAAGACAAAGCCGAACTTTTTAGAATGAAAACGAAAATATAGTACAGTAGAATCCTCTAAATTAGTATTTGTAGGAACCACCGTTGAATATTAGAGGGATTATTAATTTGAAGGGTTTTATACCGTAAAGTGTTATTTTGTTTTAGAAAATATGTGGATGTCGATTTTCTTGTTTAGGAAAGGTTACTTTTTCGGGATCCCTTGTTTCGTCGGTTTTCTTCTTTAACAATTTTTTTTTCCAGGATTCCTTATTTAGGAAAAGGTTTATTAAGAATTTTTTTAATTCCTTTTGGAAATGTGATTACTCATATACTGAGGTTTATTCTTTGGTTGTATAGATATACCTAAAATATTATATTGCTAACAGATCCTACAAATTCTCTATTTTCTATCTTATTTGTTATAACAAGGGGACAATTCAAAAAATTAGGATAAAGTCAAAAATATCAAACATGGTGTCCTAGTAGGTATTTTGAAGTACTTTTCTAGTTATTGGTTATTATGTAATATATTTTATATTTTTATGAAATTATTAATTTATTTTATATTTTTATAAAATTATTAATTTATACGATAGTTTGGACCGAAATTTTATACTGGGTATCAAAAAGAAATTATTAATTATTACGATAGAGGGGTTTATTATTTTTTTACACGAGCCCGAGTCGGGATCATAGTTTTTTATTAATTTAGAGAGGATATTAATTTATGAGTAGTGCTAGATAATCTAAAAATATAGTTCAAAATGTAACCTAAATGATATGGCAAGTGAGTTGTTATCACCACTCAAAGCATAAGATGATGTGGTTAATGAAAAAATCACTTGTCGTATCATTTGGGTTAAAATTTTAACTAAATTTTTAGATCGGCTAGTATTAATGTTAATTTATAGTATATTAATTTACGGGGTTATGGGGTTCTAGTGTTCTACTGTATTGTACGAAATAATAATAATATATATATTTTTAAAGAAAAACACAAGTTAAATTCTGACAAACGGCTTAAGACTATTTGCACTTTTATGGTGAGAATGTGAAGAAAATCTTCAATGAGACGATCTCATTACCACTTAGTGAGACCGTTCCAATGAGATTACACCATTTAACTCGACTACATAAATATGAGAGTGAGATTATTCCAAGCATATACCGAAGACTTGTCTCCATTTGTGTAGTGATCAGTGAGTTATCCCAATTCCCAATACAGCGGTAACTAACAATATGCTCAATAAAGTAGAAAGAAAGTTACAAAAAAGGCATTTACCTCGGTTATATTAGTGCTCCTTCAGATGTTTTAGGTTTTTATTTAAATTTAATATCTAAATCTAATATTCAAATAATATATCTGAATTATAATTTATTTATTTAAATTTTATTAAATTTATATGATTTAAATAAATAAATTATATTGATATCACATCATTTATATAATAGATTTTGATACCAAGTTTTAATAAATTAGTATTATTAAAAGTTAAAAACATTTTAAATATTTTTTCCTTAATTCACAAAATTCATTCGGTAAATTTAACAATTGAAAGGCAAGGGAAATTACGGTAACTAAAATTCTTTTTGTTGTAAAAATATTAAATAATAATAATAATAATAAATGTTAACGGCGAAAGACGGACAACGCAACGAGGAAACGTGGCAACCGATATCGGGTGGAAGAATCTAGTCAGCGACTAAACAAGAAAAAGAGATTTGTATTAAAAAATAAATATAAAAGAAGCAAGAGGTGTTAAATGAACCGAGTAATGAGAAAGGCCACAGCTGAAGAAGAAGAAAGAAGCTCCCTTCGAATAATTTCATGTCCATCTTGCCCTCGCATTCACAAACTCAAGGATCCACATCGTCTTCTTCAGCTCCCCACTTTCAAAACCCTAATTCCAATCATGGCAGCTTCCTTCCTCCTTCCTCTCCTCCATTGCTCAATCAGATTCCAGGTCACTTTTTTTTTTTCCTTTTCTTTTTTTACTTTTTAGGGTTTCGTATTTTTCTTCTTCTTCTGAATTGTATGTTGTTCACTTGTAATGAAGTTGAGTTATTGAATTTGATGTTTTAAGTTTGGGAAACCTAATTTTTAATGTCTTACTGTGTATTTCTACCAGGCCCTTTGGTTCCAACTACACAAGATTCAGGTGGATCTTCCAAAGAGGTAAATTTATAATACATACGCAAATACAATAATCTATGTCTTGCACTTGCATGCTTTTGGAATACCATATGACAAGTTGGTCTACTGCATACATGGATGATACATGCTAACAATGTTTACGGAGCTGACAATATTAGAACTATGTTAAAATCATTGTTGTTGGTTGTCATAACAATTATTTGAGTCGTTGGCATGAATACTTTTATTGATTTTTTTGTTTAGGTGATTGAATTAAGGACGCCAAACGGCAAAAAAAGGTTTCCTCATCAAAACAGTGAGTCACAATTCCGGAATCACTCAGGAGGTCGAGGGGTTGGATCCTCCCAGTCAAAAGGGAAAATGTCAGCTGTTTCTCCGGGGGGTCAACAGAGCAGTGGGTCAATGAATTCTCAGGGAGGTACGACGCATTCAGCAGGAAGAAGAACCCAGATGATTAATGGAAATCATTTGCTGAATTTTCAGTACGACCGCATCACTCGTCCTCAATATAGGCCAGCTCCTCCTCCTGCAAGAAGGCAGCGGAAGATCAAGCCTTACAACAAAGATTTATTCCTTCAAGCAAATTACAAGTTTGTTGTGTTAGATACCGGAAACTACTCACCGGAAGTGATGGATCCAGATAAAATGTTACAGTGGGAGGATATAATTTGTGTCAGGTACTCCACCCCGATTCCAGTCCAGTGTCCAATTTGTTTGGAAAGTCCTCTTTGTCCACAGATTACCTCATGCGGCCATATTTTTTGTTTCCCCTGTATCCTACAATATTTGTTAATGGGTGAGGACAATCACAAAAGATGCCCCTTATGTTTTGTGATGATATCTCCAAAGGAGTTATACACCATCTATATTGAAAACGTCAAACAATATTCCATTGGTGATACTATAGATTTTATGCTTCTAACTCGAGAAAAAGATTCATTTGCTCTATCACAGAAAAATAAACAAGAGGCAAGTGCTTCACCGGGTTGTAATGATGAAATCTATGTGGATCCCTTCGCAAAGTTTACATTTACTTCGGATGTAGATCTATCTGTCAGAGAAGCTATATCAGATTTAGATGCTTGGTTGGTCAGAGCTGATTCAGGGCTTGTGGACGACTTAAATAAGCTTCCATATGTTTGTGCTGTGATGGAGCAGTTAGAACAGAGGAAAAAGGATTGGAATGAGCATCAGGCTTGTGAGAGGAATAAATCTTATACAGATTATCGGACAGAAAACCATCGATCACAGCCAACAGAAAATGCTGCTAATGCTGATTTTGATGCATTAAGTTCTGGACACAAGAAACCATCTACTGATGTCGATGAACAGAATATATTGTTTGGTAATTTAATGCTGGATAAGTCAAATGGAAGGAGCAGTATGGGTGATGGAGGTGAACTGTTGGAAGGTCGAGACACAATTTTATCCTCTTCATATGAAGAGAACGGCCTGCTAGCTCACTTAACTGGCTCTAGAGACATAAAGGAGAAGGACTCGTACAACTTTTACCAGGTGATTGTGATAGAGGAGATTTATTTATTTATTTGGGTTGCTTTATGTGAATTAGGGAAGAAGTTCAATTTGATGTGTTTGTTTGGAAAACAGTTTCATTTTATAATATGAAATCTTTTACCTTGATCCATAGCACGATTTACCTAACATGGTTTCACTTTAGCTGTCGTTAGAGAACTCTTTTTATTCTGAACACGTTCATGATGGCTCAAACATTTTGCATTGTTTGGTATCTTGTATTAGATGCAAAGTGAAAATAAAGAAACGCTGTTGTTTCCACGAATGTGGGTAAGGCAAGCAGTTGAACCTAATATATGTTTCTACTGGTAACGGTCATAGCCGATAAGTTGGGTTAAGGCAGTCTGTTAATCATTCAACACTTTATAATATGCTGTAGTCCTATCTGTTGAATGGGCTTCTTTTCTTGTTCTATGTTGCTGCATACATTACAATTACTCTGGTTTGTAGCTCTTTGAAATAGCTGACTGCCACAAGATAGCATTGTAGTCTCATTTGTTGTTCCTTACCTTCTTTTGTTTGAAGAGTGAGATTTTAAGTTGTCTCCATTTGAGCTCTGTCCCTGTTTCCATTTCAGGCTATTGACGGTCAGCATCTTATTCTTCATCCATTAAACATGAAATGTCTTCTACACCATTATGGGAGCTATGATACGCTTCCACAAAGGTTTGATAAATAATTTCTTGTGACTATATCTTAATATAGTAGTACTCGATAAAATGTGTGCCTTGGATGAAAGGTTTATAAATTTTTATTTTATAAAATATGCTCCTTTAGTTCTTTTAGATGTTCCCTAGAAATAGTGCTGCAGCATCCATTTTACTCTGAGCTATCTCATCTTCACATGATGAATTTTGGAAAA
Organism: Dipteronia dyeriana; assembly: GCA_032871835.1. Taxonomy (NCBI): domain Eukaryota; kingdom Viridiplantae; phylum Streptophyta; class Magnoliopsida; order Sapindales; family Sapindaceae; genus Dipteronia; species Dipteronia dyeriana. Next base: position 15,130,868 of record CM065295.1, read on the forward strand.
ACCATTGTAGTGGTAAAATACCAACTGTCATATGCTTGGTTAGGAGGGTACAAGTTAATGTAGATTTTACTGGCATCTTTGTTTAATCAACTTTCACCAATATGTATCACATTTGGGAATGCATGTTGGTTTCTTGGTATCGTCCCAATAATACTTTTTCGAAAATCGAAATGAAAGAAAGCATATGACACGGATTTTAAAGATATTTAATTTAGATTTTTTCTGATGTTTGAGCTTTATAATGAAAGTTAGAAAATCAGTACAGGCCTTTAAACTATATAATTTGCTATTTCGTATATTCCTTCGGTTTTTCAACAGCTAAACCTAGTAATTTTTATTTCAGAATTAGTGGAAAGATTTTACAGTTGGAAACAGTGACTCAATCAGAGGCCATGAGGAGGCGCTATCGTTATTTAAGTCATATCTCTTTAACAACTACTTTTCAGGTATCCACACAGTTTTTGTTGCAAGATTTTCTGTGGCCATTGTGGTTTGTTATTGTTTCTAATCATCAACTTTAAAACTTTTCAGCTTTGTGAGATTGATTTGAGTGAAATTCTGCCCCCTGATGCCCTGGTTCCCTTTATGGATGAAATCAAGAAGCGTGAGAGGCAGAGGAAGCAACATGCCAAGAAGGTATCATCTCTAATGCAATATGGACTTTCTATAATTTGATTGCATAATTAGTTTTTGATATATGGGAAGTCGAGCCAATTTTATTTGGCAGCAAGCAGTTACAGTAATTAATACGTGATGCCATATTTTTACTCTCATCGTCACAAGATAACAAAGCTAGTTAACATTAGAAATTGAATTAAAATGGCAATTTGGTATTTTAAAAACTGAAGGTACTTTGATAAGTAAAAACCCTAGTGATATGATATGGCTTTCGCTCTTTTTTCTTTTCCCTCATATAGTGGAAAGTAGGACACAAAATGTGGATCATTCATTCTAGTTCAGGTTCTTTAAAAAATTGCTATCAGTATCAATTTTATTTTTGGTCAGGTTTATCTATTAGCTTTACTTGTGAAAACAAATCACTAAAGTTTTCATACCTTTTGAAATCATAATACTTTTTTTTATTTCTAGGATCGGAAGGACAAAATGAAGGCTGAAGCTGCTTTGGTGCATTCTGTGCCCATAGTATCCAGTTTCGGATATAACTCTCATGATGACTACCCTGCATTCTCAATGGATGATTTTGAAGGTAATCTGAGGTTCTTTTAGATGTTGATGATCAGAGTATCTTTGGTAAAAATTGTTTGAAAATTGAAACATTGCATGTACAGGTTAGGTCCTTAGTGAGAACTTCTATAAGTTCACTTATTGAAATGAACATAAACTTGTATACTTATTGGTGTGGCTTGCATTTTACTTCTGGGATGAAATTACATAGCGTTTACTGGTTTATATTACATATTCATTTATTTTCAGCCCTGGGAAGTTCTCCTGTGATATCATCCAGCCCTCCAAATGTTGGGGAGCGGAGACTTTTCTCAAGTGTTACAAGGCTTGGTTTTGCTGCTGCACATGATTCACCAGCTTTGAAAATTGAGGAAACTAATGCTTCACAAAACAACGATGTGTCAAATGGCTCTTCTGGCTTACCTGGTATACATCATCAATGACTAATATCTAATAAGATTGTCTTTGCTTGAGATTTGAAGCCTAGCTATCATATTTTCACATGAGTTGCAGCTGAAGATTGCAATGCATGTATTATGTTCTCTGCTTCTGCAGGTTCAAGAAATTCAGGCACAACATCATTTGCCAATATAATATCCAAAGCAAAATCTGGTGAGAATGCAGAGACGTCACCCAAGGCAAATGAGATGGGAAAGAAGGGGAAAAAACCAAGTCGAGTTCTCTTGTCGACAGCTGGTGGTCGTCGATACTAAGGCATCAGTGCTGAGAATATTAGTGCGGTTCTCAGGGACGTCTAGCTTCCGTTTGTTCAGAGACATTGATCTTGAAATTATATATTGTGTGAATTAGTTGAGTATGAGTATGAGCTTGTGTACATGAGATTCAGGAAATAAGTTGTGTTTTTTGTAATGTAAATCCAAGGTTGACAGAACCTTTTTCTATAGGACCAAAATTTGGCGACCTATGGAAGACGGCCTTTATTTTTCTTTTAGAGGGATATATTATCTACTGATGATATATTATCTATTATTAAGGATTTATGTGAGTTGGGTAACCTCTGTGAACTAATTTTATGTTTTTACGGGTTCAATATTGTGGTTTTATGAAAACGTTGATGAGGTAAATTAATTTAACTTGAATAAGAAGCTGATTCCATTAGTATTGCAATTCGAACTTGGGACAACTTCAGACCATTGTTTCTGTACTGATGAAGAAGAGACTTGTAGTGTGTACCAAAAAAAAAAAAAAAAGACACTTGTAGTTGCAGAGAGTTTGATATATAATTTCTCTTGCATTTCCTGTTCCTACATTCACATTTTTTATTTTTTTATGTGGGTCTTGCTAGTTTGTTACATTATCCATACAATAATCATTTTCCTCACAAGACACTATGAGTGTTGCTCATAATTATATCACGAGGTTCTGAATTTGAATCCTTTGATCTAAACCTTGAATTTATGTAATGTTTATAAAAAAAGTTATTGCGACACGTCATATAGTGTTATTACTTTGTTAATTAACCTTGCAAAAATGTTTATCTTTCCTTAATAAATAATAAACAAATACAAAATTACTTGCATTTAATAATTATTAATCATAAAATTTAGATATAAGTAGATCATACGAGGATAACTGAGTGATGAAAGTGAGATATACGTGGACTCTTTAGATTTAAGTAGACTATACGAGGTTTACTCGGTGATAAGCCATATGTGCCTATAGGTACGGTAAAAACCATGAATCACTCTTTGTTGATAGAAAAATAAATAAATAAATAAATAAATAAATAATAATAATAGTAATAATAATAATAATAATAATAATAATAATAATAATAATAATGATTAGAATAAATATAATTTGGTTTAAAAAATGTATATTTTACTATTTACCCTTCAATTTTAATTTTTTATAATTTAACCCCTAACTTCATCATCCAAGTTCCACCCCTACCTGTGAGCTACATCCATGAAGTTGTGAATTTGCTTTGAGTTACATTTCTCCCCCAATGTTGTAATAGCTAAAAAGAAAAAATTACAAGTGTGGTCATTTCTTTTTATTGTTGCTAACTTTAATTTTTAGGACTCGTTTGACATTTCGTATTTGATTGTATTGTATTATATTGGACTGTATTATTATTAATACAAACTTATGTTTGGTGGTGCACTATATTATATCGTATTAAGTTATTCAAATAGAACTTTATTTTGTTTTATTATATTATAAAAATATAATATTAAAAATAATAGTTAATAATTAATTATAAATATCCTTACCATAAATAAATCAACAAATATTTGCACATAAAAAATCAGTAAATATCTATTTTAATTGAAACAAAAAATTGAAATAAATAATATTTTTATAAATGAAATAAATATTTCCTATATCATTTTGAAATTATAAAAAAAATATTAACAACATAACAAATATTGCATCAATATTCCATATTTGTTGAAAAAAAGAAAGAATAAAGTATTTTTTCTAGAATACAATCCAACATAATATCACAAAATATTATGTATTAGCTAATACGGTGTTTTAAACAATTAAAATTTATTAAAATAATATAATATATTGTTTGTAACAAGGGATACTATTATTTCCCCCCTTGAGGTTTGACATATTCATTACTTTGCACCCTTTAGTTTAAAAAATGACCAACCCTCCCCTTAAAAACCAAATTATTCAAAGATTTACCCTCTGTATGTAATATTTTCGTTTAATAGTAGTTTGGCCGTTAAACACCAAGGACAATATTGTAACTGTACTACTTGCAAAAAGGGATATTGTTAGTTTCCCCCTGAGGTTTGCCATATTCGTAACTTTGTTACCTATAGTTTCAAAAATGACCGGTCTTCCCTTTGAAAACCAAATTATTCAAAGATTTACCCATGCCAGTAGGATTTGACCGTGAAACACCAAATGCAATATTGAAACTGTGCTACTTTAAACAAAACAAAAAAAAACTTTCAAGAATTAAGAAAGTAAAAATTAGTTTCACCAAAATCAAAACCCAGAAATTGAAATAACTAATTTTGAATTTACTCACCAAAATCCAAACAAGAAACAAATTCAAAACCCTAAATTGAAACCATTTTTTTTTCAAATGATTTCATTAACTAGAAACTGAAAAATGAAAATCAATTGACAAAAAAAAAACAATTGAAGCAGATTTTGGTGTTTAAATTTAAATTAGGTTTTATTATTATTTTGTAATGGTTTTTTATTACTATTTTTTTAAAGGCTTATTATTATTATTATTATTATTATTATTAATTATGTTTTTCCTTTAAAAAAATTAATTATAATTATCTGAGATGGACGATTGAGATTGAATATGGAGTTGATCTAATGGTTATGAGTTTTTATTTTTTAATTATGTTTTTTCTTTTAAAAAATCAACGTTATTAGTGGGGTTAAAAACGTATTTTCTCTATTACTTTTAAAAAATCAATGTTATTATTACAGTTACAATATTGATTTTGGTGTTTCATTGTCAAATCATAATAGTAGGAGGTAGATATTTGAATAATTTGGTTTTTAGAGAGAAAACCGACCATTTTTTAACCTGGAGAGGTAAAGTTATAAATATGGCAAACCTCAGGGGAAAAACCAATAATATCCCTTTTTTTAGAAGTAACACAGTTACAATATTACCTATAGTGTTTAACAGTCATATCATTATTTAACAAAAATATTGGAGTAAATCTTTGAATAATTTGTTTTTCATATATATTCAAATAGAAGAACAACTCTATTTTAAACTAGAGCGGGTAAAGTTACAAATATGAAAAAGCTCAAGCGGAGAAAATAATAATATCCGTCGTAACAACCATGACCTAAGCTGCTAAGCAAAGACACATACACCTAGAAAACGGTTGCGTTTAAACAATTAAACATAAATTATTAACCAAAAGAAAAGGGCAGGTTTTTGATGGCATTTTCCATGAATTTGTAGTCGGTCTATGAGACTGACTAGATTTGGGGTCGTCGAAAGTTTGTATGAGTGTCAGAGTGTGTATGACAGTCTAATAAGAATGAGACATCACAAATCCTCATCGCACGGTACCAACAGTCGGCGACCGACGTTTCTACATTTGATCTGCGTTGCCGCCATCTTCGCTCTTCTCGTTTTCGCTCTTCAGTCCTCTTTTCTGTCAGGTACCTCTTTTTATGTACTCTAGTCAGTCATAACATTCGCCGATTCAACCCTAACTTCACTCTCTTGTTTTATTTTGTTTTCAGGTGGTGGACCAATTTCAAATCTCAACCGCGAACAAGTTGGTATTTTATCAGATTTTCAATCACATGTTCAGCAATGCGTGGTTCGTTTTTTTTTTCTTTTGAATTTTTGCTTCTCTTAGTCCGGATCTGCTTGTTTTTAGTGTTTTCTTCATACATTACTTAATCATGTCTTATTATATTTGCTTGAGCTTGTGAAATTGAAATTGGATGTTGTGTACGAACTTAACCATTGTGTATCTGATGATATACTCCCAAGGTTTTCAGTGCACTTTTTGTTTCATTTTTACATCTCTGTGTTGTACGGTGGTGATTCGATTTTGTACTTGAATGTAGGCAAACAGAGGGTTTGGACTCACTGCACAGATAATCGATCACTGTAAATTGATTCTTAAGTTCCCCGAAGGCACTAACAGCACCTGGGTCTGCCTCCCTTCTCTCTCTCTCTCTCTTTCTGTGTTACTTTGTTCTTAATAATAATGGTGAGGATTACTAATTGTTTGAATTACGATTGCAGTACAATGCGCAGTTTAAAATCTTTGAACCTTTGGAGTACACGTATGATGTTTGCGAGGCGATCCTGTTATGGGAACAGGTTGATTTTGGTTCTCTACCATTTCAGTTTATTATACTGAAAAGAGATGACATATGTGCTGATGTTTTTCATATTGCAGTATCGTAACATGACCACAGTGCTGACGAGAGAATATCTAGATGCAAGACCAGATGGTTGGTTGGATTATGCGGCAAAAAGGATAGCACAATTGTATTATATTTTCTTTTGTTTTACTTCTTCCATTTTTTATTTTTTGATGATTTAATTGCTTTTGGGCATTGGGTGTATTTGTTTACCTCCGTTTCTTGCTTGTAGGGGAGCTGATAAATGCTACAACCGGACTCTTTGTGAAGAACATCTTAATTTGCTTCTACCAGGAAAGCCGCCTTTTCACCCCAGGCAGTTCCGCACATGTGCAGTTGTTGGAAACTCAGGGGATCTCTTGAAAACAGAGTTTGGAAAAGAGATTGATAGGCATGATGTTGTTATACGAGACAATGAAGCTCCCGTTAATCAGGTAAAAGTAGCAATACTAGACTCTTCTTTTCTTTTATTAATAATGATTTCTGACGTAAATCGGCAAGGCTCTGGATCTTCTTAGAATCTCCGATACTTCTAAGATAAAAGGGTTTATCAATTTTGTCAAAAAAGAAAAACATTTATTTTAGTTGATACCTGGGTGCTATACTAGTCCTACATAGATTTATGATTTATCTGTCATCAAGTACCAACATGATTTCCCATTATGTCTTTTTTATATGCGATCACATTAGTTTAAAGTGTGTTTTGGCCATTATATCTTTTTTCATTACTTGTTTGTCTAGTAGTTATGGAAGTTCTTATATTTCCTTTTTCACATGCTTTATAGAAATATGCCAAGTATGTTGGTCTAAAGAGAGATTTCCGCCTTGTAGTACGGGGTGCTGCTCGTAACATGGTTACCATTCTCAATGGATCAAGTAAGTTTCATTGTTTGTTCAACTTACTAATCAAATCCTTGAACTCAATTACTTAATCTGGGCGGTGTCTCTTTTCTCTTTTCTTTCGTCTTATTTGTCATGTCCTTTGCATAAATAGGTAGGCACTTGAGGTTGATGCACTATACATTATGAAGTGCTTCAAGGACTTTTTTTGTTAGAAATGTTCACCTTCAGTATGGTTTAATGAGTTCCTTAGGTGTGGCTATCGGTAATATAAATTTCATAAAACAACCTATACTTTGTCCTTTTAGCTGTTCAGTTCAAATTTGACATTAAGTCGATTCTCATAGAATACTTTTGAGGAGAGTGAGACCCAAATCTATAGAGGATTGTAAGGGGAGACCATTGCATGATTAATCATTTCTAGCACGCTTTTTTCTTTTGAAATTTGGACACTTTTTATGATTTTTTGTAAGGGTTAAAATCATTTTTGTCCCTCTAGTTTAACCTATTAGGCGTTCTGATCCCTTTAGTTCCAGTATTCCTCCGTTAGGCCCAAACTTTTATTGTTAATTCTTTTTCCGGTCCTTACCGTCAGGTTCCATTAGAGCTCTGTTAGATAAGTGAGGGCATATTGGTAAGTGGATCATTAAAAATAATAAATATTAACATAAATTAATTTTTTTATTAAAAATAATAAAAAATTAGAAAATCAACCTAATTCTCCTCTCTCTCTCTCTCTCTCACACACACACACACACACACACGATTCTTTCTTTCTCTTCCTCAAAAATTCATTTAAACATTAGTTCTCTATCTCTCTCTCCATCGCTCGCTCCCTCCCACCCTTGATTCTTTCTTTCTCTTCCTCTCTTCTCGCTCCTTGAACGACAGAATCCGACTCTTTCACCAATTCCTGGTTCGAGTGTGGGTATGTTGGCCTGTTGGTGTGTTGATTCTGGTTCGGGTGTGGGTTTAGGCATTGGTGTGGGGCGCCGATGGTGGTGGACCGGGTGGTGGTCAATTGGGTGTGGGTCTGGGTTTATATTCGGTGTTTGGGTTTGTGGGGATTTTGGTATGATTTTAGTTTGATTTTGTTTTGATTTTCGTTTGCTTTTGTTTTGATTTTGATTTTGATTTTGATTGATTTTGATTTTGGATTTTGATTTGATTTTGGCTGTGAGAAAATGAGAGAGACTGGTTTGGTGTGAGATTTTTGAGTTTGGTTTGGTGGTGGGAGAGGATTTTTTTGGTTTGATTATGTTGTTTCTGGGTTTGTTTTTGACAATTAGGGGCTTTGGGTTTGTCAGCGACAACCGGGGGTTTTGCTAGGTTCGTTGGTGGCGGCTGAGGGTTTTGCTGGGTTCGTCGACGGCGACCATGGTTGTCGGTGATGAGGATTTTTAGGTTCGTTGTGGTGGTGGTTGAGGGCTGAGCTTTAGTTAGTTTTTGGTGGTTGAAGCTTTAGTTTTTGGTGATTGATGAGGACAAAGTTTCGACTTATTTTTTCTTTGGATTTGGTGGATGTCCAGATTGGATCTTGGATCTTTAACAAAGTTTAATTTTTTTAATTTTTTTTAGTATTTTGCATTTGGAAATCCATTTTAAATTTTAATATATTAGTTATTTTTAAATAATTTAAATATTTAGTAGAAGGGTATAATAGTATTTTCGTTAAAAATGTTAACGGAAGCTAACATAAGGATCTAACCGAGGAATATTCGAACTAAAGGGACCAGAAGGCTAATAGATTAAACTTGAGGGACAAAAATGATTTTAACCCTTGTTTTAATTCCCTATCATGTTTTTCTCATATTATTAATAGTATTTCTTTTTTCTTACATCTGCAGCTGATGAGGTACTTATAATCAAAAGTGTGACTCATCGAGATTTTAATGCAATGATAAAGGTAAAGATCACATCTTAAAGGGACTTGATTTTTTATTTTTATATCAATTCGTGGTTTGTTTGGGAGAAAGAAAAACCAAGTTAGAGCTAGCATACTTATGTAATGGGGAGGCAATGTAACATTTTTTATCAAATGCATGATGTCTGGAGATTGATACATTCCTTGTTTGGGAATATATTTTCCCTCTGCTGCCATTTGTTACTTAGAGCATTCTTCCAAAGCTTTCTCTATTAGCATGATTAACATGTTTTTTGCTATATATATTGCAGAGCATTCCAAATCCTGTCTATCTCTTCCAAGGGATTGTTCTACGCAGAGGTGCCAAAGGAACTGGAATGAAATCTATAGAACTTGCGCTTTCCATGTGTGACATTGTCAACATATATGGTTTCACTGTTGATCCTGGCTACACTGAATGGTTAGTTTAATCCTTTTCTTATTTTTAATTCTGTCCATCTTTCTGGTATTTCTGTGCATCTATAGTTCTAGTTTTCACATTTTAAGTATTGGCTTGTGTAGAAATTGTATGAATGAAGGGTCACTGCTGATAGAGATTATGTATAATCTTGAATTTCATGTTCTTTCGTTATGTTATTATGGAGAGTAAATGGGTGGATATTTCTTTTTATTACTACAAATTATCATCTTTTTTCCTTTGTAATTATTTTCAGATTTTCTTCTCTGTGTACATCTGTGATGTTTCTTATTTTTCCATGTTTGTTTTTCTAACTATTGTCATGATCTTTCCGTAGGACTCGATACTTCTCTACACCAAGGAAAGGGCATAATCCCCTTCAAGGAAGAGCATATTACCAGCTCTTAGAGTGCCTTGGTGTATGGATATCTTCTCTTTTTATGCAAATATATCATGTGAACATCATTCCTAAGATTTACAACTGCAACAAATAGTGTCCAATTGATTTTCTTTCATGATTTACATGATCAGGTTATTAGGATTCATTCTCCCATGAGAGCTGAGAGGAAACAAGATTGGTCAGATGTGCCAAGTCGAGAAATGATTAGCAGAGCTCATGCAGCTGCCTTACGTTTGAAGAGGAGTCAAGCTGGTCAGGTTGGTGGTTTGGGTCAGTTTGGTAGTTGTAAAGTATGGGGTAATGTGGACGAAGGCAGCAGTGTACCTATATCAGGATCTCCGGATATGAGTGATGTGAGGAAGAATTCAAATTACAGTAAATGGGAAGTCATGCCTTTTGAGAGTCTAAGAAAGGAAACACGGGATCACTACCTTCAAATGGAAGGTGTTTCTCTCTACAAGATGGATGGCAACAAGTTGGATGATCTGGTATGTGTGAAGCATTCATTAAAATCTGAGGTATAAGCAATCTCTACTCTCAGTCCCTCATTTATTCGTTCGTATCAGTTGGTCGAGAGCTTCCTTAACTGGTATAACCATATTTTTGTTGGATTTCTGTGGAATGAGCTTTTTGGACAAGGGATCTGTAAATCAACAGCTTATACCACTATTTATATCCCACTACATTGAGGCAAACCCCCAAGTGTTGTTACATAGTTCCCTTCTTACATCTGGAAGCAGTGGCATTTTAGAATTCTCAACTTCTACACAACCAAAGGAGAGACAATGATTATGCATTTCCATCCAACTGACGACGCTCCATGCTTTATTGGTTTTCTCTGACTGGACTACTTGAAGATAGATTTATGGAAATACAGAAATCTGATTACATGTTTTGTCCTGCTTTGATTATTGAGTTCAACATGTATATTGATACTCTTGAGTTGTGTATTGTGAATATTTTTAAAAAAGCAATTTTTTTTTTGTGGTGCCATGAATATGTGGCTGGAATTTGCATCGGTCTGTATTATCGTGAACTCAGAATCTGATCCTAGCATCAATTTCTGAAATTCATAGGAAATAGGAAGGGTTTTGTTACTGCTCTATATAGTTGTAATGTTATTGCTTTTCAGATTCATGATGATTGCTCTAGTTTTACCTGCTTGCTTTGTTTAGAGCTACCTTAAGAATTAATAAACCGACTTTTTGGAAGAAGAGTGGAAGTATACACCGTGTGATAAGTGATAACAAATAGTTTGTATAAGATAACAAGCATAATACTGATCTTTTAAATTTGTACAGTGAGTCGCGCTTGAAAAATTTAGTAGCAAACTGTTTTAGTTCTTGAATACAGCTGTTGATATTTTAGAAATTATTTCTATTCAAAAACTTAAAAACAAGTCTCTTTACTAACACACAAATGGTTTAGTCTTTGTTTAATGATAGGAGTATGTACCACGTATGAGAGCATCTGGCATGCACCTGACTGCATCTGCATCCGGCCAGTGGAAGCATGTCATGTAGCATTGAGAACCAATCAAATTATTTTTCATGCCATACGATGTATCTATCGATTAGGTTGCATTACATTTACTTAAAGAGCAAGCAAGTTTTTTCCGCATGTATTGACAAACATGTCCCTGCATCAAAAAGATAATAGTAGTGTGAGAATTTGATCATGGGTGCATCTCATGGGTCCGACGTTTGTGTAACAACTGATAGGGCAAAGCAATAAATATCTAGACTATAGTCACAAATATCTTCCCAAGTGATGTGAACAAAGCTTCTTTTTCAATCTCTCAAGATTACCTCGAAAAAAAAAAGGTACTCTTATCAATTTACTCAAAATATCTCTCTTGCTCTATAAATTAGGAACCCTGTCCAGTAATATCTTCAAATTCAGTAGCATACTACGCCACAACATCTCCAAAATGCAGGCAGCTTTGTGCATTGCTCCACCATCTCTACCCCTAACACCCACCAAGAACTTGTCTCAGCTGGCGATTTCCCCTCTAAAGCGAGGCAACTCGCTTGCTTCCCGTTGCCCCCCAATCAATGCAACCGCTGCTACCAATGACTCATCCACTTTTGATTACAGTTCTGCCTTCTCGTAAGTCATTCTTTTGAGGGATCTATTACCGTGTGGCCTAAAGATAAATAGTGCAAAAAATAAAATTACATGGACTCCCACATTTAGGAAATTTAGTTTTACAGCTAGGGATATAACGTTACATAGTCATTTAACGTGTGTCTTTAGAACACATATTAACGTGATCTTTTTTTCTTTTTTTTTTACTGTATGTTTCATGTTTCAACTGGTTTATTAACTTTGAAATTATTTTTCTTTGAGATAGCTAGCTAAGGCTTGATCATGATCGATGCTATTCAGGGTGTTTCCGGCAGAGGCATGTGAGACCATTGGTGGAGAAGCATGTTTGGCAGACATGTATCCTGAAGCGAAGATCAAACCAGAGGCCAGAAACGATGCAGCAAGAATTGCCTCCGAGGTCATTGACAGAGAATATTTGGAATACAACGAAGCAGAAACGTAATATCCTCAAACCTTGATACATGATATAACCTGATATTTACAGAAATTGTGTGCAGAATGTACTGACAAGCGAACAGATTATACATTTGAACTTTGAACAGGGTTTTCAAAGGAGAGGCCTGCGACAATCTTGGAGGAATTTTCTGCGGCCTTGAATATCAGAGGGGAGTCTATTAGAACAAATTTGAAGCACTCTTCAGGAAATGATCACCTTATTTAAAGCTTTGGAAGCTATATATGCGCTTGTATATAGTTAGTGACTTAATGATGTTACCTTAATCTGTATCTAATTATATAATAAGAAGAACCTTGTCTCAGCATCTTCGTAAACAAGTAGCTACCAAATCTAAAGATTAAAGAATAATGTGTATAATAATAACCTTTGTCTCAGTATCCAAATCTGGTTCTGCAATGCCTGCATAAATTTGTCTATAATTGTGGCTCATTTTCTTCTGTTAAAGATTAAAGAATGACTTATAATTGTCAAAGGATCGTTTTATCATCTAAATTTTAAGATTCATAATTTTATTTTTGATATATCTAATACGGTGTAGCTCCTCGAACGTGAGATATTTTTAAATTGAATTATCAAACTTTACGGTATATCAAACCATCAGGAGAGGGTTAAAATTCATAATTAATTATTAACAAAATTATGATAAAATCTATATAGTCAATTTATTTACTAAAACTTAAGATTATGTTATTTCAAATTAAAAATTAATCTTTTTTTTTGTCAAAAACAATATATATATATTTTAAAATTATTATCTTGAGACAATCTTCCCGAAAAAAGTGGGTTGCAGCTTTGAGTGGTCACTGGACCAAACATTGCGGTTTTTATTTTATTTTAATTATTCCTTAGTTCGGAGCTTCGGTTTTTTGTTGCAAGTTACTTGAACCTATAACCTCAATCTCGTGATGCAGTGTGAATGATTTATCGCCGTCCACCGTACTAACCTCATATCATCACCGAACATTGCGGTTTTAAAACATGCCTCCGCGCGCTTTGCTTTGAACACTTGAGAGTTTTTGAATGTTGAGTTCCTATGAAACCTTATCGAACAAAATTACTTCAAAGCCTTGCTTCTTCAATAAGAGCCTCTCAACCGCCGAAACCAAACCAAAATGTCATCGACGCCCGTATCATTAAAACGGGTTTTGATCCAAACACGTGCCGCTCTAATTTCCGGGTCGAAAATCTCCTCAGAAATGGCCAGCTATCTCAAGCACGTCAAGCGTTCGATGAAATGCCTAACAAAAACACTGTCTCGACAAACACTATGATTTCAGGTTACGTGAAATCAGGCAATCTCTCGACTGCTAGAGAGTTGTTCAATAGCATGACCGTTCGAACTGCTGTGTCATGGACAATTTTAATTGGAGGCTATTCACATAATAATCAATTTAAAGAAGCTTTTAAGCTTTTCGTGGAGATGCGTAGGGTGGGCTCTGTTCCTGATTCTGTGACCTTTGCAACTCTATTGTCTGGATGCAATGACCCGGATACGTCCAACGAAGTGATTCAAATTCAGGCTGATGTTATTAAGTTTGGTTGCAATTCGACCATTATTGTTTGCAATTCTTTAGTGGATTCTTATTGCAAGACAAGTCGAATTGATTTAGCTTGCCAGCTTTTTGGGGAAATGCCTGAGAGGGATTCTGTTACTTTCAATGCATTGATAACAGGGTATGCTAAAGAGGGTTTGAATGAAGAAGCCATAAAGCTCTTCATGGAGATGCAACATTTGGGTTTCAAGCCATCAGATTTTACTTTTGCGGCGACTTTGTGTGCTGGTATTATATTAGATGATATAGCGTTAGGGCAGCTGATTCATTCCTTTGTGGTGAAGTGCAATTTTGTCGGAAATGTGTTTGTGGGGAACGCGTTGCTTGATTTCTACTCGAAGCATGATTGTGTAGTTGAAGCTAGAATTTTTTTTGATGAAATGACAGACGTTGATGGTGTTTCTTACAATGTTATGATCACTTGCTATGCATGGAACGGGCAATATGAAGAATCACTGAAGCTTTTCAGGGAATTACAGTTAACTAGATTCGATAGATGCCAATTCCCATTTTCAACCTTGTTGAGCGTTGCTGCGAATACGCTTAACTTACAGATTGGTAGGCAAATCCATTCCCAGGCCATTTTGACAATGGCTGATTCGAAACTTCTTCAGGTTGGAAATTCTTTGGTTGATATGTATGCCAAATGTGGCAGATTTGAGGAGGCCAGAAAGATATTTGTAAATCTAAGATGTAGAAGCACAGTTCCATGGACAGCAATGATCTCAGGTTATGTTCAGACAGGACAGTTTGAAAAGGGACTAAAACTATTCAACGAGATGCATAGAGCTGATGTAAGTGCTGATCAGTCCACTTTTGCTAGCATCTTAAAAGCTTCTGCAAATTTGGCTTCATTGTCACTCGGGAAACAGCTACACTCATTTGTAATTAGATCAGGTTTCATGACCAACGTGTTTTCGGGCAGTGCACTCCTGGATATGTATGCGAAATGTGGATCAGTAAAAGAAGCAATTCAAATTTTTCAGGAGATGCCTGAAAGGAATATAGTCTCTTGGAATGCATTGATATCAGCTTATGCTCAAAACGGGGATGGTGAAGCGACTCTTAGATCATTTGAAGAGATGATTCGGTCAGGATTTCAACCAAATTCAGTTAGCTTCCTCAGCGTGGTGTCCGCTTGCAGCCATTCTGGACTTGTTGAAGAAGGATTACGGTACTTCAATTCCATGATTCTAAAATACAAACTCACTCCAAAGAAAGAACACTACGCATCTATGATCGATATGTTTTGTCGAAAAGGACACTTTGATGAAGCAGAGAAGTTGATGGCTGAAATGCCATTTGAGCCTGAAGAGATTATATGGTCATCAGTTTTAAACTCATGTAGGATTCATAAGAACCAAGAATTGGCCAAGAAAGCAGCAGACCATCTTTTCAGAATGGAAAAGCTTAGAGATGCTGCACCTTTCGTTGGCATGTCTAATATCTATGCAGTAGCAGGTCAATGGGACAGTGTTAGCAAGGTGAAGAAGGCGATGAGGGATCGTGGAGTGAAGAAAGCTCCTGGTTGTAGCTGGGTTGAAGTTAAAAACAGTATTCATATATTCAATGCAAACGACAAGTTGCATCCACAAATGGAACAAATCGAAAGAATAATCGAAACGTTGATGATACAAATGGAGAAAGAAGAAGGGTATAAACCAGACACAAGCTGTGCCCTTCACGACCAGGGAGAGGAAATCAAAATAGAATCTCTTCAACATCACAGTGATCACCTAGCATCAGTACACCGGAAAGGTCGCCAACTGGTCATGAAAAACCTAAGATCTTGTACGGACTGCCACACCATGATCAAACTGATAGGGAAATCAAAGTGAGGGATTCAAGCAGATTCCACCATTTCAAAGATTGGTTCTGCTGTAGAAGAAGCTGGTATAATTTTGAGCATTCCACTGTCTATTAATCCTAGGAGAGATACTTTTTTGTGGCATTTTGATATGAGGGGTTTCTTTTCTGTGAAAAGTGATTATAGGATTGGTCTATCATAAATGCTAATCAACCTTGGGCGCTCTTTGGGCACTCTTTGAGCATTCTCCTTGGTGGAAGAGGATGTGGGATTTGCCCTCTAAGGTTAGGATATTTTGTTGGAAGGCAAAACTTATGATGTTTAAATGAGGTATTACTAACTCTCATCTTTGCTGTTTTTGCGGTAAATTATTTGAGTCTCTCTGGACGTAAAAAGGTGATTTCTGTTTGGAGGCATTGTGATTTGTTTGCCGATTTAAGTTGCTTTAGAAATTGATTTTTGTGCTAGATTGTTGTGGCTTGTCTCGGTGGGAAATTAAAGCAGAGGAGAGCTGGTGTTAGTGTGCAGAAATGGAGTGTACGCCTGTTGGGTTCTTCAAAATTAATGTTGATGCAGCTCTTGGGATGGATAGAGTTAAGTTTGGTACAGGTATGGTTTGTAGAAACGAAGAGGGGTTGGTTGATGGAGCTGTTTCAGCCGAAATTGCTGAGACAAGAGCAGTGTTGGAGGGCAGCTAGTCTTGATAGAATCAGATGCTCTTGGTGGATAATCTTGTATATAACATTCATTTGTTGATAGATAGATACAGGAAGTTAGCTAGTTCCTTTGTGCCCAGGGACCGTAACAAAATTGCTCATGAATTGGCTAGATATGCTGTTGATGATTTTTGCTTGTGTTGAGGCTTGTGAATGAAATTTTACTGGGTTCTGCTCTTGTGGGGATTACTGGTAGCAATGTGTTTGATTTTATAAAGTCTATGAATCCAGATCCACACAACACCAAGTATATAACAGTAATCATTTGTAAAACACAACAATTAGCATAATCATATAGTTATAACTCAATAAGAACATCATACAATGAACGATGAACACTAAAACATTAAAATGCAGAAACCAAATCCAAATCTATTTTTTATTCTTGACGAAACTATCAGGAACAACCTTGAGCAATTTCTTATCCTTAGACTTAGCAATTTTCTTGAGTGTATTTTTGTTAGAGATAATCTGAAACTTGGTTCCAGATTTCAATACATTCTCTTCCTTCTTCTTTTTCCTCTCCTCTCGCTTTTTCCTCTTCTCGATCTTATTGTTTCTGATCTCTTCCTTCAACTCGTTGATCCTCTCTTTGTACGCTTTCTTCACCAGCTTCTCCTTCTCCCTCTCCTCCCACGGAATCCTCTTCAGGCTCACCTTCGCCGCAGACGACCGCTGCTTCCGCGGCTGCTTCCATGACCTTCCCGACGCCTTTCCGGCTATCACGCCGTCGTAAGTGGCTTGGCCGAACGTCGGCTTGTTAGGTTCGTCAGCCGATGCGATGGCCGATCGCTTGGCGGCGGGCGGAGACGTGTCGGCGTCCACATCCATGGGGGCATGGTCTTCGGTGTGGCTGGTGGCAAGGGCTTCAGCTTCGGCCTCTTTGCGCTTACGCTTATAGGTTTTGCCGCCGAAGCCTTCGTCGAGGTTCCTGAAATCGATGGTGCAAGCCATGGCTGAATGTTGGTTTTCTAGGGTTATCTGAGGTTTATGACTTTATAGTGAGGTTTTTTGGGCAGATTCATAAAAACCCTCAAGATTAGTCTAAATTATAAAAATATAGCACATTTAAGGTTAATTACGCACATATCTTCTGGTTAATGGTCAAAAGCGTAAAATAACTAAAATACTCCTAAAAATATGAAAATTAATTAAATTTTAAAATGGGATAATTACACTAACTGATCCTTAGTTTATTAAATCTAGCCAGATTTAAAAATGATACCCTAAATAAATACAAACACCCCCTACCATCAAGTGTTTCTGTTAACTTTAACGGTTGATTAATTTTTACCTTTGGAAAGCCAAATATTCCAATAGAGATGCCCCTGTCAAGTGACTCCAATCATATCTGAATCTGTTTTAATGACAGAAGGGTAACCCCAAAGACAAGTAGTTTGCTGTGTTGAACGTAACTATAGGTTCTCCACCTTGAACTGAATCCCTGCTTCTCGGTCCCCTTCCCTCTCCCTTCCCTCTTCCTTATCAAATAATCTCAAACACATTTTTTTTTAATTAAAATTAAAAATTAAAAATTAAATATATTAAAAAAAAAAAGATAGTCTACCGACTGTGGAGCTCCACCTCCAAAAGAAACAACTCTACCGTTAAAGGAAACAAGAGATCTTTAATGCTTCCTACTTATTGGAAGAGATCTTTACCGATCTTAGAGATCGACCTCTTACAATTTGCAGAGTAGGGATGGGTGTGGGTGGCCCAATAGGGCGGGAGAGGTTCCTGCTCCCCCACCCCCAAATCCCATCTCCCCCAATTCATTTTATTTATATTTTCAAATTTTCAATTCCCAATCCAAAAATCGGTATTTAGAATTTAGAATCCGGTCGTTCGGAATACTAAGTATTAACTAATAACTACTAACTCAAATTAGTACTATAATTTTTTTTTAATTGTTAAAACTTTAAATATCAATTAAAATTAAATTATATATATATATATATGGGGAAATGGGGAATGGGGAATGGGAACTCCCCCCCTCCCCCGACCCATACCCATACCCATACCCCTACCCCTACCCCACATTTATAAAATGGGGGCCAAGTTTTCCCCCATCCTCATCCCCAAAACCCCATATGGGCCCATGGGGAAACACTCATCCCTACGGTGGAGGCTCCTTTACGAATTCATTTGGAAACACTCATCCATATGAATTTATCCTAATTATTTTGAAAATAATTTTTTAACATAATAAAATAGTATAAGAGCAAAAACAATATTATATAATATAGGGCAATTTCAAATTAGATCCTGGACTTTAAAAAAAAAAAATTCTAAGTTGTTTGCGGTTTTTACAAAGTGATCAAATTGGTCTTTACATTTTTTTTCGATTGCCAAATTATCTCTATAATTAAGTTTCATCGGTCAACTTTAACTGCATGGGGGTAAAATTGTATTTTACTCCAAAACAATATAATAATAACACATACACAGTTTTTTTTAACACATGAATATTTTTGTTTATTTTGTTTGTTGATTTTGATTTTTGAATAATTTTAACAACGGTGCTTGTATAATATTAATAAAAAAAATAATTATATAAAAATGGTAAGAGACTAAATTGGAAATAAATATTAATTTTTTTTATAAAATAAGTTTATAATTGATATTGTCTTATTAAAATATTTTTGAATTTTTTAGAAAATTTTAATTAAAAAATGTACAAATGGTGTTTCATTAATAATATTTTTGGATTTTGATGTAATTATAATGGTGAATTTAGTGCACGAAAGACAAACTAATTTTGCTATAATATGACAAATAAATAGTATTTACATATTTTAAATAAAATCATTAAAGTCAATTGTTATATTTAACCACGTTAAACCGTTAGAAGGGCCAATTTGGTTACTTCTAAAAAGTGAGGAACTAATTTGACACTTGAAAAAAATATGAGGAAGAATTTGTTTACTTTTTAAAAAATTGTAAACAAATTGAAAATTAAAAATAAAAGTTCATGGTCAAATTGGTAATTGCCCTATTATATATATAGGCAGGATCATTAACCCCATTTTTTACACAATTTTTGACAAAATTTCATGACCGTTGGATCCTGCTTCTTTTTCAATGGATATGTTTTAATCTATTTTTCTTTTCTTATTTAATACAGACATTATCTCTCGCCTATTTAATACTTTATCTCTCTCAAATATTATTATTTTATTTAATTCCCTCACCTTATTTAATATTCCGTCTTTAATTTATTTTCTTTCATTTTTCCTTCACACGTTTTTAACTTTACCCGAAATTATAATATGATAAAAATCAGAATATCATTAGACTTTCACTCTTCAATCTTTAAAATCTTTCATTTCCCTGTCTTTATTTTCTTTCTCTTTCATTAGATTAGCATCAACTATTTTTTATCACATTCAAAAATGTCAAAAAACTTGGAATTGAAAGACTTAACATCAGATGCTCATGGTTTATCTACGGTATATTTTCTATTCTTCATTATTTTATATTTATTTAATTATTTTTGTTATCTTGTATCTTCTTGTTTTCTGGTTACTAATGATAAAAAAAAAATTGAAAGAACAAAAATTTTGGATTTTTAGGAATTGTTTATTTTTCGTTGTAAGATTTGACATGTTTGATTTCTTTTTAATTTTCTGGCTTTTTAAAAAGTTGATTTAGTTTATTTTTTTTCTTTTCCAAATAGATGTGATGAAATCTATTTTTGTAAATAGATTTTATGATAGGTAAATCTATATATAGTAATCATACCAACGCAATTTCTAGGAATTGTTTTTTATTTGTTTGGATAAATTATTAACATTAAAAAAATCTAAATCCAAATCAGTAGTAAAAAATATGTTTTTTTTCCATTTAAATTGTTGTATTATTGTATTACCATGACTTATTTTATATGTTGAATTTTATTTAGGCTGTTGACACAACTCAAGAAAATATTGATGAAACAAGCCTGTTAGTAGAAAAATTCTAATAAGTATGGTTTATTATCTGTTTATTCTTATGTTGGTAGTACATATATGTATGATATTAGTAATATGTTTAATATATAAAGCTTTTAAGCTGTCCTTATGAGTATTGTTAGTATTATGAGTTCTGTAGACGCTAAGTTAATAGAATTAGCTATAAATATCCTCAAAGTTTAGAATCCTTAAAAAAACATCATTCTGATATGATAGAAAGAGTTAGTGAAGCACTCAAAGATAAGTATCGTGTATTTGATAATATTTATCGCTTCGTAGGTCATAGATGTCCTCATTATGAGAAAGATTTACTTGACTTAGAAAATTTAAGGATCGGTAGTGAGATTAAGTTAAAAGAATTAGATAAACTGTTAAAAGAATATAGTCAAGATAAGTAGAAGAACTTAGACCCATTTTCTAAAGCCTCAACTAGTTCTCTAAATGAACCAGAGTAATATATAGAGTTTAGACTAGACGAGTGTAAAGAAAAATAAGAAGGATTAACAACCAACTAGAAAGCAACCGTTTACCAAAGGAAGAAAAGTTTAATTTAAGAGTCAGACTAAGTGGAATAAAGTTAGCAGAAAGAAAATGGAAAGAAAATCTTAGAATAATAACTAAGAAAAAAAAGTTTGAAGAAAGATAAATAGGATGAATAATTTTTATAACAGTATGTTTTATAGTAGTATATTTGATAGTAATCATAATATATTTAATATTTTTCCTTAATATTAGTTTTGCAGGACCAATAGATGAGTTTATAATATTACAAAGTTTAGATGTTTTTGAAATGGAAAAGATTTTTAGCTTATTAATTATTAAAAGTAGGTTTTTACTTAGAGAACCCTTAATTTTAGAAAAATTACATATAACAAATATATATTTTTATTTTTTGCTTGGCCAACATAAAGAAGCATTAAGAAGAATAAAGCTATATGTATGAATCTCAAAAGATTAGAATATTTAGATTTAGAAATTATAGATTTCAAGAAAACAAAGATTATCTTACAAAATAATACAAGATTAGCTGTAATATAGAGCATTTAGAAAATCAATATGAGCATATACCCCATACTAGTAAAGGTCAACAAACTTTATAGTAGATTTATTAATAAATTTAGGAAGAAATTTAGAAGAAAATATTGATAAAACCAATAACAATATACAGAACTAGTAAAGTTCTTTCAAAATAGTAAGATGAAAACATTACAATCAAATTTAGATTTTATAAGACAATTACTAAAAGAATTTAGTAGTCAAGTCAAAAGATTCCCTAGTACAGCGGAAATAACAGAATTAAATAGGATAATTGAATTAAAAGACCCTAAACCAGTAGAGTTAGAAATTAAAGAAATAGTCAAAAACCTACATACATAAGTAGATGGCATAAAAGAAACCCAAAGGGATTTGAAAGAAAAACTCAAGACAATAGCCAAAATAGTAGTTGAATGAGTAGTACATTAGCAAAGATATTAGAAGAACTAACACAAGAAACCAAATAACATACTAATAGGAATAAGTGATGAAAAATTTAATCAAAATAGCAATACAATTATTCAAGGACAGAATATCACTATAATAAAGTTGCTCTTAGAAGTTATTAAAAGAATTGATAATTTAGAAGAAAGGATAGAAGAGTTAAAGCATAATAGTATAAATTCTGAATATTTAGCATGACTAGTAAAAAAGATAGAGATAACAGAATTTAAAGTAGAATCTAGTAATCCTCCTATAACAAAACCTAGAGTAGATATAAGCAATATATTAAAACCAAAGGTAAACTTAAGATCTAGAGATAAAAAAGATGGAGTTAGTTAGAACTTCTATTGTAAAACTGTCCACAACCAATAGAGTAAGGAATATACTAAACTATAGTAATAAAGGTAAAGAAATTTTAGAAAAAATAGAAGATTTAATTCAAGAAGAATATGTGAGTAAAATGTTAAAAGTAGGATTTAAGCAAGTTCAGAAAAAGAATCTTTATAGTGAAGGTATATTAGATAGCATGAAAAGCAGTCAATATGTTTACAAAGATGAGTTTACAATAGCAGTAGTCAATAACAGAGAATAAATTACATTGCTAAGCCCTTAAAGGGCCAAAGAAATCAAAAAGAGTGGATTTTCCTCAATACATTTAGGAGTAATAATAATATGAGTACTTAGTCAGACTAGAGCAGAGTTATATACAAAAGCACATTTATACTTATTTGATAGCAGATTTAGTGATCATGAACAAGCCCAGTTAGCCACAATTGAAGTAGACCTTAGAAATAAGGTAACAGTAGTAGGATGTCTCCCAGATATAAACATAGATATTAGTGAATTTTATAGTAAGGTAAAATTAAGTATACAAACCAAAGGTTTTAACATGAATACATAATATAAAAATCTTAGGATAAAGATATCGTGTTAAGCAGATGCTACAATAAATACCATAACAAATTTAGATTCATAAATAAAAGTATAGTAGACCATTTTCATAGTAATTATGTAAAAATGCAAGTACCCAAGAAATTAAATAAAATTGAATTAAAAGGATTATAATGGAAATTACCCGAGTTAGAAACCCAGAGTATAGAAATTCCTGAAGATAATAGTATATACACAGATAAAAAGAATCACACTTTCCAAAGATTTAAGGATTATAAGAATCATAACAATATAGAAATAACTGAAGAAGAGTTTGAAGATTAATATTCCAATAATGGAACAAGCTATTAATAAAGAAAAAACCTTAACAGAAAATAGAAATCTTATTATTGAATTAATATTTAATAAGCCAATAGAATACTTACCCGAAGAAGTATTTGAAGAAATATGTAATAATATAGAATTAGATGATAGAGAAATAGACAAGATCCTTATAGAAAGGATGAATTATGAGCAGCTAAGACTAGATAATATAGTAAGCATTTACTATGTAGAAGATGAAGTATATGTAGGAGAAGATAAAGTTAAACTGAAAGAAGGAGAAGGTAGTTGACCAAAAATACCAGATGTAGAAGGTCTCCCAACTACCTCTAGGATAGAAGATTATTTAGAAAAAAAGAGGCATACATGATTCAAAAGAAGAATATAGAGATTTTAAAGATAAAGAAAGAGTTTATAAAGCAAAAACAAAATTAGAGAATTGGAGAAAGCCACCAGAAGCAAAAGATATACTAATTTTGAGTTTACAAGGTCATAAGCCTAAAGAGTGGAAGCATATATTTAATAAGTGGGAAGGAAATTTAATTATACACTCAATGGAAACACTTAGTAATATAGTAGACTAAAAGTATAAATTAGTATACCTAGAAAGCACTTTAGGATACAATAAAAAACAAACTGACCTAGGATGGAGAGAATTCATAAAACAAGACGAGAAGAGAAATCTAAAGCTAGAAGAATTTGAAATAAATATAATGGTTTTAAGTTTCATAGATGGAATGAGAAAATGTATAGTAGGAGTCTCAATGGAAGAAGTAGATGATACTCAGAAACAAGTTAGAGCAATACGAACTTTAGGACCGTTTAAGTCTCCTGCAAAAAAATAAAATACAGGAGACTTAAAAGCACTAGATGTAGGGACCTTTTTTGAAACAATGGATGAAGCTATAAATTACTATGAAGATTATGGTCGATAAGAAGAATTTTGGATTCGGATAAGAACCACATCTAAGACTAGATTGGGTTCAAATGAGGTGACTAGTACGAAATTTATTTGTGTACATCAAGGGAAGTATGTTACAATGAATAAGAGCTGTGATATTGAAGAAAAAATAAATAATAAAGAGACAAATGAGACTAATGATACCAAAAGGAGTGGTAGAAATTGTCCAACAATTAAATGCGGATGCGAAGCAAATATGCGAATTGTACATGATAAATGGTCCGATAAATGGTCCAATAAATGGAGAGTTTCAATTTTTAAGAGTTTCAATTTTTAAAGGTACTCACAATCATAAAATAGTTACTCCAACAAAAAGAATAAAAATGAAGTCAAGCAAACACATGTGTGGGGCAGCTAAAAGTTTGATCGAAACATTTCATAGAGAAACTTTACAAGTTGGAAAAGTTTGCTCAATTTTAGGTGGTGCACATATTGGTTTTGACAGTAGAGATCATTTGTATGAGATACGAGCTTCATGGGTATGCTTATAATCATCGTTTATTTTTTGTAGGAATGAACACATCTAGATGTAGTGAGGGTATTAATTCATTTTTTTGATGTTTTTGTTACATCGAAAACAAACCTTAAAGAGTTTGTTGTCAAATATAAGCAGTCATTGAAAAGAATTACGAGAAGAGAGAGAGAGTGATGAAGATTTTGAGTCAAAACATAAATACGGTATCATCAGTGATGGAGAATTTTTATTGAAACATGCAGCACAATATCACACATAATAAAAACAAAGTTTGGTGAACCTGAGAGTTTATTGTCAAGTTAAACTTGCAAAATTACGAAGGTATATGTGAATGCCGAAATTTTGATTTCGTTGGAATACTTCGTAGAAATGTCTTCAAATTTTTTGTTCGACTCGATATTGATACAATACCAAACACTTTGTTCTTCCAAGATGGAAACAAGAAACAAAGTTTAGTGGATTCAGAGGGTTTGGTGAAAAATGATAACAACGAAGAATCTGAGGCCTTGAGACTTAGCCATATGTGTCACCAAGCAACTAAATTGGCTTGTACAACAACACCTTCAAAGGAAAAATACATCATCTACATGGAAGCTTTAAACGAATTATCAAGAAAGTTTTCAGAAGTTTATGAGCATCCAATTGATAAGTTACAAATGAAAGATGATTTCTGTGATAAAGTCCATTCTTCTCAATCTTTGCTTTTGGATCCTAATGTCTCGCAAACGAAATGTAGGAAAAAGGATGTTAACAATTCTAAAAGAATAAACAGTGGTATTGAGCTGTCTCTAAATAAGAAAAAAAAGACAATAAAATTATGCGAGAAGTATGAGCATGACAAGTGAAATTGTCCTTTAAATTTAAAAAGAAGAAAGCTTGAATCAGCCAGCCAAGGTATGATTTTTTTTTTTTAATCATATCGTCCTACATCAATTTTTATTTACTCGAGTTAACTATTATTATTTTTTTCAGAATTTGTTTGGAAAGTTGTGATGAAGATTAATGTAAGTTTTAATTGAAAATTTTCTTGATTATTTATTTTCTTACGTTTGTTCATAATTAAATTATTTGGCTTCCTCATAAGACAACAGAGATGGGCAAAGTAGATCCAGCACGATGAATAATAGTTTGATTGATGACGAAAAATGTTTTGGTTTTTGTCATGATTTGGTTTACAGTATAACTATGTAATCTATTGAATTAGTTTTTTTTTTCTTTTGAATCTTTTGAATTATTGAACATGTTTTATTTTACAAATTTTAGTAATGAATAACTGTATAGATTTTATTGATTTGAGATGGGCAAATCATAGGACATAAGAGATAGGCAAAGTACATCTAGCATATCGAACATGTTTTATTGATTTTATAGATCAAGTCATGTGTCATTGAATTACTTATTGCACCAAAATTTTATTATATAAATATCGGTATAAATGAAGTCATGTATGATGTCTCTATTCAACTTTACAGATATATTTACAAAAGTACACCTCAAAAGCTAAGGAAATAAGAAATGATAAAAGAGGAAAAGAAAAAAATAATAAAAAAAAGATAAAAGAGGAGAGTGATTACATGTATAAATGTTTTTATTTTAGATTATGTAAATTGAGAAAAAGAATAGTAAAAAAAAAAGAGATGGAAAAAATAAATAAAGGGATTTTAAGGACCGAAAAGGAAGATGAAAGTCACACCAATGATGTTCTCGTTTCAGGTAAAGTAAAAAAGGAAAAGAAAAGAAAAGTGTAGAGAAAAAAATAAAAGAAAATAAATCAAAGATAGAAAATTAAATTAGGTGAGAGAATTAAATAAAATAATAATATTTTAAGAGATAAAGTATTAAATATGTGAAAAACATTGTCTGTATTAAATAATGGTGTAATTCTGGACTAGGTCCGGCCCATTAGGCACGGCCTGGCCATGTCCGTTTTCGTAAACGGGCTGGGCCTGGTCCGGCACACACCGTGTTCATGCCAGACCAGGCCCGACCCGTTTACGAAAACGGAGGCACAGCACGGCCCGGTGGCCTGCTTCAAGCGGGCCATGCGGGGCCGGTCCACGGGCCTGGTCCATAATCATTTTCGAAACCAATTTTTTAAAATTAAGTTTTTTTAGAATTTGAGTTTAGGGTTTAGGAAAATAAATTAATATACAACAAAATTACTTGTTCTATCAATTTAACAATTCAATTATATAAATATAATTTTGAAATTAATTTTTTATCTCTTGAAATAATTAATATGAAAAATAATAATTCAATAAAGATAAAGTAATACAAAATAATTAAAATATATGTAATTACGAAAGTATGAAATGAATAATTTGTTATTTATTTAATTATTTTTCACTTATGGAATTCAGTATTACATATTTACATGATTGCCTCATTAAAAACCTTACCAAGAAAAACTCAGTGTGATAAAAACTTGGTAAGGGAAAAAGAGTGCAATCGTATTAAAACTTACAAGTAAATACTAAATACATATTTAAATATATAACATAGTTCTGATCCTGGCCATTACCTGCAGGTTCATCAATATATAGATTGTTGAAATTTAGAATAAATTTTTACCTATAGTTAGATTTTGTAACCTTTTTTTAGCATGCTCCCAATCCCGAAGGCATGTTAATACCTCCATCATCTCCAGAGACAAACAGTTTCTTCTTGGTTCAATTATGCGTCAACTGGTGCTGAAAGCTTGTTCTGAAGACACCGTTGACACGAGAATAACCAGTACGTCACGTGCTAAGTTTGACAGAACTGGATACCTGTACGTATAGGTCTTCCACCATAACAATAAATCAAACTCATCATTGTCTTTAACAGCAACGTATTGTGCTTCAAGGTACATAATTAGTTCGGTACAAGAAGATGGGTCAGATCTTTGCCCTGAAGAAGTACTTACTGATTTGTCTTTTTTTCACCGTTTCAGAAGGCTCCAACTTGTTTGCTTCGGCTCTGTCTCCGGTTGTGTTGATTGGGGGGTGTCAGTGTTGCCAAACCTGCTCTTATAAATACGAAAAATCTCGAACAAATTGGTTCGAATGTCAGTAATTTGTTCTGAATAATCTATTGACAAATTAGTACCAATAAACTCAAGCAAAACTTCTAAACCAGATAATTTAACCCTAGGATCTACTATAACACTTAAGGCATAAAGTAGAGGAATGATAGCCCAATATTTTTTTCAACTTTGTTTCCATGGGAACAGCTGCAGCGCCTAGATGTTCATCTTCTCTATAACTGTTTAACACTTCAGATATTTCCACTATCTGATGGATTGCCTGGGAAGATGTGGGGTAATAGACCCCGGAAAGAGTTACAGTGGCATTGTAAAAATCTTTAAAAATTGAACAAAAACCTTTACCACATACCAATCGTCTGTGATAAGTATTTTTGCTTCAGGACGACCTGTTTCGGCCAATTTCATGTTATAAAAACATGTAATGGTTGTATCATATTCCAAACAATTTTCCAACATTAAATAAGTAGAGTTACACCTTACCGGCATATCAGTTTGAAATCGTCGGGGTTTGAGACCGCTTAATTTACAATGTCTCTTGAATTCACTAAATCTAGGATTAGAACTGCAAATCCAAGAAATGGCATCTCTGATGCGATCTATTTGGTCACTTACCTGCTTTAAACCAGCATGTACAACTAAATTTATAATATGACATGTACACCATTGATGGAAGAAATAACCTCCATCTTGCGGGGTATTTCTTGCAACAAACAATACAATAGGGTTAGTATTTG
The DNA here is from genome assembly GCA_032871835.1 of Dipteronia dyeriana. Taxonomy (NCBI): domain Eukaryota; kingdom Viridiplantae; phylum Streptophyta; class Magnoliopsida; order Sapindales; family Sapindaceae; genus Dipteronia; species Dipteronia dyeriana. The sequence continues at coordinate 15,158,937 of CM065295.1, forward strand.
CAGATGCATTATCTAATATGATCGAAAGGATGCGATGCGTGATTTCATAAGTTTCTAAAACAGAAATAATGACATTAAAAATGTTTTCTACGGTATGTGTAAAATCCATATGACGAAAACCAATAATTCTTTTTGTTATCCTCCAGTAAAAATCTAAATAGTGTCCCGTGATATATACATAGTCCTGTTTGGAACATGCATTCCAAATATCAGAAGTTAATGCAACAAAGACACTTAAATGTTGTATTTCAGCAATTAAGTCATCTCTTTGGGTTTCAAACAATCTTATCAAATCATTTCTAGTGGTGGTTCTAGAAACATGTTCAAATTGGGGGTTATATGCAGATGTGATTAATTCTTTATAAAATGAACTCTCACCAACACTGATCGGTTGATCAGTTTGTGCAATGTATCGTGCCAAGCACTCTCTAGCGTGCATGGCGTCGAACTGCCACGTCGTAACGGATCCGTTTGGGTGCCGTTATAGTTGTGTCTGGGTTGTAGTGTCTACCTGTCCATGAGCAGGCATACATTTCTGCAAATGCCTTCTCAAATGTCTGGTTCCCCTCCTACTTGTGGCATAATCCTTATGACAAAACTTACATTTAGCTCTGGGCACGGACGTCCCGTCTGGGAGTGTCATTTGAACTATGTTGAAACACTGCCACACATCTGATATTAATTTGCTGGATCGTGATGTTGGTATAACGATTGAACCAGAAGGTCCCGCTTGAGTATGGGTCAGCTCCGAAATATCAAATTCATCGTTGAGCATGTTCAAACCGTCCGGAAAATAAGGTTGCTGGTTATGATCCATTTTCTAAAGTAAAAATATGAACACTATAGCATTAATAGTCAAATTAAAAAACAATATTTACTAACAAAATATTTTTAAATTAATTACTACCTTTAACGATCTTAATTTACTAACAATAATTAATAAAAATAATACGACACTTAAAAACATTTTTTTACTTAAAAAATAAATAAATAAAAAATTCATAATCTACTAACAAAAAAATATTAAATTCACTACTACAAATTAAATTGATAAATTTACTAACAACAAATATTAAATGAAATACTACACATAAAAATATTAATTTACTAATAAAACTTATTAAAATTAACCTCTACACTTTAAATTCATAATATACTCACAAAAAATATTAAAATAAACAACTACACTAAAAATTCATAATCTACTAACAAAAATATTAAATTCACTACTACAAATTAAATTGATAAATTTACTAACAACAAATATTAAATTAAATGCTACACATAAAAATCTTAATTTACTAATAAAACTTATTCAAATTAACCACTACACTTAAAATTCATAATACACTCACAAAAAATATTAAAATAAACAACTACAAAAAAAAATTCATAATTTATGAACAAAAAATATTAAACTTAACTACTACACTTAACATTCATAATTTACTTATTAAATAAATTAAATTCAATAATACAAATTAAATTTATAAATTTACTAATAACAAATATTAAAATTACTACTAAACTTAAAAATCTTAATATAATAAACAAATAATATTAACATTAAAGCCCAAAAATTGATAAACTAACTAACTAAATAAAAATGTTTTCATTTAGTAACTACAGTCTAAACATAAAAATAATGTTTGAGCAAAAGTAATAAGAAAATTGTACCTTTAAAATTTGGTGTGTTGGTGGAAAATTTAGAGAATTTTGTAGAGAGAGTAATAATGAAATTGAATGAAAAAGTGTAGAGAATTGGAGAATGTAGAGATTGAGATTTGAGAGAATGAGAGATTGAAAGAATGATAGAGAGAGTGAATGGAAAATGAAATGGATGGAAGTATTTATAGAAAAAATTGATTTGTGGGTCAAAATTTAATTTGAAAGATTTCAGGTTTTTTTTTTGTAATTTTCAGAGGCTCCAACGGCTGGAATTCAAAATCTAGCAGTTGGAGGAAATATTAAAAATAAAAAACAAAACAAAACAAAACGGTTGAATTGATGGATCGGTGTGCCGGTCCAGGGGCCTGGCACGCTGGCTAGGCGTGCCGTGGCAGGCCGGCCCGCCAGACCTGGTACCAGAGGCCCGGCATGGATCGGGCCTCGGCCTGGCATGGCTCCTTTACGGGCCGTGCTTGATACGACCCGTTTCGCTTCGCGGACCAACCAGACTGGCTTGTCTCGGATCGGTCCATAATTACAGCATTAGTATTAAATAAAAGAAAAAAAAAATCCTATCCATTAAAAGAAGACATGATCCAATGTCTAGGAAATTGTGTCAATAAATGGGGTCATGGATCTTGCCCTATATATATTATAAAGAATATTACTATATAATCTAAAATTCAACCCAAATGATATGGTAAACGAGTTATTATTGCTATACAAATTATGGATGATGTGAATAATATGACAAAAACAAATCACATTAGTGATATATAAAAATGATAGGATCTAGCTACACTATTTTAATAGTTGTTAGAGTGAAAATTAGACATTGGATTTTAATCCATAGATTGATAAACTTCAAAGGTTTTAAAAAACAAAATAACTAAAAGAAATATTTGTTGCTGAAAACTAAACTAAAGAAAATATTTGTTGCACAACGAGCCCAGTATTGTTAAGTGGTAATATTATAAATTTATAATATGTATTCACCGTAATAAATTGTAAGAGAAAAAACAATATTACTTGAAATTATCGATGCCATAGAGACTTATTCAGAAATTGTCCAAAAAATAATTAAGATAACAATATCTACAAATCAAACGGATAAATAAGAATTTAGATCCTCTCCTCATTTTGTCCTTACCGAAGTTAATGGTCTAAATTAATTATATCCATTAATTGTGTAAAACTTAAAAATTAATAGAAATAATACAGACCATTTATTTATTGTATTAGACACGTGTCAAAAGATTATAAAGATAAGACCAAAACAAAAAGAGAAAATATAAAGAGAGGATCCAGATCCGATAAATATATAATAAGTATGTGTTTTGACATACTTTTGTAAATGAACCTGCTGATACAATACCATATGCTATGATTACAAAACGAAATAATTTACCAAAACCAAACATCATCCAATACCTAATAGAGGCATAGAGCTACTTTGCTACATATGACAAGATCGGAAAAAAGAACCGGTATTGCAAGAGATATTTAGGGTTGTCGTTCCAACAATTATATAATTAGACTGAACGCGAAAAAGATAAACAGAACCTTTGAAAAAAATCCTGATTATTTGAACATTCGATCATGAGGCAGAACCATTCTGGGATCCACGTTCCTCATCCAACTCCTTGAGATTGCTTTCGAAGAATTCTTTGTGAAGAGCCCTAACACACTGTTCCGATTCGCTGTCGTTTACAATCAATGAGATATTAACCTGTTTCATCAAACAGAAGCAGTCAGCTAGCCAAGTACAGTGAAAGAATATCATATTTACGTAATTCCCAGACACACGGAGCCCGGCTAATGTAAAATGTATTGCTTATTATGTTAAGCTGCTAGTTTTGCGGAGATGATTGATGATTGTTAACATGTCAAAAGTCTCTTATCCTAACTAAAATCATTGGGTCTTTACCTATAAACTTGCGGCCCAAACAATAACATTGTAGACATAAGATTTGATATGCCAAGTCATTAACAACAGTGACAAATGCACCACTGAACAAATGTCAAGTCTCCAAACATTCTGTTTACAATCCCATGCATGCAGATGTGCTTGGTTTAATAAGAAACACACTCAACGAAGAAATTTAACAGAAATTTATGGAAGATACCTTAGATGCTCCCTGAGAGATCATCTGAACGTTGACTCCATTTGTTCCAAGGACATGAAATACCTGCCATAGTATTCATCCAGTCAATAAAACATTAAAACTATAGTAAATTAAGCAGACGATGAAAACAGATATCAAATATACACTTTAACATCACTGATCAATTTCCCTGTTAATTTCTTACAATGCACATGTTCAGTCAGATACCTGACAAGCATTAAATTTCTACAATTATATGAGAACACAACCCCAACACCCAAGATTAAGGATAAAGGACAAAGGCTAAATGCATACAATTTATATGGATTTCATGTTGTGGCCAAATTTACTTGAACTTTGTGTAATCACACCCCTAAGGTTCCATAGTGTTTTGAAAATAATTTACCTACAAAAGGCCTCATAAAAAGATGGATGCTCATCAATCACATGAATATAGGGTGAAAACATGGATCAGTGATTCACCACAGTCCACAGAATTCAGAATACCAATCAAAGAGCACATCTCTAACTGCAATTACCCAAAGTATCATATGACAATTCAGGGTCACTTTACATGCAAATGATAAAGAGGTAATACAGCACCTTCTCTAGTATCAAAGAGGACCTCTGGACGTTCCCGATGAGAGAAATAATTGATCTGTGTTGAAGGAGATTGACAACTGCAATTTTCTCAAGTTCTTCCACAACATGGTCAAGTTCCTGCTTAGAGAAAATTAGTATGAGATGAAACTTAATGTAAACAGTCAACAACAATCCAAAACCTGTTATACAATACAAATACTAGAGAAACAAAATGTGTACAGAAATTGTAAATCATTAAGCTGAATAAGCTGAATTATAACACATGGCAAAAGATATCGTACACTTGCCTGCTGAATTAGCTCTCTGCTCCAAAGCTTAGACGGATCCAATGTCAAGGAAATACTAACTTCACTAGTAGCTACAACATCAACTGATATGCCCAAATCTTCAAAGGTTGAAAATACCTACAAAAATAAAAAAGAAAAGAAAATGATGACTTAACCCATTAATATACCCCATGAGGACTAAAAACGCCAGTAGCAGACATCAGTACAGTTACCTTTGCAAGGAAGCCATATTGACCAAGCATTCGAGTACTGACAATATCCAACATGGTAACATTACGCTTCAAAACAATGCTAGTTAGTACTGCCTGCATTAATGAATAAGAAGATTAATACTTTGGTTCTCTGTAAAACAATCATATAGCCATCCATCTAATTAAGCCAGCAATGTGACTACAAACCTTACTCATGTCTCTTGACCTGGTGATCAAAGTCCCTGGAGCATTAGGATTATAAGAATTCTTAACCCTAACAGGAATATCACCCTCTCTAGCTGGTCTCATGGATTGCGGATGCAAAACCTAAGAAAAGAACAAATGCAGAATAATTATAGAAAACATGCCCATTTTAGCGATAAAATTTCTGCTTTAGTTCAGAAATGGTCAAACTATCTTCTCAGCCTCTCACACACAAACAAGTCAACAGAGAACGCTATTTAATGAATGCATCCAGCTTGAACTGATACAAGAAGTAACAATGAAGCATAGTGCAAAATTCAGTTCAGTCCCAATGACCTACAGGTTTGTTGACCACACAACAGTGACATTATCTATAGCACCTCAAGTGTGCAAATATATATATATATATATATATATATATATATACATTTTCAAGTCAGTGCACTGATATAAATCATTAGTGCGTTGGATGTGGACCATCAGATTTACATACTTTGACTCAAAGTGTATACAATTGTTAAAACTTCTCTATAATTAGTGGTCCACATGCAACACACTGATATCACTGATGTAAGTGCTCTCAGTACGCATCAAAGAGAAAATGACTATATATATATATCTCACAAGCATATTGATTATTGCCAAATTTCACATGAAGGCTGAAAACATATCATGTTGGACTTGAATGGGAAATCTTACGAAAGCCACAAAGAAAAATGTTTCTTCAGGTGTTTTTGATAACAAGGCTTTCAAAATAAACTTTGAAAACATAATCATAAAAAATCAAGTTCTTTTCATCAAATCAACTGGAACCTTGGAAATTAGAATGTCAATGCAACTCTCAGAAATAGGCTGTAATTAATAATCTCAGCTTGGTTAAACTTGAGCGTAAGTTTAGCTTTACTCAGAAAAGAGAAAAATAAAAGTAGATAAAATATTCATGCCAGCTCTTTTTTTTTTTTGACAATTATTCATGCCAGCATTTAAAGAAAAGAGACCAGAAATTCAAAAAATTTAGTACCATGTATACATATGAAACTCAACTAGATTTAAAGCTATAGTCTATAGAGTTAATAACTGAATGTACCTGAGCCCCAAAATATGCAAGTTCAGCTGCTTCATCAAATGTCAGATATGGGACTGGTTCAGCACGTTGATATATGTTAGGATCGCATGTCAAAACACCATCAACATCCTTCCACACCTGAAATTACAAGAGCTAGAGCCTCATACTCTGAATTCAATATAAAAAATGGGAGCTTTATTGGAACAGATTCTACAGTCTTATATAACTATTTATATGAAAATCTGAAGACTGAAGTCACTAGTTTCATATTTCTATGAAATCAAACCAAAGGCACTTGTATATGCATTTGCAGTTGTGTTTGTAGGCCAGTTTATTAAACGAAAAAGAATCATGCAAGTACACAGATCTAGAAACAAGTGACATGCACATTTTTTGTCTCTGCACTAACCTGAATCTCTTCCAACCCTAATGCTTTCCCAATGGTTGTGGCTGTTAAATCACTACCACCTCGACCCAATGTGGTAATTGCACAAGACCTCCAGCCCTAGAATTGATGAAAGAGAAAGTATGATAACTTGAGAATTGTTACAACACCTCCTAAGAAGAATTCCTTTTTTGAAGAATTAGGATAATTTTTTCTTTTTAACTAAAGAATTAAAATAATTGAAACCGTTTGCTAATTGAAGGACCTTTCCAAGGAAACCAGTAACAATTGGAATTGCAGGATCACTGATCCAATCGCCATGCAACCTCTTAGCAACAGCTGGATAAGTGGCTTCCAAAATATCAGCATTCGTAAAGTCGTCTGTGGTTATAAAACCGATATCAAAAGCATCATACTGCAAAACAGATGGAAAGTATTAAAATTTGTTTGTCAGCATTCGTATGAAATAATGGACATTAAATCGTCAATTGAATTCTGGAACATTTGAAGAAATGAGAAGAAGCGCATGGCAAGGAACAAACATAATGGTTATTCGAGAGTATACATTTGTTAAGAACTAATCAATAATAGATACAAAAAAAAGTAGAAGGAAGTGACTTACTTGACGAGCTTTAACACCAACTCTATTCAAATATGCTGCAAAAATCCTTGTGGACATGCACTCCCCAAATGAAACTAAGTAGTCTCTAGTGCGTGGAGTTAACTCTTTCATCATAGCAATTCCCTTCAGAAGTTGCTCCAGTTCTTCTAGGAGTGCTGCAAAATTCCAGACACAAAGATAACAATCATAATTACAAATAAAATTCACAAAAATCAGACAAGCAGATGTACAGACTATATTTAAAGATTCCGCATTGGGGTGAATGCATTACTATCTAACTACATTTTTGTGGTTTCTAAACAATTCTATGAGTATGATTCTTAAAGTTTCCTAGAAACAAACAACTGATGGGAGGGAGATAGAAACTCACTTGCAACAATAGAACTGTCTATTTCAAGCTCCTTTGTAGTCCTGAATGAAATAAAATGATGCCAAATTGCCAAATAAGGACAAATTCAAAAATTATAATTTTGGTTCCCATCATCAATTTTAACCGAAACTCACTTTTCTTACCTGAAATGCAATTCTTTTATGAAATTCAACTCTTCAATACAGGATGCATTAATAACACCACAGCTAACAGCCTTCTCTCCAGCCTAGTAAAGAAGCAACCAATTTCAGAATAACAAAAACAATTCTTGCATACAAATTGAACAACAATTAAACAAAAATGAAACGGAAAAAGAACAAAACTGTATATACCAATAAAAGCTTATTTGTTGTCTTCCCCATTGCAGAGAGAACAATCACAGGCCTCTCATTTGGAAAACTGCGAATAAGCTCAGCGACCTCCCTCATCCTATCAGCAGAGGCCACCGAAGACCCTCCGAACTTCATAACACATGTCAATTGCTTCTCACTGTCTCCTAGACTCGGAATCTCCGGCTCTTCCCTTTCAATCACATCTACTCTCGCTCTTCCACAACTGATCCTCAAACTACCTCCACGCCTACACGAGTTTCTCACACTCACACGTAGTCTAAAACTTGAATTCACACATGTTGCGGATTCAAGCTGCTGCCACAACTGAGCTGTGCAATGCAAATATTGCTTTGGTACCACACCACAAAATTGCAATGTATTTGCCATTCTTAACCACCTCAATAAATTAAGAAGTTCAAAAAATAAAAATAAAAAAAATTGATCAAGCTAGTTCTAACAATTAACAAGTTATTTCGACGAATAATAGGAACAATACAATTCCTTGCCAGGGATCTAACTAACGAACAAGTTCTTCAACAAAAAATCAAACTTCAATCTTCAGGAGCTCGAGCTGCACATGTTTCACGAAAAAAATCGAAACTATTACACAAAATGAATATATATATGGTTATTACATTCATTTTTTTTCCAAAGAAATTCATCATTTCACATTCTTCGCAGTAAATAGAAGAGCAAACAAATAAATAAACAAGACAGGAATAATTTTCCCTCCAAGTAATAAAATACATACCTTCAGGACCGGGCTCCAAATAAAAATGAAATGTAGGATTTGGTTTATAAATTAAAAAATAGATCAAAAAAGGAAAATCTAGAGTCTGAATTCCTTCAGAGAAAAGAAGCTCTCGTAGTCTGTTTTATTTTGACAGGGAGCTTCGTGGCTCTGAAGGGACGCGGTAGAAAAAAACGCAAAGCGACAATTACACAAGCCGCCTCTCAGCTCCAACAATATAAACCCCAGTAGAAACCCTCCTGTTAGAAACGGACGATCAGGATTCAACTATAGTGGCCCACTCTTTTTGACTGTTGACATGAATCAAACGGTGCTGATATGTTCTGTTAGTAATGGACGGTTGTGCTTGACGTGTTGGCAAAACTGGAAATTCTTGACTTGGAATTTGCTGTGCTAGTCCAACTCCGTTACGTGGGATCCGTTTGCCGGCTTCGTGCGTGTGGACTCGGATTTGCAACGGGACAACTGACAGTGGGGCTCATGACTCACGAGTCATGACCATTAAGTTAAACGTGCGTGTTGGTTTCATTTGTTCCTGCCTTTAAAAGAAAATGATTCTATATAGTAAGTCGGGGTTAGTTTCTGATTATCGGATTTCAATATATTAATCTATAAAAATCAAATATTTAAATATTAAAAAAATAATAATAATTCTCTCTTAAATAACTACTCAATAACTGTGTAAATCATATATAATGGCTAAATTATATATATATATATACATATAGCTGATTTCTAGTTATTAGATTTCAATTAAGTGTTTGATGTGAAATTAAAAAAAGGGTTTTATTGAAAACTAATCCATTTGGAAGATTCGAGTCAATAACTAACCTCTTTTTGAAAAATTTACAAAAGTAACTCTTTTTTCATGTGTAAGTACAACTATACCCTTACTTACAACTATATCCATTCTTTTCCTCTTATTTCTACCACAACACCATTCTTTTCCTCATATTTCCTCCTATCTCTCCACCACAACACCCAATTTCGTTTTCTTTCATTCTCCTCACTCAATTTTTTTTTCTCTCTTCATTCATTTCGAATTTTAGTAATTATTTACATTCCATCTTTGAAAAACTCAAAAATATTCATCCACAACAAGGGTACCTTTGTATTCAAGTTTTGAAGTGAGTTTTTTTTTTGAAATTTTTTAGTTGAATCTTGAATTTAATTGTATTTGCGTTAATTTGTTGTTGAAATAGTTTACATTTACATAATAAAGTATGTGTATTGTGTCCATTTGATATTGTTGTGATCAATTTTAATTTTATACATAAATTTATAGTTTAATTAATATTTGAATATCTTTTTTTTAGTATAATTTGTGCATTAGGGTTGCTTATTTTTATGAAAATAGTTGACATAAATGTAATAGACCATGGGTCTTGTGTGAATTTGATGTTGGTGTGGTTAATTTTTCATTGTTGGATTGAATTTACACAATTGGTAGTATTTTTTTTTTAAAAAAAGTGTCCAACCCAGTTTTTCCTAACAGTGTTGTTCTCAACTGTGTTTTGAATTCCTAACGGTGTTGGGAAATCCCAACACAGTTAGGAATTCTTGCGACATCAAGATTTTAACTTAATTTAGATTTAGAATGTTTTATAAATTCATTGTACAATGAGTATAGAATATTTATTTAGGAATTTAATCATGGATTTCTTATTCATTTGAAAGGTTTCATGGATAAAGTTCGGTTCGTTGTTTTATACGATGGGGAATGAAGTGAAAGTGGTGGGAAGTTCAAGTATCAATCTGGAAAGTTAAGACTAATTTCAGTTTCAAGGGAAACATCGTATGAATCATCAGAAGACATAATATCTGGTCTTATTAATGTCAATCCAAACGAGTTCATTACATGATAATGTTGGAAGTGTTTTATATTGGAAGACAGGATATTGTGATTTTATCTACATTTGCTTGAAGTTTTATGTAATGTTGACAATATTGGATTGTATGGATACACTATTACATTATTACATGTGTGTAATGTTAAATGGATTCATCACAAAATTTATGTAATGTTAATATAGCTGTGTAATGTTAACATTTTGAAATTTATGGATTTTATGGACAAAATCTGCACATTATGTTACTTAGATGTATACAAAATACATGTTGTAACATCAACACCAAATCTGCACAGTTTGTACAAAATCAATGCTGCAGTATTTGAATATGAAAATTTGCATAGTTTATACAAATCATACAATAATGTACAGATTACAATAATGCATATAGTATTTGAATTACAAAATCATACAATCTGCACATCCAAGTTGTAGTATAATTTATTGATGAAGTGCTGTTAATCTTCGTCGGAAAATATTCGGGAACATTGACTAACAAATCAGTCGACTTCAAGCTTCTGTCCATCAAGTGAATTGAATCAAAGCAGAAATAATAAGCAATTTTTTCGGGAAGAAAATAATGAACATCTTACCAAGACAAGCAACCAAAGATAGGGTCTGAATTCCTAACGTTGTCGGGAATTCCTGACTTTGTTAGAAATTCTCAACACTGTTGGGAACTCCCAACGCTGTTAGGAATTTCTAGCGGAGTTGAGAATTTCCAACATCGTTAGGAATTTCAAACTGAGTTTAATTTCAAAAGCACCTACTTAGTAAGCTGCATACTAACTTCATTACACGAACAATGAACCCAACAATTACCACACAAAGTCTAGAGTCACAATTTGCATATGCCGACCTCTATCTAAAGTATATAACAAAATTCATGGCAACATATTTCATTGATGCAAGAATCAAACGTAAAACACCAAACACTTATTGTAAACACCAAACACCTATTACACGAACTAGGAACTCAACAAAACCGAAAACTGAAACTCTATAGTCACAAATTGCTTATGCTGGCCTTTTTGGAGAATGAAAACACAATTCAATTCACAACAACATCATGACAACACAATTCAATTCATAACTGAAAAGAATTTCTGATAATTACTGCACTAACCTATCTAAATGCTCCAAACAGCACAGATCGGTATAAACAAATCTAAATCCAAACAACAACCATTACCTTCAATCGTCAACAGCTACCTTCTGCCGTCGTCGTCGTCTTCAACCTTTAGCTCTAGACACCTAGTATTCAGAAATGTTACAAATTTCAGATTAATAAGTAAATTCATAAATCTATAACAATAAGACATAATAACCACACTTAGACAACCTGCTTAACCTGCAAAAGGAAAATTGCATAATTTGACTTTTATTTTTTCTTACATATTTGACTGTTTGTATCAACTACATAACATATCATGTCTATGAAAATAATGAATGTAATTACCTAGAGCAAAGACTCACTAAAAATGTCTAAGAAGGTCCAAGCCATCTCACTGTTTCTTTTCCTAATGAAGCTGAGTAATGTCAGAATTTAATATTTTGACCAACAATGGAATGCAACCATTTGAGCTCCATGTTTCCATCCCACAAAAGGATTGTAATTAGATGAGTCTATTCGTATACCCTTTGGATATACCCTCAACATATTCTGCTGAGTGAATCTAGAGCAACAAATTTATGCCGACCTCTATCTAAAGTATATAACACAATTCATGACAACATATTTCATAGATGCAAGAATTAATTTCAATATTAATTTCAAATTTAATTATACTACTAAACAAGTATTAATTACATCAATGTCTATATTAGTTCCACCAAGCATCAAAACTTTCCAGCAAGAAACTCACTGGCTAGAACAAAAAGGAACCTTTTATCAATCGCTTAGACCGACACCAATATACCATAAGACATTTTCAATATTTTAACAGTAGGTTAAATTGAATGACTAAGAACTAAACTAAGAACTAAAGGAAAAACATACAGTTCAGCAATGGCACTTGCAAGGTTCGGTTTCAAGCGGCGATCAACGAATTTCACAAATTTTTGTACTTTTGCCTTGCGGTAGTTGTCCATTTCGTTCCTCATAAAACCTATATGAAGGCAAACTTTTTCCAAAGTCAAGAGAAAACATTGGTTGAGAGAGAGATTAACGCAATATATGAAAATCAATCCATTCATTAACAACTGCAGCATTTTTATACGTATCATTCTTACTCTATCTCACACACACACACACACACACACACACACACACACACACACACACACACACACACACACACACACACACACACACACACACACACACACACACACACACACACACCAAAACCATCTTTTATACTGCCTCACAATAAAACATTTGAAATATACAAGATTGATTCATAGTATCTATGTTTCTATTATAACCCAAAATAAAAAATAAGTTTCATGTAGGCATTTTATCAAATAGCTAACGTGATAGGTGACAAGCACCAACAATGACAGTAAATGAACAAAACGAAAAACACTTCATATCATAAATCTAACACCCCCTAGCAACCCATTTTAACATTCCAAGAACTGAAAAAGAGATTGAAAGTAAATTTATCAAAGCAAAACAATAAGAAAACGAAGCAAATATAAGCTGAAATTAGAGTTATAATTCAAATTACGATTTTTCAAATTAAACTAAAAAAATTGAAGCAGTCAAACACATAGAATTTTAAACACCACAAAAAAGCACTGAACTTTCATGGTTTCCCGAAACTGTCCAGCAGAATTCTAACACTAAAATCTGTCTAATCCAAAAATCATAACAATATTCATACATGCTTAAAAATCATGAAACTTTACAGAATTATACTAGACATATACATCTACTTTTATATAAAGTTTCATAATTTTTAGACGTGAATAACATATTCAAAACGATTTGTGAAATATGGCAGATTTTTGTCATAACAGGGCATTCCAATACTATATGTAATTGTCCGAAGAAAATCCAATGAAAATCCAATAAAAATCATGTCAGTGACAATTGATACCGGGATGAATATAAATCAATCCTATATATGTCTACTCTCATACATCATTCTTAAAAATAGTCTAATATACCTAGAGTGTCCATGACATGAAAGAAATATAAGAAAAAAAAAACTTACCTAGAACCAGGAGTCCTAGAAGCTACTTTTGATTCCTTATTTCTTCATAGAGAATGTGTAGGCTGGCTACTGGAAAAGAAAGAGAGCAATCGTTATTTTCTTTTTTGTTTCTCTTACACACTAACATTTATATAATGCTAATAGGTTTAATATGAATATACCCTTATTACCAATCTATTACTATAACAAACGAAAGTGTCACATTATTTCTATACAAAATTAAAGTTTCAAACGTGGCTTGGCTGCAAATCACAGAGGGAGTGAAGAACCAAAAGTTTCAAATGATTCAAACGTCAAGAACCAAAACAACACCACAAAGTTGAATGCTTCCAAATTGTCCGACAACTTGAAGAACAAACTCATTGACAATCAGATGACAAAACAACAACTAAAATTACACTTGATTCATTGACAATCAAAATGAAGAACAAACTCATAGTTCATTGCATTCCACAGTAAAGATCACATAAAGCAATATGATAATTTAACTAAAAATAATTAAATGTTAATAAAGAAACCCATCATGAACGGCAAACAGAAGAATAGAATTGAAACACAAGGGAATCGTAGTGCAATGTTAATTATAAAAAAAGAAAAAAGAAAATCCCGCTCAATACAATATTGATACAAATAATCAAAAAGAGCCATCATACAATAATCGAAACTAAATCAAATTCAGCTTCATAAACTGAAGAAAAAAAATATGGATTTTTCAACGCAGAAAAAAAAAGGATTCAAAAAAATAATTGAAAAGTGAAAATTCAACACAAATATCACAACACATTGAACATGCATGTTCAAGCTAATTCAAGTTAATTCAATTTAGCGCCCCCCCCTTAATTCAAATTAGGGATTTTTCAAAGTACAAAAATTGAAGGAGAAAGCAACACCACGGATTTTACAGATCAGAAAACAACACCACAACAAAAATCAATAATTGAAGAACCATTCACCTTATGTTTATTGAACTTTTCCAGAAGCCAAATGGAGTTGCCGACGTCTTCAACGTTCTGTCGCGTCGTCGTCATCAAGCTTCCATCGTGTCGTCGTCGTCTTCAAGGTTTCGTCACGCTGCTGTGGTTGGAGAGAAGGCTTTCACTGCGACTAGGGATTTGGTCGATTTTAGAGGTTTGGTTGACTTTAGAGAGACTATGGATTTGGAAATTTCAGAGAGGTTTTCTCAGTTTGAGAGAGATTAGGGATTTTGCAATATGAGAGAAGTGTGGTCGATTGGGAGAGAGAGACGATTTAGAGTGTTATGATATGAATGTAATTTTAAAATTTTAAAAGGGCAATATTGTCACAAAAGAGTTAGTTTTGTAATTTTTTTAAAAAGAGGTTAGTTGTTAACTTTGATTCTAAAATGGGTTAGTTTTCAATAAAACCCTTAAAAAAAAATAAAACTAAAAGAAAATGACTCTCTGAGTCTCTGGTATAATTACGTAACACCTATATATGCCATACACAAATATGTAATGTAAGAGATAAATCTCAAATTTTCAGTTGGTTTAACTTTGGATTTAGTTATGATAACTGTGTTTTTTTTCTGGATGAAAATTAGATATTGACTTTTGATACAATAGTCCACACAATTTAAGGGTATAAAATAAAAATAAAAAACTAAAGAAAATATTTATTTACTAATTATGATCACTAGAAAATACTCATTAACAATATGGTATTATATATCTAAGTCCTTCATTTATATTTTATTTGTCTTACACTCATAGAACACAATGTTCTGATTCGTGGGAGAATTGTAGATTTAAATAAGTGCAAATTACACAAATTTATTTTGGTTATTTTTTTATTTAATAATATTTTAAAAAGTTCAAATTGCCCTTCATTAGTTGGAACTTAACGGTCAATCAACCATTAGTTAATACGGTAATGGGTTAATATTTTTACAGGTTTTGATATAATTATATATATAATCGAGGTAAATTTATGTAATTACCTTTTAAATCATTGAAGTTAAATTATTGAACGGTCCAAAGATCTGCTAACAGACGTTACTATAGCAAGTTCTTAGAAACTGTGAATAAAGTATTTCACAACATATGGACCAGAATCATTCACAATCTGAGCAAATTTTTTTTTAAGGTATTTAACTATTTACGGTACTCATTTTGAATTATTGATGTCTACAAAGTAGACCAAGTGGGACTGACAGCAAATAAAATAATATTCTAAATGTGTGACTACAAAATCTTGACCACCCAATTTGTCATGGCATCCAATTCCAGCAACTAAATCAAATTATTTGATTATTTTTAGGCATGTTTGAAATTACTAGCAATAATGTAACATTATTAGATTGAGTTGAAAATGATAGTAGCTTTCTTCCAACAAGCTTTTTATATTTTGATATAGGCATATAGCTAGCTACAAGAGTACAAGTTGCATAGCAATGATACCATTATCTTCGTGTTATCTTCTTGTTGAGTTGTTGTCTAAGATCCATATAAGGATTAGTATAACAAAAGATTTATATCATATCCAAATTAAAATGGTGGTGCATCGATTGTAATCGTGATTGATACGTGTTATCATCAATTTAGAAAGTTGAAAAATTATAATTTTTTAGGTTATTAATATCAAGATTATAGCATAATTTGGCTTTTATTGTAAAAGCTTACATTTAACTAGTATGATGAGTACCATTAAATCTGCCGGTGACATTAACTGTATCAGGAAAGTATCAAATTACCATTCATGTATCCGGAGTTTTGACCACCATCATCCGGAGAGAGGAGGCACAAAGATACCACATGAGGTCCTGACATTTCAGTTCCAGCAGATGCCGTGCGACCGGAGTTGAAACACAAACTAGGCAACTAGGTGCTCGTTAGAATCTGATATTGCTTCTAAGAGAAGTTCTTGTGTACTTGGGTGAATGAAGAGCTGTTAGAACTAAAAACATAATTTTCCTACAATTTTTTAATAAGAGAGTAAGTTAGGTTAAACTTTTATCTTTGATAGTGACTTCATGTTCTGGACATTAGATTATCTTTGAAACTGTATATATTGCGTGAATTTGACTTACATTATTCAACCAATATGTTGCCAAGCAGGTTGTGTAGTTCGTTCTTGCTGGTGTGTTTTAGAAATTTTATTGCTTAAAGTACCCCTTAAAATTTGTGAGTTTTAGATTGCATGCAGTTGGATACCCAAATCGAGATTATGAGTCATATGCTAACAGTAAATGAAAGTGCATATATATATATATTATTACAGCAACACTGAAAGATTTACATACTCATTTCACGTTACATTGAGTTTCTTACAAGATTTTCAACAACCTGAAATGGCAGAAAGAAGACAATACAAGTCGGCATACAAAGCAATTTACATAGAAATACAAGGCAAATTATATGTATATATATATATATTGTTGTTAATTTTAAAGTTAGGCAGTTGGGTAGGAGGATGCCATAGCAATGCCACAGAGTCCTTCCTTTGCAGTAACATCCCTCTGCATCCTTATGTATCCCTCCTCTCCCCATGATGTGCCCCATGAATTCTTCACCAACCAATACTTAGTCCCATCAGCATCCACACCATATCCAACAGCAGTAACACCATGGTCTAACTCAGTCCCGCATTCTCCTGTAAACACACCGCTAGAATAGAACTGAAAATCAGACCCTCCAGCATCAATGGCCACTGAAACTGGTTGACTGGCCACAGCCTTCAAAAGTGCTTTCTCATTGTTGGCTGGCACATCCTCGAACCCATTTATATCGGCAGCATGATTGGCTTCCTTGTTAGCACTGCATGTTCCATCAACTCCCGTATAAGGATAGTTTGTTTCTGTTGTTAGTCCTTTGTTTTTTTGGATGAATTTGAAGGCATCGTCCATTAAGCCACCATTGCAGCCTTCATCCACACCTTTTACGTCACAATCCACCAACTCTTGCTCGGATAATGAAACTAGTTTCCCAGTTGTTAGCTTAGTTATTCCTTCCATAGCTGCAACTGCCGAAAATGCCCAGCAACATCCTATATATATTTTGATCAACCAAAGATTGAGAGTGTGTTAGAACTTAGAAATCATCACTATTTAGACTTTTTCTTAATTTCATGAAAAAATTGACTCATGCATGCACGTAGTCACTTACCACATTGGCCTTGGTCTTTGATGGGTGTCACAACGCCTTTCTTTCTCCAGTCCATGGTAGATGGAACTGCAGTAACATTTTCATATTTGAATGAAATTAATTCATTTTGGGAACACATATGGCCTTTGAATCTGTTTCGTGAGGCTTTGAACTCTTCATTGGTAAGATCCGCAAACTCATTGACGCCTAGCTTGTAAGGCTTGTTGTTGGCTTTGTTAAAAGATTCAACAAGTGCTACATTTTCCTTGTATATCTGGAAGCGCTTCTCCTTCTCATCATTGTCACTGTACACTCGTCCGTAACGAGCCATCCACTGCTCGTGCCTCTCGTACATCAATGATACATCCTGAAGAGTACGAGACATGGCTTGTGGAACCCAATAAGCTCCCAAAACAAAGATCAATGCCAAACAAAGACATTGAAAATGGTTTGCGAATCGGAATCCCATTATAGTTATATATGTAGGTGTTGTATAGAATAGATGATTAATTGAAGGAGTACTGACTACTTGCATTTACTTTGGATTTCTTTTCACATTTATATAGAATTTTTTTTTTCTAAGAGAAGGCCTGGGTTAGCTGCTGCTCATCTGCCGTGCCGGAGAAAATTTTCTGATTTGGACATGCCTCTCACAATTACATATTGTGTTCCGTTTAAGCCACTCTTGTAATTTTGTATGTTTATATTGTTTTGTATAAAAATGTTCTTCTCACAAGAAACCAAGAATATGCAATCACTGTGCCGTTTCAACCATTCATGTCAAGTTTTGAAATCATATGCAAGGTCAATGTCAAGATTTTACGTACAAGATATATGCAAATGCAACGTCAAGTGTTATTAATTAATCGATTAATCAAAGCATTATATTTGAGACATATGTAGAAGAAAGGAAGTTTTTTATGTTAATTTGCAAATTTATTTTTAAAGAACGTTAATTATATATACCGGTTTTCTCTTCTAAGATTACCAAGTGCTAGATCAATCTTTTGTAGATTAAACCGAGAATGCAGATCAAATTAACATAAGCCCAAAAAGGTGTTGCACTAATTGCAACTGACTTTTTTTTTTTAAAAAATTATTATTGAAATCCAATACCGAACGGGCTAGAAGTCTATTGGAATCGGTTGGAATCAAACAACGTATTCGTATCCTGGTTATCTACTCTCTGCTTTTACAACAATGAAAAAAAAAACTATTACATATACTTGTAAAAAAGCTTGATGAAACTCAAACATTCTAACGCATGTAGTACATAACTTCTATAAAAATAGAAGTAAAAAAAATTGTAGTAGTACATAATGTAGTTAAAAAATAAAACATTATCAACAAACAATCCAAAATAAAATTGAATCTTATAAAATAATTAATTAAGACAATTCGATTTATTTCGTTCGGTTTCGGTTTTAGTTCGGTTTTCTACGTTCAAAACCGAAACCGAACCGAATTCAATTTGGTTTTCAAATTTCAAATCGGTTTGAACCGATTCAAACACTCTTTTTCGGTCCGGTGCAATTTGGTTTCGGTTTTTATATCCATCCCTAAGTGCAATGCTATAATAGTCATATTTGTTGTAGTGGGTAAAATGGTGAATAAAAAAGTTTCATTAAACAAAATTAATAGTCTTTGTTAATTTTTTTTTTTTTTTTTAAAAAAAACAAATCTTTGACATGCTTTCAATTTTTGGTAAAGAATTCGGATTCATCTACAAAATACGAAATTATGGGTTGATGTTTAAATGAAATAAAGTATAATACGACTAAAGAAAAACTATAATTACCTCAAATGAATTGAATTATATATATATATATATGATTTTGTGATTCTTTAATAAGATGTGATGGAAAGCAGGTTGTTTGTAAATATCTACAATCATATTCATCGGTGTGTCTTAGCTACGCAAGTATACAATTTATATATAATAGTGTTATGAACACGTTCATATAAGGTAAATTCGGTAAATAAACGAAAAGAAATAAGACAATAACATTAATAATTTGTAGATGATATACTCTTAGATCAATTGAAAATGCTTCATCAATCACTGGTTTAATGATCATAAGTTGAACAACTAAAAAAAGAAGAAGATGAAATAGCTACTATTGTAATTTCTTGACACCAACATTTTTACATATAAATCACTGGTTTATCTATGAACTTTGCGTCCACTTGCAGCTGCATAGCAACTAAAACTAAGAAAGAGGACAATTAGAAGAAACAAAGACATTTTAACCCTAGAGCGCTAATTATCATAATAATTCATAGGTTCCACCGATCCGGTGCTCTGCTTTTAAACAAAATTTACGGTCCGATTCATTTCTTTCTTCTTTAGATTCCGCATTAAATAATACTTTCCATATTAACTAAATAAATCCATATATATTAAATGTTATACCAAATATGGAATATTGAAAATATTTGTAATTTTATATCTTAAGAGGTGCCAAATGCCAACAATGTGAAAAATAAAGTGATACAGTTGACAATCCACAAAATATCTTGATACATCCTGTATTTAAATTTTTTAATATTTGATAATTTTATTCTAATTAAAATTATTAAAAAGTATAACGAAATTCTAAATACACTAAAAAAATAATTTTACTGGACTCTAACGAACTTTTTTTTAATCTGTTTACCTTACACAAACCCTAAAACATTTTTTTTTATATGATTTCGAAGTGATGCAAATGATTTATAACAAGAAAGAAACAATTCCTTTATAGTGATGATTTTTTTTTTGGCATAAACACAATGAAAAAAAATGCACTTTCATGTTGACTCTTAAAATCTTGAAAAAAAAAAACTTGCCAATTTACAATTAAAAAATGAAGATATTTTGAAACAAAAATTTAGGTTTTTATTATGGAGTGTTTTTTTTTTAAAAAAATTGTTATAAGGTGAAACTGATAATTTTGAAAAGAAAAATAGAATGTCTTTAGAATTTTTAATATAATTTAAGTTTTAAAATTAAGTATATTAAAAAAAGGAGTGTGAAAAAAAAACCTGAATTATAAGAAGAATATCTCAGTAGAAAAAATATCTTATATATTGAAACATTAATGCTAGACAACCTAAAAATTTAATCCAAATTTTAACCCAAATGATCATCTCATGTTGTGTGCGGTAATGACAAATCAATTACCATATTATTTTGATTGAAATTTGGGTTAATTGTTTGGGTTGTATATCATTACTCTTTATCTATTTATAGATGTAACATCTCAAACTAATTTTTAAAGTTTTTGCCACCAGTAAGATGCAAGCCACTAACTTGAGAGTCATATACCCAAACTTTAAACTCATCCATCTACCAGCTGAGTTACACTTATACTGGCAAAGAAACATACGATGTATGGATATAATATAATTGCTCTAATAAAGTGAGAGACGCACTCTCTAATGCACCCATTTTTGGAGTATGGGTAGACATGACACCTGTTCGGTTCCAACCGGAATTGAACTGTAAAAACCAAAACTGGAACTGGTTTTCTAATTTCGAAAACGGACCGAAACAATCGGTTCGATTCCAGTTCTGGAACCAGAGGTTCCATTCCCTAATTTCTTTTTTACTTTTGTGAATCTCTCTATAGACTTGAGAGTACAACTCTACTTCTTTGTTCTCTAGAATCATCGAAACCACTATATCAGTTGCATGTTGCAACAATCTCTTCTTCAATCTCTACTTCTCTTCGCATATTCACCTCCAAATCACTTCTCGCACCAAAACCCATCAGGCCTACCTAATCTATCCTCTTCACGCAGTTTATCTAAACTCAAAACCAGAATCCCCAATTTCGAAAACCAAACCCTAAATCGAAAACCTTATCAATTTGATCGCCCAAATTCTTCAATCCTGACTTGGATCTTCATGCAGCTTATCTGAACTCTGTTGGAAAATTATGTGATGAACACACATTTTGAGAGCGTTATTTGAGTCTGAACGATTCCATGAAAATAGAAGATCAAAGTGTATTCGAATTCTCCTCCGTGAGAGCTTCGAATTAGTATACTCAAACTCTCAACATGATTAATGAGTGAATGAGAAATTGAGTCTCAAAGTGAGCCCATTGTCTAGGGAAAAATGTGCATCCTACATTGGTTGGGAAAAACACTTATATGTGGTATATAGGTGGTTGTGTGATAGTAGCTTATCAACATGTGTGTGAGCGTGTAATGCGTACACGAATGCTGCACCGATTGGACCATGAGAGTATAATCGACTTTTTGTTACTATTTTAAATTTCTTTTTTCCTAAATCAGCGTTTTATTGATTATGAAAGAATTAATTTAATTTAATTTTTCCTAAGTCAGACGGTTTAAATGATAAGTAAAAGTTGATTAACGGAATAGTTAATTTCTATTTTGGTTTATGGAAATTAATTGGATTAAGGAAAGAGTTGGTTTACTTTTTGGATTCTGATACTTACTTGATCACTAAGTAATTAGAATTAGTGTTTAATTAGGAATATATCTTTTGGAAGATTATTCTTTAACTATTTTTCTTTATCGTTACAACCTTAGTAATTAAGTATTTCTTATATCAATCATACTGGTTAGGTTTTTTATTTAAATCCTAGTCTTTCCTTATAGTTCACTTATTCTGGAAATCAAGAAATTAATTGTTCTTTTCCCGGTTCGTATGTTCTTCATATCTTGGTAAGTTTGAATTCAATTTGAGTTCGCTGATAATGGTTTGTATTCTACACATCCACTGTTTAAATCGTTGTATATTGGGAGACAATTGTTATACATATACGGTGTTAGCCAGTGAAATTGTCTTAAGCACATCGTGTGAAACACATACCTCGATTTCCCTAACGTGATGTTTCGGTTTATTGTTTTTGTCTTTTGTAATTTCGAACCAGATTGTTTTTGAACAATACAAACAACAATCTTAGTTTTTGAGCAATACAAACAACAATCATAAGACAAATTTTACTTGATCTTTCTTTTTCTCAGGTTTTATTTTCTTTTTAAACCTATGGTCCGGTTTCTGTTTCCTACGTATTGCGACATACTTGTTTCTTAAACATCACTGTTTTGGGTTAATAAAAATATTAATCGGTGAAAATTGGGTATGTTTTGAGACACTAATTTCAAATTAATTATCTGATTTAAATTTTCGTAAATCAAGTCTATTAAAAGACACTGGTTTTGAAATCAAGTGTGATTTCAACTGTATAATTGAGTATGATACAAGACGCCGATTGTGATTTCAATTGTGAAATCTAGAATCAATTATTGATTCACCGATTTGAAATCACCTAATTGATATCGGTACTGTCATATAATATATATGATATTTTCGTGATACTAAGAGTATACCGGTTGTACACACGAGTTGTGTAAATATTTGATATTGAGTAAATTACTCTCAACCTCCTTATGATTTATCCTCTTATACTCAGAAACAACTTTATCAAAAATTGACACTCACACCTTCTTACTGTTAGTCAAATTTAACCATTGACCAAATCTGATTGTCAAAAGACCAAACTACCCTTAATTCCTAAATTAAATTAAACAAAAACAAAAAAACAATGAAAAACGGAATTGAATTAAAAAAAATCTAATATTCAAAATGCAGAAATTAAAAAACAAAGTAATTTTAAGAATAAAAAAACCAAAAAAAAAAAACAAAAAATCTTTTGTAATTGATCAAAAGAAAAAACATAAATAATTGACATCATCATCAACCGGAGAAGCAACAAGAAACAAAGATAGGATCAGAATTTTGTTCTGACATTTTTTTTTAATGAAAGAACACCATCCCACTCACCCAATAGTCCAATACAAACATCCACAATCAAATATCTCAGTTGTAGATCACATTCAAAGTCAAATATACCAACAATTTCATTTATTTCTTTTACCTTTTTTTTTTTTTTAATCTTAAAGAGGGTGGCCTAACACCACCTGGGTTTCCTGCCCACCCATCCACCGGCAACTGTACATTTGGTGGCATATTCAGCGGCAAATTAAAGAACGGCAGCGCCCTTGACCCCGCTCCCGCACCACCACCCTCCACAAACAAGTTATTTCCTCTGCACCTCCACCACTCTGCATCTGCAGTTGGTCCTCCTCATCCAACGGCAGTCTCTCCTATGCCCCAACAAATCCATATCTTTCTAGGACTCGTCTTCACCATCTCAACCTCTCCTCTCCCAATCGACTGTCCATCTCATGTGATGGACGATAGAGATCCACCGAATCTTTTTTTTTTTTAATTTAAAAAATATAGGAATTAAAAAAAAAACCATTATCATCTATCATCACCATCATCATCGTCGATCAACACCATCTCACCATCATCGATCGATCACCAACATCATCGATCATCAAACGAAAATCAAAATCACACCATAATCGCAAACCCAATCAAAATCAAACAAAACGAAAATCAAACGAAAATCAAACTAAACCAAAATCAAACCAAAATAGCAAACCTAGAAAAAAAAATCAAACCCAGAAAAAAAATAATCAAACGCATAGTATCAAAAATACAAATCAACTAAAAAAAATCAAAAATCAAACCCAGTAATAGAACCGGAGTAATTTTGCTCGAAACCTGAAACCAAATACAAACACAAGCCCTAAAATCACAAACCCTAAAATGAACCACCACCACCAACACCAACTCTCTCACACATAAATACCTGGTTCGATCCAACCTGAAATCGAACCCAAATCTGGGTTCGAACCAACACACTAGCTAGGGGTGGGCACTAAGTTCGGAACCAAACCAAAAAAACCGAACCGAACCGAACCAAAAAAAAGGTGTTCGGTTCGTTTCGTCGATTGAATTCAGTTTAAACCGGTTCAAAAAATAAAAAACTGAAAAAAATTTGGTTCAAACCGGTTTGATTTCCCAAAAACCGGTTTGAACCTATTAAACCCCTATATAACTAAACGAAAAAAAACCCTAACACATCAACACACTTCTTCTCTTTCATCTTTTCTTCTCCTCCAGTTCCTAACGCCAATTTCTCTACTTCTCTGGGTTCTCTCATCTCTTCCTTAACTCCTCCGCTGCTCGTTTCCAGTCTTTTTGTTATTATTAGTTAGGTCTGATTTGAGTGTTTTTTTGGGCTTGGACTATTAAAATTATAAAATTATAAAATTATGAAACTTTGGTTCAAAATTAGAATCCAACAACCCATCAAATTTAGTAACATATTAAAAAAGACTCATTAAGTCCATCAAACCAAAAAGCCCATTAGGCCCAAAACCGAAATGAACCGAACCGAATCGAATCGATTAAAACCAATTCAGTTCAGTTCGGTTGTCATTTCTTAGTCGGTTTAAACCGGTTCAATTTTGGACGAACCGAACCGAACCGAACCGAACCGTGCCTACCCTTAACACTAGCCAACCCCACACCCAAACGAGCACCACCCAGTCCACCCCCACCTAGTCGAACCCAGAGAACTCCTAAACCCATACCAAATTGACGACGACGAAGAAGAAGAGAAGAGAGAAAGCGATCGATGAAGATGAAGATGTTGAGATGAGAGAGAAGAGAGATCGTGAGAGAGAAAGGAGATATTTTTTTTATTCAGAAGGAGGTGAGAGAAAGAGAAGAGAGATCATGAGAGAGAGAAATTATGTTTGTCTAGTTTAATTTTATATTTTAATTAGTTTTTATATTTTATATTTTAATTTTAATTTTAATTTTAATTGAAATTTAAAAATCTGAGTTCCATATATTATAATATATTAACAATAATAATAAAGAAAAATAAATTAAAAATATGGGTAGTTTAATTCATTTTTGTTTAATTGGAATTGTAGGTAGTTTAATTGTTTAATTTGAATTTGAAAATCTAGGTTCCATATATTTTTAATTTACTTTTTCTTTATTATTATTGTTAATATATTCTAATTTTTATTTTTTAAAGTTCATTATTATTATTATTATTATTATTATTATTATTATTATTATTATTATTATTATTATTTTCAAAGTTTATTATTATTATTAATAATTATTTTTTTAAAAATAATTAAAGTTATTAATATTTTTATTTTGATTTGTTTGGATATTAGTCAAACATGTCAAATGGTATTAATATGATATTATTATATTTTTCCTATCTTTAATGCAATTATTAATATATTCAGGGTATGTAAGTGTAATTTGTCACTAACGTCCGTTTCACTTCTGTCAATTTTTATAAATTTATGGAAGTTCAGAGGGTTAAGTACCAAGAAAGAAAATTCAGGAGACACTATGCAACTGCGCTATAAGTATAGGGGGCAACGGTGCTATTAACTGTATATATTAAGTTCAGTACCGGGTTATATCAATTGTATATTTTAGAGTATTATATGTCACTATTTGATCTATTTTATGTCAGTATGTTAGATATATTGGCAAAACATACCGGTCTATGTTGTACAGATACTCCAAACTGGGGAGGGAACTCGTATCGAACTCGTATCCTATCCAGATACGTCTCGGATACGTATCTGATATACCATTTGACGTATCAGTTGATACGCCAAGGATACGGTAAAGATACAATGAGGATATATTTGGGGCAAATTTTAATTATTTTAGTTAAAACTATGGTCAAATTATAATTTTATAAAGTTGAGGGTTAAAATATAATTGTTTAAAATAAATCTCAGACTAAGTTTCTACTTTTTAGGGTTCGTCTCTTATATCATAAATATATTTATATAGAAAATGTTTTGAATGAATTATTGGATTATGTTTTTTCAAATAAAAATAAATATATATATATTATTTTAATTGACGTATCCGTATCCTAATTTTTAGAGATTTTACCGTATCTATGTATCGTACCGTATACATGCAACATATATACTGGTTGATGTATCGGTAATTTTGGATTACTGATAATTGTGAAATTAAATTACAATCCAGTGTATTTTTTATATCAACCCATCAAGGTTTGATAACAGTGTGATGTGAATCCAATTGGTGAAAATGGGGATGAGGATTTTTGGGGAGAGGTATATCCATCCCCATCCCCAGTTCTTCATTTTTCCCCGTTTTTTTCCAGGGGAGAGGTATATCCATCCCCATCTCCAGTTCTTCATTTTTCCCGTTTTTTTTCATTTTTCCGTTTCCCCCGGTCCCCCATTTTCTCGTTTCTCCATTTAACTAAAAATTACATAAAGTGTTTCAAATAATTCAAAGTTTAAAACTAAACCAACTTCATATGGAAGTAATACAAACTGTTTTTTAACAAAATAACTTCATATAATAGATAATCTAAAGAGATTAACAGCCAATTCATTGTCAAATACTTTGAAAAATCTCTAAGTTAATGTTTTGAAGGTAAAAAAAATAAATGTGTTTATATACCTAGGGTTTTTTTTTTTAAAAAAAATATATATATATTATAATTATATTTATATATGTTTGGGGGAAATGAGGAAATGGGGAAATGGGGAAATGGGGAAATGGGGATGGGGAGGTGTCCCCCCATCCCCATTTCCATTTCCATTTCCATTTCAATTTGGGGATGATTTTCATCCCTATCCCCCCCATTTCCCTATTTCAAAAAAAAAAAAAAAATCTTCAAATGTGGATGAGGGAGCGGGGATTTGGAACCTCGGTAAAAAGTGTGCATCTTTAACCGTCAGAGCTTTTTTATTATATCAAGATAGGGATATTAAGATTTTAGTCCATCTAGTTTGTATTTATCTAGATTTGATCCACTAGTTATCTAACAATATCTAATCTAGTCCCTACCGTCCAATTTTGTTGGTTTTTCGTTGACTTTTGTTAGGTCAACAAGGACATTATGGGAAATTTGATAAAAGTTTCTAGAAACTGGTCTAGAAGAAGGGTAATTTAGGAATTTCATAATTAAACAAAATTAATAAATTAAACTAAAATAAATTAAAAAATAAAAAATAAAAACATCCATCAACCATAACACAAATCTGGATCAAACTATCTCTCCAACGATGTCTCAACTCTCTCAATCAATAGAGAACTTTCATCCTTTTTCATCAAATCAAAAATCAAAAATCAAAATCAAAATCAATTCCAAATCAAATTCAAAATCAATGCTATCTCTCAATTCTTTCAATCAACATAGAACTTGGATGGTGCACGACGGCAGTGGGAGGGTGCGGCGGTGGAGGAGAGGTTGTAGCGGCGATTGAGCTTTGGTGGACGGCGTGCGATGACAGTCGGAGCGCATACCTAACAAAAAAAAAAAAACTTCCCCAATTCTTCAAATCCAAATCCCTAACTTCTTCTTTCACTAAATCTTCGATTCCTTTCAAAAACTCTTTCCCATACTGAAGCTCAACACAATCTCCAACTTGGGTAGGCTATCAATCATCTCGGCATCGACCCCCGCCACCGTGTTGCTGAAGACAACACGAATGGTGTTGTTGTGGGCGTCAAGGAAATGGATCTTGTCCGGGAAGTCCCAGAACTTAATGGTACTAATTTTTACTTCAAAAGTAGTGAATTACAATTTCGTTTAAAAAATTTTGTTTTAATTTCTTTTATAAATTTTTGTTTTAATTTCTTTTTATAAAGTTTAACTAAAATATGATTTTTTAATTAGTTTTTTTAAATATTTTAATTTTAATTTTAATTTACTTTTATTTTTTAATTTTTTATTTAATTAAATATAAAATTACCATACTACCCTTCATTAGAAACCTATTAAGGGCATTTCGGTCATTTTATTCTCTGACAATTTCAGTCCGTTTGTTTTAACGGAATTTCTAACAGAATGACTAAAGTTAGTAATTACTAAAACCAATGGACTAAACCCAGATTAACGCTAACTAGAGGGACTAAAATCATAATAACCCTATCAGGATATTCAATCACAACCACACATTCACAGTGGGTCCACAACCCCACATTAATAAATAATCATACTCATATCCAATGTGTGACTGTGGTTGGACGCCCTTACGGCTTACCTCTTATATCAAGATCGTACTTACCAAAGAACCACATTATATACATATATATATATGGATTTAGATCCTCTATTGATCTGATCTATTTTTTAACCTTTTTAAAACATGTGATTGGTTGTTGGTAAAGTGGTTGTGGAAACCAATCATATCTTGACCATACAATCATTGTAATGTTTATGTGTCATGAGATTAGATTAGGTCAAAAAGAGAACAGATTACTAGATGATTCAAATTCATATATATATATATATATTATAATTTAAAGTACCATAACAGTATTTGATACAGAATATATTACACCGGTGGACATCTGTTTATATTGGTTTTTACTTTATCCATATTTATAATAAAATACTGATTTTGTGTTACTGTGTTTAACATTTTGTATTGTTTGATATCAATTATTTGATAAATAATATTACATCGGTGTGTGATAGATCTTTGTTTGATATACTAATTATAGTTATATAAATATCAGTATATATACTGATTATTTATATTTTAAAGGTTGAGGTGTGTTATATATTATATTTGATATATATATATATATATATATATCCTTATGATATATATTAGTCGTTCTAAAATATTTGATTTGGTTTGTGGAAGTGATTGCCAAATCAACTATGAACCCTCAATTGTGAGTCAAATGAATACCCCAGCAGTAAATCATTTATGTCTCCGATTTCGGTTCTTATGAACCATATGAAGAAACCAGAGAAATTCTGTGGTCTGAATTTCAAGAGATGGTAATATAAGATGTTGTTCTACCTGACCACATTGAATCTTGCGAGATTCTTAACTGATGAGGCTCATAATGCCAATATTGGTAACATGTTGGATGTGTAAGTTTAAAGTGGTGATTATTGTCAAAATTAATTCTTTTGAACTTTAAAATTATAATTATCAATTTCATGATGATTTATTTTTATTAATTCCGGATTAATTGAAATATTAAATTTTGAATTCAAAACAAAACTGATTTGACTTTAATATTGCCAATTTTAATGAGAATTAATTTTCATATTAATTCAGTTGATCTCTTCCTGATATTATGACAGATAGATCAAACGTGAACACGAGTGTTCCCCTAAAGACTCCAAAAGCTAAACCAAGTGTAGGAATAGACATTTCGGATGTTTATTCTTTGATTGTGGGTGAAATACTTGTTGGGATTATGCTCGATAGTAAGAGTGTAATAATGTATTTGACAATCTTTTCATATTAATAAAGTTATTTCTAGTTTAACTAATCTTATAGCATTTATAGTTTAATTATTGTAATTGTCAAAAGTAAATAATCATAAGGTCAAAAGACTATGAGAAAAGAAGAATTGTTCATATAGCTAGATATGTATGAGGTATCCACAATTCTTTAATTAGTCTTGAATAATATTCACAACTTAAGATAAAGGTTGGACGCCTTTATCTTGTTAAAGTTGTAGATTCTTTTACTAGCATTTGAGTGGGATCAAATGTGTTATGATGAGTCTAAAATCATCAAAGTGTGGGGTCTTTGGGTAAAAGAATCTAGTGCACTGGGTGCATTGAATTGGATCACAATGAAGTACTTTATCTAGAACCGTCAATGGATACAAGTTTTCATTTGAAGACAATCGGAGAGTCTATCTCAATCCTGAGATAAATGATAGACTTATAGTTGCAAGTGTTATCATTTGAGCTATTAATAAGTACGATTATGTAGCATAGTCTATCCTCGATAGTTTGGTGGTTTTCATTTATTAATCGATAGAAGACTTCATTTATAGATATGGACATCATGACTCCATTTATTAAATGAGAGTAGAATATCATCATATGAATGTTTTGAATTGGATATTAAATCCTAACGTTAAGTTTTCAATAGTGTCTATTGAAACATGGCTTCTGGACAAGTCAAAATATCCAAGTTCAAAATGTGGTCATATGAGTAAATATGGTAACTTGGAGTGCTATAGGCAGTCTATGAGCTCTTGGCGATTACTGATATTCTTCACGAGGATACACTTTCTCCAATAAGGTTGTCTAGGGTATGAATGAGTAACATCAACATATTATATCTTTATTTAAGAGTTCAATTTTAGTGGAATGAACTAAAATTAAATAGATTGGACCTAAGTGAATCATTTGTTGATTGTGATTGGGTTGTGTCTATTGGAGCTTAAATTTAGATAGCCCGCCAAGATCCCCAATCCACACGAACTTGCATGGATTACTTGATATATTATACAGGACCAATTTAGTGGTCCATTTAGAATTGTATTGAGGCATGTTGACTCGTTTCTTTTTGTAAGAAAGGGTCTAGTTCACATATGAACTTTTTATTAAGTTCCAATGGATTTAATAAAATAAGAAAAATAATATATAGGCCCATATATATGTGTTGGGCGGCAAGGCTATTTAAAATAGCTTAATTATATTATTTAATTAAATAACAATTAATTAATTTGTTGATTAATTAATTATTTAATTAAAAGTCAAAATCTTTTTCCTAGTAGGAGATGGTCTCCCAAAATAATACTATTGTTAGTAGTATAATTAATATTAAAGACTATATTTGATAAGTAGATAAATAAAAGGAATTATTTATCTAATCAAAGTAGAAAGTCTTTAATATGGTTACAAATACACTATTGAGTTGGATTAGGAGTTTTGGTGTAGGAAAGAATTCTTTTTGGAAAAAGATTCTTGGTCACCAAGTAAATCTACCTAGGGATAAAGTTCTTCTTTGAAAAGGATTCTTAACTACCAAATAAATCCACCTAAGGAAATGATTCTTGCTAACCAAGTAAATCCTTCTTAGGAGAGGATTTATAATCCTAATATTTTTCCAAGAGCAAATTCGGCCAACCCTATATGTATATAATTTTGGCCAGCTTTAGAGAAAAAACTTAGAGAGAATTTCGACTAGCCCTAGTCTTTTTTAGAGAGAAGATTTCGGCTACTATAGAATTTTAAGGGAGAAAAATCTGATTTTACTCTAGACAAAATTCGACAAACTCTAAGAAATAGTGTGTGATTCGGGAAAGAAGAAAAGGAAGAAAGAACGCTTAGTTTTCGATAGTACACTAGTAGCCTTTACATCAAAATGTTTTGTGTACAACATCGAATCAAGGTTCACACGAGTTTCAATCAAATTGATTGACAATTCACAAGTGACCTAACATTCATTGTTTTCTTCTTGGAGGATTATTGTAACTAACAAAGAGAAAGATTTTGTTTGTTTCCATCCTCAGGCATACAATTAAAAGGAGAGGGAGCCCACACTCCTAGGTGATTCACGTTCGTGATTGGATTGGAAGATCTTACGGAATCAATTCGGCGCTTCTTCAATCGTCACGAGAAAAAGGTACTACACTTTTTATATACATCAATTAATCTACGGTTAAGGTTCTTGTTATTGAAAAATGGAATTTTTTTATTTATACGCAAACCCTAATTTTCTAAATTTCTAATTTTCTCACGCTTCCATTGCGTTTTGAACCAATTTTCCCTACAGTACCTATTGTGTTGCCAAGTGTGGCAACATCGACTCTGGCCATCAACTTATTTCTGAGAAACATGGACGAACTGGTGATGACCCAGTATGTGAGTCACTGGAACTTTTAGTGGTTGCAACAAAAGATGTTGTTCTATTTAACTGCACTGAATCTAGCTAGATTCTTGACTAGAGATGCTCGTAAACCCAATAGTGGTTGAGAGCGAGAGGTTTAGGTATGGAAGGCTGTGGTCATATGGAACCATTTGGATTTTGTGTCGAAACTACAAATTGAATGTTGTTTAGCATATACTATACAGCCAAAGAGCTGTAGGAGTCATTAGACCGGAAATACAATACTGGGGATATTGGATCCAAAAAGTTAGTTGTGGGCCGGTTTCTTGATTACAAGACGAGGGACTCCAAGACAGTTATGAGTCAAGTCCAAGAGCTTCAGGTGATTTTGCATGAGATTCATGTCGAAGAGGTAACCCTAAATAAAACCTTCTATGTGGCAGTTGTCACTAAAAAACGATCGATGTGGTGAGTATAAAGCACCGTTTGGTGAATTCCGTGCACAACATGAAATCATATATCAAACCACTGTGTCGTATCAGCAAACAGAGTTGTTGAACGGAAAGATCATTCCTTGAAAGGAATGATGAATGCAATGTTGATAAGTTCAGGATTGCCTCCGAACATGTGGGTTGAAGCTATATTGTCTACCAATTACATTTTAAATAAGGTACCATGAAATAAAGTAGATAATACCTCAAATTAGCTATAGAAAGGCTATAAATTCTTATGAATGTGGCGGTGTCTTACCAAAGTGGTCGTACCTACACCAAAGATGGTGAAAATATGTCTGAAAACTGTTGATTGCATTTTCATTTGATATGCACATAATAGTATGGCTTATCGATTTTTGGTGTATAAGTCTGACATTCCAGATATACATAAAAACATGATAATGGAATCTAGAAATGTGTCGTTCTTTGAACATGTATTTTCATGTAAATCCAATGATGAAGCAAGTTCGTCAAAACGAACACATGCTGAAAGTGACGAGGACCAAGAACAAGAAAATAAAGTTGAAGATGAACCTAGATGTAGCAAAAAAGCTAGGACGGAAACATCTTTTGGTCCAGATTTTCTAACCTATTTGTTAGAAGGTAAACCTCGAACTTTTAAAGAAACAGTGAGCTCTACAAAATGATTCTTGTGCAAAGAGACTATTAAAAGCGAAATTGATTCCATTCTTTAAAATCATACCTGAGAATTAGTGGACCTTCCTCCGGGATGTAAACTGCTAGAGTCCAAATGAATTTTCATGAGGAAAATGAAAACAGATGGATCAACTGATAAGTATAAGGCTATATTTGTAATTAAAAGTTACAATCCACGATAAGGCTTAGATTACTTTAATACGTATTCTCCTGTGACGAGAATAACCTTAGTTAGAATTATACTTGTAATCGCAGCTTTGTAAAATCTTGAAGTACATCAAATGGATGCGAAAATAGCTTTCTTAAATGAAGAACCAGATGAAGAGATCTGCATGGAACAACCTGAGGGCTTTTTAGCTCCAGGGCAAGGAAAGAAAATCTGCAAGTTGGTGAGGTCTTTATATGGTTTAAAGGAAGCATAAGAACAATGGCAATGGAAATTTGACAATGGTATGATGTCAAATGGTTTTAAGATCAACGAATGTGACGAATGTGTTTATATCAATGACACATGAAATATGTATGTCTGTAGAAGCTGAAAAATCTACAATTAATTGAATCACCGAGGCAGGCACTGGCAACCTACAAGATAGATAGGAAACTAGCAATCGTTGAGTCACATAGGGGGAATGGTCTCGTATAAGTCGATATAGGTTATAGTATAAAAGATTGAGTTTTTCTAGCAAGACAGAGACTAGGGTAGAGATATTTGTGGTAATCATCAGGGTGGTAGACTTAGACCATCATGGAGATAATCGAGATGATTGTTGTGGTGGTTGACTTAGACCATCCTGGAGATAATTGATATGAGGAGTTCGACATTGACCTACCTGGATGATCGATATGAGGAGGTCAACATAGATCAATTTGGAGAAGGTCGATACAAGAGGTCAATATAGACCTACCCGGAAAAGGTCGATATACGGGGAGGTCGACATAGACCGTTGATAGGTACATTTATGTACTTATTTTAGTCTCAATATTCCTAAATTTTGTTCTCGGTTTCGAGCGTTTTTGTGTATGTAATATGTGTTTGAGCCTTGTGTATGTTCATTTCCCTAAAGTTAGGTGTTTGAACTTAAAGTGAAGCTTAGAAGTCAAAAAGGAAGAAAAATAGTTAAAATTGGGATTTAGCCTAGACTGTGAGCTCTAATTACGAGTTATAACTTGTAGATCCAAGTTGCAGATGTTCCCCAGAGAGAACTGTTACTTCAAACTGTGACATTAACCAGAAGGACCAAGTAGCAGATAGTTTCCAGACGAGATTGCAAGTTCTACCTCACAGATTATTGTCGTAGATGTCTCCCAGAAGATACTGCCAAGTCAGACTATAACCTTATGCCAGCATATCCAGATCTGCTACTTCAAACTACGAGTTTCAACTCGTAGATCAAAGTCGTAGATGCACACCAGAGGAGACTGGTACTTCAGACTGAGAGTTCAAGCCAATAGAAATAAGACGGCTACCAGATCTGCGAGTTCCAACTAGTAGATCCACCTGGTAGAAGTTGCTTATAACTTATTGCCATATAGATTTGTGAGTTACAACTAGTATAGCCAGATCTGCGAGTTGGAAGTTCCAACTCACAGATTTGTGGCGGCAGAACTTTATCCACTTGCAAATCAATATATTTTTAGGGGCAAACATGACTTTTCACACCCAATTGGTGCTTTAACCTTCAAACACTATAAATACACCATTTTTTGTCATTAGAATATCATATCTTCCAATATCCAATCTTGGATACACACCAACACCATCTCTTATTCTTCAACACCATAAAAGAGAGAGAGGAGCTTCAAAGACTCCATGAAGGGTTCTATTCCATGGATGTCTTACCACCACCATCTCTACACTTCCTTCATTCATCTTTGAAGTAGATTTCAAGGAGAAAGGAAAGCAAACGAAATAGAGATCTTGGTTATATCTAAACTCTTCTCTTTATT
Source organism: Dipteronia dyeriana (assembly GCA_032871835.1). Taxonomy (NCBI): domain Eukaryota; kingdom Viridiplantae; phylum Streptophyta; class Magnoliopsida; order Sapindales; family Sapindaceae; genus Dipteronia; species Dipteronia dyeriana. The sequence goes on from CM065295.1 coordinate 15,194,226, forward strand.
TTATTTTCTATTTCTTTGATGTGTAATCCCCGATAGAGAATATTGCAAACCAACACTTAGCTTATTATATATGGTATTTACTTATATTCAATTTGGATCTTGACTTTATTCATTAAGCTAATACTATATCTCTCTTTTCTTGACATGTATGTTGGTGAATGAGTAGGAATTAAAATGTTTTGCATAAGTGAGACTTTAGATTGAAACAAATGAAATAGTGTAACTTAGTGTCTCACTCTTGTTTGCATGTTAGTGATGAAAGAGAGTCGATATGTATGAATTGATTTGAGTGAAAGAGCACATTTGTGTTCCGATTGGTTAATCGTGAATGGATATTTAACTCTTGAATAGAGGTAACTTGGTTTATGCATGCTTATGCTAGATTAGGTTGTTTGGTGTATTGTTCATGTGCGTAATGGGTCTAGATCTACACATAATTGCTCATTCTATGCCTTTGGTTGAGTGATGCGAATCGATTTCAGTATTCCTTAATCAACAAATGATTCGTAACAATAGATGATTTGGTTTCAGAATCCTTAATCAATAGAACTAGCCCTCGAATCCTTATGAATAATGCTTGATTGTTTATTATCAACATGACTAGCTTGTGTGTTTGGTGAACTTATGTACCCATTGTAACCATTATCTTGCATCTCCTTAAGTCACATTTATTTTTATAGCTAGGGTGTTTTGCCTTTAAGAGTAGACTAACTTTAATTGCTTTGTAGTGTTATTGATTAGAAATGCAAGCACCCGATTACATTTCTATCTTTAGTTTAATTTAATTTAGTTTAGTTATTTCACACCTCACACACCATTCACTTTATGCACACACATCACACACACCATTCTAACCTTTTCCATGCTCTATTTACATTGCTTTCAATAACGCTTTAGTAAGAGACAATTAAACAAATTCCACCTCTTTGTGAACGATACCCTCGCTTGCCATTTTACTTGTGTTCAAACAGTATAGCACATTGCGTAGGAACAACTTTATAAATATCATTTGAACTGCAATTTGGTAACGATATAAAAAGCGAGTATCAACCGTTTTGGTGAAGGTCGATATAAGGAGGTCGGCTTAAACCAATATAGAGAAGGTCGATACGGGAAGTTGATATAGACCTACTTGTAAAAGGTCGAGGTGACCGTCGAGGAAGTCACCAGATTATGTTAAATGGGGATATGTTTGCCGATCATGTGAACCGAGCAACAACTCAGTAATGGCATGAATTACGAAGCTATAGTTTGTTCCAAAACTTAGAGAGCTCACCCCCCTTTTTGAATGTGAGGTGGTTGCTATTTATAGGAGGAAGTGAGTGAGCTAACATTTGACACACTTAATAGCATTAAAGTAGACGTCACCAAATTAATGGAAATGATTTTGATGTTACAGTCTTAATAACATTGATGTAGACGCTATAGTCTTAATTATGAAATATTCTCTAACGGTTTAACTTGGTCCAAGTATGACTTTGAATGATGTGGATCTTTTTATTGGGCTTTGTTTATATGGCCTTTGGCTTCATTAGGTCTTAGTATTTGTGTTATTTTTTACCATTACAGTTAGCCACCACTCTCTAAGTCAAAGTTTTCGAGTTAGAGAGTAGTTGAGGTCGGGTGTGTATGTCAAGCGGGTCGAACATGTCTAGCGTATCTCGAGTAAGTCGAGTGTGTTGAACAAGTCGAGTGGTTAGAGCATGTCAAGCAATTGCTTCTTTAGTAAAAAAATTATAGGATCGAGGATGATGTCGTTGATCGATAGTTTTTCTCGTTCAATGATTAGCGGGGCCCCACGGTGGGTGCCAAATTATAGACGCTGAAAAATCCATAATTAATTGAATCGTCAAGGTGGGCACCGACAACCTATAAGATAGATAAGAAAGTAGCGATTATCGAGTAACAGAGGTGGTGGTCTCGTATAGGTCGATATAGATTGTAGAATAGAAGATTGAGTTTGGCTAGCAAGGGGGTTTACGTAGACCAAGGTAGAGATATTCGAGGTGGTCGACTTAGACCATCAAGAAGATAATCAAGATGATTGTCGTGGAGGTCGACTTAAACCATCTTAATGATAACTAAGATAGTCGTCTAGGAGGTCGACTTAGACCGCCCTAGAGATAATCTATACGAGGATGTCGACATGGAGTCTACATAGACCAATCTGGAGAAGGTGAGGTTTACATAGACCAACCTGAAAAAGGTCGTGTTATTGGAAAATTCTAAGTAACATGACACGTCATCAAAAGACTAAGGTCGAGAACACCACGTCACTAGGGCTTAGTCAGATTAAATCAGCACAAACAGGACCAAGCAAACCTGACCAAATAACACATATGATCGGATTAGAAAACCCGATAATGTTGTCAAGAGGGTCGAGACCAAAGGTCAGGATGAATCAATGATCGGGGAAACAAGAATGGTCGAAAAAATAGACGATCGGACGCATGACATATGGATAGCACCCAGATTCATTGGAATCACGACTCAAATACGTTAAAAAGGAGTCTGATTTGAACAAGGCTTTTGAAAGCGTACTCTGATAAGGAAACAAACTTCCTTGTAGTTATCAGAGTCTAGATTAAGAAAAAGAGCACGACACTAAGAAGTTAGAATTTTATTAAATGACAGAAACTTTCCTTACTTGTACATTGAGAATTAGGGTTCTATACATGTATAAATAGACCCAAGAAACACCCAAAAGGATTAAACCCGTAATTTTTAGAAAGAAGGCAAGAGTGTTTGAGTGTGTAATCTTTTTTTATGTATAGTGAATTTTTGTTGCTGTAATCGGCAGCCGTTGACGTTTTCCCGCGTTGGGGTTTTACCACGTAAAATCCTACGTCTTATTTATTTTTCTTATTATCTTTTATTTGTGCTTAGCCATTACTTTGCTCTAATTGCGTGACGAAAGACTGATCCAGAAATCACCGTCAACAACTGGCGCTAGAAGAAGGGGATGAACCTCTGACAATATTTTGTTTACATAATTAATTACGAAGAAACTCGGGTAAAAATGGCATCATGGACACTGGAAGAGACATAAGTCAATCTCCCCACAGTGTCGACACAACACATGAGACCAATGACCAGAACCTTACGGATGTCGCACTATAGGAGGAGATCCACCCGTAAGGACCGTACCATCCGTCAGGATTGACATCGTTACCGTTACAAGTGCGACTGTTGGCATCTCCCCAGAAGCATTCAAACAGATCCAGGAATACTTGTAAAAAGTCATTGAAGATGTTGCCAAGCAAGGAATAAGTATATCAACCACGACTAACCTAAGTTTGTCGTACCAACTTTCCACGCCAATTGTGGCCCATGATCCAAGGATACATTCCAAGATTGTAGAAATCTCCCCAGAAACATCCCAGAAACCTGGAAGGGATGAGGCAAAATATCACGGAAGGAGGGGGCATTCACGTAGGAGAAGTGACTGAGAAGATCGGATAACAAGGCAACACAGAGAATCTAGTTCACAGAAAAATGTGGAGAGATACAACGAAGCAAAAACTTACCCCGAACGCGGGTATAAGTATGATGACCAAAAGAAAAGATCCTGCTCGCATTCAATTGACGGTGAAACGGCCCCTAGAAGATGCAGAGAACCAACCTTGGTGATCAAGTATGACTCTTTTAGCACTCAAATCAGCGGGAGTCCCCAAGGATTCATATGGGCTAACTATCCGTTGGAGATTCAACGAATGTGGAGAGCCGGAAGGGGAGTGAGAAATTCTTCTTAGAAGGATAAAAGCCCTTGAATAGAGGCAAATCTTGAGAAAAACTCTGATCAGGAACTTCGGAAGCCTGTTTCCTGATTCAATAAGACAGAGCGGTTTCTCGGAGAAGTTCAGAATGCCACATGTGGAACAATTCAAGGCTAACATCGACCCATAAGAGCATGTGAGGAGGTATCAAAGTGCAATGGCGTAATATGACTATGATGACGCCCTCATGTGTCACATGTTTCCATAAACATTGGGAGATCAGGGGTTGTGATGGTTTGAAGGGTTGCCCGTGGGTTCTATTAGAAACTCCAAGGAGTTGGTGCAAGCATTCACCAGACAATTCATGAGGAATATCCAGCGAAGGAAGTCTATATCGATTTTATCGACTCTGAAGCAAAGGAATGATGAGAAATTGAAAGTCTATCTGACCAGATTCTCACAAGAGATGTCAGAAGTTCAAGATCCCAATGATGATGTGGTGGTATTAGCATTCGTCAATAGTTTACAACACAACCATCTGACCCTAAGCCTGAGGCAAAGGGGACCGACCACATACACTAGCATGGTAGACCATGTCGGAGGGTACGCCATGGCGAAGGAAGAACAATTGGCCCATGGCGGAGAACTTATACACCAGGGTTGGCTCGAAAGCAGTCAGAAGAATAAGGACAGTAACTCAAAGAATGGTAGCAAAAGGGAGCAAAAAGATAACGAAGGAAAAGGTAAAGATGGAAGAAAGAAGGATGATAGAGGTGCTAGGCAATTCAAAAGGCAATCTACCAACTACATTCCGTTAGCTAGAGGACAGGAAAAAAAATCCTAAACATGATAGAGGATAAGAATCTATACAACAGACACCACTAAGTACTGCAGGTTTCACTAGGAAAATGGTCATGAAACTTCTAGGTGCTACCATTTGAGGGATTTTATCGAGATGCTGATTAGAAAATGGTACCTTAAGAATATGATCCTTAGGGATAGAGATGATATGGGTAAGAATGCTGTGATGGATGAGCGAGATAGAAGAAACAGAAGTCAAAAAAGGGACCCAGGAAATGTAAGCCATACACCGGGAGTAGTAGCCGGGAGAGAATGTCCGAAGTTAAAGAAGTCATGGATGGGTAGAGAAACCTAAAGATAAATCTGTTAGGACCTAATCAAAAGAAGCTCAAACAAGGTTGAGACCCTATAATTTTTACCGAAGCAGACTCCCATGCATCTAAAGTAAGGCCAAATGACGAGATTGTGGTGTCGATTCGTATAGGACATAGGGAAGTAGGAAGGGTACTCATCGACAACGGAATCTCGATAAACATTCTCAGTATGAAAGTATTTGACCAACGCAGGCTGTAAAGAATAGATTTCTAGCCACTCAAAGTTTCTCTAAGATGCTTCGGAGGAGCAGATGTGAGGTCGCTTGGAATGGTGAAGCAGTCTGTGGAGATTGGTAGCTCTCCTTGCACCAAGACAATGTTACTGGATTTTGTGGTTGTGAACGTATAGAATTGGCCATACAATGCCTTACTGGGCCGACCCTTCTTAAACAAGACAAAAGTTATGACCGCCATTTACGCATTAATGGTTAAATTCCCTACAGAGGGAGGAGTGGGATTCATGAAAAGTTCGTAGGAGTGGGCACGAAAGGAGAATTTGGCCAATACATGGAGAAAGCTGAGTCGGGAGTAATCAAGTGTACACCCTCAAGGAGTATAAAGACCAGAAGATAGATGACATGGAAATCAAAGCAAAAACTTCGACCCTGTTTGACCTGGACCCGAGGGAGACCCCTTCCAAAGATAGGATGAACCGACTATAGAGGTCGCCATTGATGACAACAGTCCCGAGAGGACTGTAAGACTCGAGGCTCGACTGACGAAGCAATTGCAGAATGAGATGGTTGGACAGTTAAAAGAATACAAAGATATATTTTCATGGAAACATGAGGATAAGCCAAGAATCGACCCGAAGATAATTTCACATAGCTTAGCGGTTGATCTCTACCGCAAGCCGGTTGTCCAGAAAATAAGGCGATTCAACCTAGAGAGAAGCAAGGCGATCAAAAAGGAAGTAGAAAAGCTATTGGCAGCAGAATCTGTGAGGGAGGTAAAATACCTTGAGGGTAGCCAATGTGGTTTCGATCAAAAAGAAGAACGACCAATAGAGGATGTGCGTAGATTTCATAAACCTCAACAAAGCGTGTTCGAATGATAGTTTCCCCCTCCCTCACATTGACCAGTTAGTGGATGCGACTGCCAGCCATGAATTATTGAGCTTTATGGATGCATACTCGGGATATAACCAGATTCAGATGTTTGAACCTGATAAGGATAAGACGTGTTTTACTACTGACAAGGGTTTGTATTGCTATAAAGTCATGTCCTTTGGTCTCAAAATGCCGGAGCAACCTACCAGAGATTGGTGAATAAGATGTTCACCCGATATATTGGCCGAAACGTGGAAGTATATATGGACGATATGCTAACTAAAAGCATAACGTCGAGAGAGCACGTAGGGGACCTCAGGGAAACATTCAGACTGTTGCGAAAGTACGACATGAATCTCAATCCAAAAAAGTACATTTTCGGAGTGCCCTCGGGGAGATTCTTAGGCTTCCAAGTCCACCAGAGGGGGATAGAATTAAATCCAGAAAAAATAAAAGCATTAGTGGAGATGAGGTCCCCGAGGACGTTGAAGGAAATTCAAAGACAAACATGGTGCTTAGCATCTCTGAACCGATTCATCAACAAGTCAATTGATAAGTGTCTCCCTTTTTTCAAAGTAATCAAGATGGGGAAAACGGTGGAATGAAGCGCTGAATGCCAACAGGAATTCAAAAAGATCAAGGAATATCTGGGGAAAGCTTCAATACTGTCCACACCTCTTAAAGAAGAAGTACTTTACTTTTACCTGTCAGTGACACCTGTAGAGACAGGGTTAGTGCTAGTTAGACTGGATGAAGGAGTATAGAAACCGGTGTATTATACCAACAAAGTGTTGCTACCAGTAGAGATGAGGTACTCTCCAGCAGAGTAAATAGCACTGGCTCTGGTGACTGCAATCAGGAAGTTGAGACCGTATTTCCAAACGTACAGAATCGAGGTCTACACTAACTGCCCCTTGAAGCAAATTCTGTCCAAGCCCGAAGTGTCCGGAAGACTAACAAAATAGGCAGTGGAGTTGAGCGAATTTGAGATAGCATACCTACCAAGGGTGGTAATAAAGGGGAAAGTTACGGCTGACCTGATCACAGAATTTACTGAACCAAATAGCGAGGTAGTCAGGATGCTGAAAGAGAACGATGAATTCACGTGGAAACTACATGTAGATGGGTCATTAAACATGCATGGCAGCGGGGTCGGGATAGTCATATCTACCCCAGAAGGAGATCAAGTAGAGTGTGCCTTGCATTTTGACTTCAAAGCCACCACCAACATGGTCGAATATAAGAAACTTTTGAAATGACTCAGAGTCTGCACGGCCTTACGAGCAGATAAGCTAGAAATATTCAGTGACTCACAGGTGGTTGTGAATCAAATATTGTACGAATATCAAGCAAAAGATGGCAACATGGCCGCATATTTGAGGATAGCCAAAGCATTACTAGGAAGATTCAAGACATACAAAATCACCCAGATCCCTAGGGAGAGGAATGAAAAAGCAGACACTTTATTAAAATTGGCATCAGCCACCGTCGGTGTGCATTCAAAGACCATCCCAATTGCTCACCTCAAAAGGTCAAGTATCCAGGACCAAGAAGAGGTGTTGGAAGTAGGTGCAATTGAATGAGTTCAAATCACCTAGATGACCCAAATCAGGGAATACCTGAAAAATGAAACGCTTTCGACAGAAGAATCGAAGCAAAACGCCTCAAGTACAGGGCTATTAGGTATTCAATGGTCAGAAGGGAGCTGTACAGGAGAGGATTCTCGAAAGCCTTACAGAGATGTGTCTGCTCTATAGAAGGCAGACGGATATTAGAAAGCGTCCATAGGGGAGTTTGTGGAAACCACTTAGGAGGAAAAAGCTTAGCACAGAAAACTCTCAGACAAGGCTTCAATTGGCTGACCTTATTTCAATACGCTCAGGCTATCACTGAATAATGTGGGGGTTGTTAGAGGATAGATAACGACATAAAGAAGTCTCCTAAGCAATTGAGGAGCTTGTCACCACTTTGGCCATTTGCCATGTGGGGGTTGGATCTGATCGACCCAATGCTAGCTGCAACCATAGGTGGGGCAAAACACGCAATTCTGGTTGTAGATTACTTCACCAAGTGGGTTCAGACAGAAACGCTGGTATATATAACCGAAGCCAATACGATGAGTTTCGTCAAGAAGAACATCATCTACCGGTTTTGAATCCCAGACATGATAATTATGGACAATAGAACCCAATTTGACAGTGACAATTTTAGAAACATGTGTTAAGATTTCGACATAAGAAAGTATTACGCAACACCAGCTCACCCACAGACCAACGGCCAAACTGAAGCAGTGAACAAGATAATCAAGCACACCCTGAAGGCAAAAATAGATGCCAAAAAAAGAAGTTGGATAGACAAGCTACACGAGGTTCTGTGTGTTAGCGTTTATGCCCCAAACATGTAATTTGTAAATGGATTTATGAAATAAATAAAAAGAAAAGTTCAATTGATTCTTGTTGTGTTGTTTATTTTATAACTTGTGCATATTAATATCCTAGATTGTCTAATGTAATCTCAAACTGTGTATATGAGTGTCATATACAGATGGATACAGTAAGAGACGTGCAATCTAAATAGTCCATAGATAGCAATAAAGCTGGGTACTTTAATTACGGCTAATCTATAGCTGCGGTCCATTCCGTAATATACTGTGATTCTATCCTGAATCATTCATATGAGATATGTGAATGGAGACACCTTGTATGATGTGATCATATAGGATTGGACCATGATCTATATGAATCTCTCACCAAGATCTGTTTATCGAAGAGATTTGTATATATCAACTAATGATGGATATGTGAGTGATCTTAATCCTGAGTGTTTTATCGACTCCTTCAGGTTAGATTGTGATATTTGATATACCATGGGTGAGGTCATATGCAATTCCTAATCAATATATTATGTATGTTGGGATTGTTGTTTGACCTGTGGCTGGGAAGGTTTGTACATAATAGTGGAATCCACTCATTCTTGTGAGAAGTAGATGATAGTTCCCTTAAGGGTTGATTCGGGGCTTGGACAATATGAGTGCTCTCCTAATTCCGTGAGGAAATAGGAATTATTGTCCATTAGAGAATCAACGACACTTAAAGGATATATATAATTAGAGGGGTATAATGGACATTATGATCCAACTTTAATTATGAACTACTATGGAGGATCACACCATATGTAATAGCTATATCGATGGAGGATATATATAATTAGAGGGGTATAATGGACATTATGATCCAACTTTAATTATGAACTACTATGGAGGATCACACCATATGGAATAGTTATATCGATGGACACCGAGTTGTATCGGTCCGTGTAAAAACGTTTGCAGTTGAGAGAGTGTAGCTTCGGGTCTTTAGTGAAATAACACCGGAGTAAATAATCAAGAAATATTAATTAAAGAGTTTAATTAATAATTTCAAAGATTATTAAAGCTCAAAATACTGTGGGTCCATTAGATCCCCTTGCTAGCCCGATTTGATTTAGGTAACAATGGTCACGGTTAATTAATTGGATTGTCCAATTAATTGTGTTACGAAAGTGACACGTAATTATTTGGGAATTAATTAAATAATGAGATTAATTAATTAATTAATAATGGTGATTAAATTTATTAAATAATGAGATTATTTAATTATGTTATTAATCACAGAATGGAGGGTGTTAGTTGATATTTGATTTTAAATAGAATAAGATAATAAGATTATTTTATTTTATTAAATTAAATATTTGAAATTGAATTTAAAATGTTTAAATTCAAAAACAAATATTAATTATCTTTTAAAGATATGAAATATTTTTAAAAGATTTTTAAATCAAAAGAAATATTATCAGTTTTTCCAAAAGATATATTAGATATATTTTTATTTGAAAAACGGAATAATATTATAGATATCTAAACTGAAAAACACATGAATACAAATTAAAAGAAATTAGTGTGTGCGTGTGTTAAAAACTTAAAATCTCATTAACACACATTAATGATATACAACGCACATAGTAATGAGATTACATGCATTTTAAGTGCAAATGTGCGTGAGTGATATCAGTAATGAAAAAAAAAGGGATCAGAGTTGCACAACAAATTTCGATGTTCGTGCACTTTGAAACTAAAGAGAAAGAAAATATAAGATTTTTTTTCAACAACTAGAATGGTTCTAAGTTATTTTGTCTAAGAAGAAATGGTTTCTTCGTTTTTTCTCTACATCCTCCATTCAAGTTCCTGAGATCGTAACGTGTTCACACGCAGTTTCCAGTCTCGAGATATAGCGAGGAAGATCGAGTGATACAGACCAGGAGCATATCAAGAAGTGAAGGAGCCTCCAAACGTTGGTATGGTTCTAATATCTTCATCTGAGTATATCGATTTCAATTTCCTTAGTATACATATATTTATTATTGTAATAATTTTATATGTATAAGTTTCGAAAAAGAATTATGATTCAAAGTTCACTGGTTACATATCGTGTATAAAAAATTTAAAAACCTACTTCCGTTGCGTGACCGCTGAACGGGATTCCAACAATTGGTATTAGAGCCAATTTTCTTTTCGGAACATGAAATTATTTTCGATGCTCTTACATGTATTATTGTGTAGGCACTGTTTAAATTGACTGTATGTTGTTTTTGTATGTATTTTAAATTTATCAATTTATAAAAACATGATTGATCGTTAATTATATGGTACTGTAGATTTACGGTTCATGGGTTGTATATATATATATATATATTGTTTTTATTTATTTTCACTATTATTGTATTGTAAATAAAAAAATGTAACCTATATTGAAGACTTGGAAAAATCACGAAGAAGGATTCTTGAGATGAATCGGAGTGACCTGATGAGACTGGAAGACTCGGAAATTACAAGAAGACCAAGGAATGCCTTGGGGGTATTTTTGTAATTTTAGATTCAATTTTTGTAGGTTAAATAATCCACAGTACTCGGTCAATTCATGTATGCTTTATATTATGTGATGATAAAAGCATAATCATGCATACATATGCCATTTAGATTAGATGTGCCTACACAAATATATTTGATGTGCCTACACAAATATATTTGATGTGTCATACGTGCATCATAGCCTGATATTTTTTTTATATTTTTTAATGTGATTAAAATTGGTATATACATAATTGGGCTATGAAAATGAGATTAGTTTTGTAATGGTTAAAAAACTTGGTAATTCTCATTAATATTAATCTAGTTATTAAAGTTAGATTAACCGGGTCATTTATTAGGATTAATTTGATTAATAACCTAATACTAAATGATCCGAATAAAGTGTTAGAGTTTTAATAGTTAAAAATTGGTAAATACTAACATAATATTCTGACCTTAGTAAATAGTTTACAAAATTTTAGATTATTCACTAATAGAAAAGATTTTTAATTGTTAAAAATCATTAATAATTTATTAGTTAATTAGATTTTGATTTTATTTAGTTAATGCACTGGATAACTTGATTAAAGTTAGTCGTTTAATCTTGTAGAGTCTAGGTGCATTAACGGATAATAGAAAACCCTAATTTCAAAATAGTGAGTGAGAGAGAGATATATGACATATATATATCCCACAGTCTTCATCATTAGTTCAACACTGTGAGATCTGAGTGTGGCATCGTGAAGGCTTTGCTTTCGTGAGTCTAGGTGCATTAACGGATAATGGAAAACCCTAATTTCAAAATAGTGAATGGGATAGGGATATATGACATATATATATCTCACAGTCTTCATCATTAGTTCAACACTGTGAGATCTGAGTGTGGCCTTGTGAAGGCTTTGCTTTCGTCCTCCCTAAGGAGGGTTTCCACAAAGGTCAATACCAAGGTTGACTTCCTAACGGATAGGATTTCTGAGGGTATTTCGGGATTGACCGACCCTAAGGCACCAATTCTCGAGTTAAGCTCGTGAGATCTGAAATGATGGGTTACACTCACTAAGGTTTTGATTAAGTTTGTTAATTAAAAACCTGACTGAATAAACGATGGTTGAATGATATGGAATAGGAGTTATTCTAGAATATCATTTGATTGAGAATGTCTCGGTCCAACATGTAAAGAGTTGACCGACCCTAAGGCGGTATTTCTTTGTGGTATATTGGATTGTCGTGGTATAGTAACTAGTTTTAGGGTAGTTCTAGTTCGTTAAACATGTTCATGCATCATGTTTAATTAAATGATTGAATGAATGTTTTATTTATTTCAGTAATAATGTCTTCTGCATTACTTCAAATTCTCGAGAACGATAAATTAATTGGTGATAACTACACTAAGTGGAAACTTAACATTAATGCAGGTCACCAAAGACCTCTAGTTTGTGCTTATAGAGGAATGTCCTCCAGCACTTGCTGCACGAACTGTTCGTGAGGCATACCAGCGATGGGTCTCATCTGATAAGAAGGCCCGAACATATCTGTTGGCTTCAATGACAGACGTGCTTGTCACAAAGCACGAATCAATGACTTCAGCATTTGAAATCATGGAGTCATTGCAAGCTATGTTCGGGCAGCCCTCTGAGCAAAAACGACATGAAGTTGTTCGTTCCACTATACTTGCTCGCATAAAGGAAGATACGTCAGTTCGAGAACATGTTCTGAGCATGATGTCCTACTTTAACACGGCAGAAGTCAATGGTGGGGCCATTGAAAAACCCAATCAAGTGAGCATCACACTGACGACTCTTCCAAAGAGTTTTGATCAATTTAAAAGCAACTATAGGATGATCAAGCTAAAGTTCAGTCTCACACAATTGCTAAATGAGCTCGCTACATTTGGGTCCTTGACTAAGGACTGCAAGGGCAAGACCTGTGAGGCAAATGTTATAGAACCATCTTTCTCTAATAATAAGAAGAGGAAGAGGTCTGCTAGGAAGGGGAAGGGTAAGCCCAAACCTAAGAAGTCCAAAGCAAGAAGACGTCCAAGAAAGGTAAATATGATTTACTTGTTCTTGAGTCTTGTTTAGTGGAAGATGATTCTTCACCCTGGATAGTTGATTCAAGAAAACTAACCATGTTTGTTATTCTTTGCAGAGGACTGATTCTTGGACACAGCTAGATGAGGGAGCCTTCTCAATACGTGTAGGGTCGGGGGATGTCGTATCGGCCAAAGCAGTAGGAGCAATAAGATTGCAATTTTGTAATAGTTTTTTATTATTGAACAATGTTTTTTATATTCCTGGATTTACACGGAATTTGATTTCCGTTTCTAAGTTGTTAGAACAAAAATATTATGTTTCTTTTAATAATAAGTCTGTTATTATTGGAATGAATGGACTGAATATTTGTTCAAGAATTAATGAAAATAATTTGTATGTGTTAAGACCTTTAATACATACAACACTACTTAACATCGAAATGTTTAAGGTTGAAAAACCAAAAACTAAACGACATAAGATTTCTCTAGATAATGACACATATCTTTAGCATTTACGGCTTGGTCATATCAACCTTGACCGAATAGACAGACTAGTAAAAAAACGGACCTTTAAGTGAGTAAAAGCTTGACACCTTATCTGTCTACGAATCTTGTCTAGAAGGTAAGATGACTAAGAAACTTTTTACTAGAAAAAGGCTTAGAGCTAAAGAACCGCTAGAGCTTATACATACAGACATTTGCGGACCGATGAATGTTAAAGCTAGGGGTGGTTATGAGTATTATGTCACCTTCATAGATGATTACTCAAGATACGGATACGTCTACCTAATACAACGGAAGTCGGAAACATTTGAAAAGTTCAAAGAATTTTGAGTTGATATTGAGAATCAATTAGGTAAGACTATCAAGTCACTACGATCGGATCGTGGAGGTGAGTACCTTGCCCAAGAGTTTGAAGACTTCATGGTCGAGCATGGGATAGTTTCCCAACTCACAGCTCCCGGTACATCTCAGTAAAATGGTGTAGCGGAGAGGAGAAATAGAACCCTAATGGAAATGGTGAGATCTATGATTATTTTCTCATCATTGCCAAATTCCTTCTGGGGATATACGTTACAAATAGTGACATACATTTTGAATGTAGTGCCATCCAAATTTGTTCCTAATACTCCCTTAGAGTTATGGAATGGTCGTAAAGCTAGTTTGTGACATTTCCATATATGGGGTGTCCAGCACACGTGCTGAAGAACAGAAGTGGAAAGCTAGACTCCAAGTCTGTTGGCTGCTTGTTTGTAATACACTCCAAGGATACCAGAGGTGGACACTTCTATAGTTCCGAAGATAACAAAGTATTTGTATCGACAAAAGCAACGTTTCTTGAGGACAATTATATTAATGGCAATAAACCTCGTTCTAAGATTGTATTGAATGAGTCGGATCCTGGTGAGACTAGTGCTTCATCAACAAGAGTTGTTGATCCACAAACATTTGAGAGTCTGACGGTTTCTGATCAAGATACACTACCACCTAGACATAGTGATAGGGTTGTGAGACAACTTGAACACTAATTAGGTATATGTGAGGGATAAGGTGTTGTCTCTGCTGATAGTGTGGATGATCCATTGACATTTAAGAATGCAATGGAAGATCTTGATAAAGAGGAATGGCTTAAAGCCTTGAATCTCGAGATGGAGTCCATGTACTCTAACTCAGTATGGGATCTTGTAGACTTTTCGGATGAGGTAAAACCTATAGGGTGTAAGTGGATCTACAAGAGAAAGAGAGGAGTAGACAGGAAGGTAAACACCTTCTTGGCAAGTCTAGTGGCCAATGGTTGTACCCAGAAAGAGGGGGTCGATTATGAAAAGACCTTCTCGCCAGTAGCCATGTTTAAGTCTATTAGGATTCTCTTATCCATTGCTGCCTATTTCGATTATGAAATTTGGCAAATGAACGTCAATACTGCATTCTTGAAATGCAATCCTGACGAGAGCATCTATATGGTGCAACCAGAAGGATTCGTGTCTCTGGATCAAGAGTAAAAGGTTTGCAAGTTGCAAAGGTCCATCTATGGACTTAAGCATGCTTTTAGATCTTGGAACATGAGATTTGATGAAGTGATCAAAACCTATGGCTTCGAGCAGAACGTCGATGAGCCTTGTGTCTACAAACGCATCATTGACAAGAAAGTAGTTTTTTTGGTCCTATACGTAGATGATATCCTACTCATTGGGAATGATGTGGGAGTGTTGTCTGATGTAAAGGGCTGACTGACTAGCCAATTCCAAATGAAAGATTTGGGAGAGGCGACTTATGTTCTAGGGATCCAACTTATAAGGGATCGTAAGAACAAACTCATAACACTGTCTTAGGCATCAAATATCGATAAGATTGGTCGGAGGGGGATTTTCAATTAAATGTGTTCCGAAAGTGACACATATTTATTTATAAATTAATTAAATAATGAGATTATTTAACTAATTAATAATGGTGATTAAATATATTAAATAATGAGATTATTTAATTATGTTATTAATCACATAATGGAGGGTTTCAGTTGATATTTGATTTTAAATAGAATAAGATAATAAGATTATTTTATTTTATTAAATTAAATATTTGAAATTGAATCTAAAATGTTTAAATTCAAAAACAAATATTTAATTATCTTTTAAAGATATGAGATATTTTTAAAAGATTTTAAAGTCAAAAGAAATATTATCAGTTTTTCCAAAAGATATATTAGATATATTTTTATTTGAAAAATCGAATAATAATATATATATCTAAACTGAAAAACACATGAATACACATTAAAAGCAATTAGTGTGTGTGTTAAAAACTTAAAATCTCATTAACACACATTAATGATATACAACGCACATAGTAATGAGATTACATGCATTTTAAGTGCAAATGTGCATGAGTGATATCAGCAATGAAAAAAAAAAGGATCAGAGTTGCACAACAAATTTTGATGTTCGTGCACTTTGAAACTAAAGAGAAAGAAAATATAAGATATATATTTTTCAACAACTAGAATGGTTCTAAGTTGTTTTTTCTAAGAAGAAATAATTGCTTCATTTTTTTTTTCTACATCCTCCATTCAAGTTCCTGAAACCGTGACATGTTCTCACGTAGTTACCAGTCCCGGGATATAGCGAGGAAGATCGAGTGATACAAACAAGGCGCATAGCAAGAAGTGAATGAGCCTCCAAACATTGGTATGGTTCTAATATCTTCTTCTGATTATATCGATTTCAATTTCCTGAGTATACATATATTTTATTATTATAATAATTTTATATGTATAAGTTTCGAAAAATAATTATGATCTCAAGTTCACTGGTTACAGATCATGTGTAAAAATTTTAAAAACCTACTTCCGTTGCATGACCGGTGAACGGGGTTCCAACACTGTAGGCCTATCGGACCACAGAAAGGACCTCAACAGGGGAGACCCCTTAGTCATTGGCATTCGGGGCAGAGGCTGTAATCCCGGTCGAGGTCATTCATAACTCACCCAAAGTTTATCTCTTCCGCCCAGGTTGAACGCTGAGATGATAAGACAAAATTTAGATTAGTTGGAAAAAAAAAATAGACATGGCGAAGATCAAGACTGCAACCTACAAGCAAAGGGTCGCTAGATACTACAACTCCCATGTCCGAATCAGAAGATTCCAACTTGGAGACCTAGTTCTAAAAATGGTGTCACTCAATACAAGAGATAAGTCAGTTGAAGCCTTGGCAGATAAATGGGAAGGCCCATACAAGGTGTTCGGGTTGGCATGACACTTTCCCGATTAGAAGGAAGCGCGTTGCCCAGACTGTGCAATGCCCAATACTTATAATTGTTTTACCCTTAAGAGTCCCTTGGTCTTTCTTATTTTCTCTTACTTCTTTAGAAATTAATTTTATCTTGTTGCTTGATTATTTTATGTTCCTTTCCAGCATTTAATAAAAGCCTCTCTGAGGGAACAATTTCAAAGGTCAAGAATAGTGTTAAAAAACTTTGCTTTCGGATACAAAAGCAATCTCGGGGCACTTAAAAACCGCTTGGTGTCAGGTGAGAGCGCCCGAGGGGCCTAATGAGGGCCAAAAACGTATGTTGTAAATGCAGCGTATACTCGCCGAAACTAACTAGTGCAATAAAGCACTGTTATGGCACCTTCAGGACATAAGCCCTAATGGGATGCGCCAAGAGTTGAACAAGGGATGAATATTCTTACTTAAAAACAGGCGCAGTCCAAACACCTGCTAAGTTAGTAAAATACGAGATGCTC
The DNA here is from genome assembly GCA_032871835.1 of Dipteronia dyeriana. Classification (NCBI taxonomy): domain Eukaryota; kingdom Viridiplantae; phylum Streptophyta; class Magnoliopsida; order Sapindales; family Sapindaceae; genus Dipteronia; species Dipteronia dyeriana. Next base: position 15,211,327 of record CM065295.1, read on the forward strand.
TGTTGCAATGAATCTTGATCAACAGACTATTGGGAGACGTCCCAATGACCTAGTTGACAGATAAAAGACAAAAGTCTATAAAATAGAAACCATATAAATGGGTCACAAAAGAACACTTCTTTAAGTAACAACAGTATAATGGTCGGGGATCGAGCAGCCGATGGACAAACCCGAGCGACTCCCCTGACCCCAAGCAAGAGCCGTTACAAGCTCTGCCACACAGAGTTACTTGGCCAAAGTCAGGATTGAAAACTCAGTGCAGTGTGGGTTAACAGAATATCCTAGTCAAGGTTAAAGAAACTGCGAAATAAGATACGATCACAACCAAAATTACTAACCTAGATGTGGTCCGACTCACATAATTTGAGTTGATAAATGGTTACATTTAAGTCATAGAGTGTTCAGAAACAACAAGAAATTTCATTTCATTAGGAAAATATGCTGTTACCAAATTACGATTATAGATATGATAAAAAGGAAACTTCTAAACATTCACCAGAGGGAGCATCACCTCCATGATCTTGGCTCGAGTTTTCAAAATCCGGTCAATTGATGACATCCTTGGGATCGTAAGCCATAAAGGGAGAATAGTTTGTGCTTGGCAAAGGACTAACGTCAGCACCCTTAGTCAAAGAATTTCTTTCTTTATTGGCGTAGAAAGTAACCAGAGAATATATTGAAGGAAGCTCCAGATGCATAGGATGAGGGTCTTTCCCGATCGACCGATAATAATCCCTCCAACAAATCATCTGGTTCTTGATAGCCTCTAGGGACTCATCCTTATGCTTCCTGATCGCTCTGTCCTATTTACGGTGAGGTTCATTTGAAGATCTTTTTTTTTACCCCGAAGAAAGCCCGAATGGTGGTCAGCCCCCTCTCAAATTCCCTTAGTATGACAGCATCAAAGGCTGGGGATCTCATATAACGATCCACATTTTGGACCTCAAGGGATGACCTAGCTTCCTAGGAAAACACTTCCATGCTAACTTGTTGCTGCTCCAAGTCCCTAGACAGGAATTCATAATGCATCCGAACCCCTTAGATGTCTGCTGCGTTGTAAACATAGTCTATTGGGCAGAGGTAAGGGTGTCCTAGACAAGCTGGGTCTCCTCTTGGGCTTTTTTCATCATTGTTTCAACCAAAATGACCCTCGACTCAAGCTAATCGTTAAGCGATTCCGTCTTGGTGACCCTCTTCTCTAGTTCAACATTTATTGAAGTGAGTTGTTTGAAGGTTGCCTCAGATGTGAAAGCCCTATTCTGGACGTTGTCTATTGTCTTTATTAGAGCAAGATCGATCATAGCATGGGTCCTTAGCTCCTTCTCATATAACTTGACATTGGAAGCGCTGGCAGAAGAAGACTTGAGTGCATCATCTTTTTCTGTAAGGGCTTTTTTCAGTTGAGATATCTTTGTGGCCTGTCTCTTTTGATCAGTCAGGGCCCGAGTCAGATCCTTCACCGCTTGAAAGCAAATTAAGAGTTAGGGAATCCATAAGGTGGGCAGATGAAAGATGACATTGAGAGCACTTACAAAGATTCCTTGATCGAAGACCATCTGAACCCGCTCAGATAGGCTAGTAGCCCTGGTCTTTCTCCAATAGCCATCACCAATATATCCCTCACCAATTGACATAGAGTGAAGCATGGAAAGGGTTCAGCTCGAAGTTCACTTAAGCGAGGAGACCCAGAAGTTGGAACGTCATGAGTTGTCGACGAAATGGGTTGGTTAGAAGCAGAGGCAGTTGGAAGCGCCATAAGAAGGGTCGGGCCAGTCTCGACACTTTCAACAGCCTAAAGGGCAACCTCAGGAGCTTCACGACTTTACTCCCCGGGAAATTAACCTCCACTGACACCATCATTAGCAAGAGACTCAGGTGGTGTAAAGGGGGACTTACCCCCAAGTTGGGCTACTGAAGCATCTTCAGCTAATTCCACTGCAACTTCAGTCTTCGACTTTGGCACCAGACCAATCATATGTCCCTCTGTGACGTCCAACACATTGTCATCGATGGATAACTCCCTCGAGTTACGCTTCCCATAATCAGAGTTTGAATCTGTGAAGACAATTTGGTGCTTGATTGAAAACTCCATGGGAGCCTTCCCCAAGCGATGTGTAGGAGCACCCGCTGGAGAATGGTCTGGTTGAATTTGAGGAGGCTGGGGGCAAGGTGGAGGTATTGCTTCATCAGTGGCCTTCGATGTTTCTGATAGGACAACGGAAGACGTCGCAACCGCCCGATCGCTCTTTTTCTTTGATCTCCGCTCCCTCGGAATTAGTTTAGTTAAGGTACCCTAATCATCATCCTCATCTTCATCCAAAAGAATTGGGGAAGATCCCAACTGGGAGGACAATAGGGGTGCCTCATTTATAATCTCCCCTCTTCTACAGATAACCTCGGTGCAGAAGATCCCTCAACTACCTTCGCCATTTTACTGCTAGAGGCATTGTCATCAGACCTAGTTTTATGAGATCGGCCCCTGATTAGTTCTTCTTGACTCTGCCTGCCTCCAGAGGGTATATCTTGGCTTGATCTCCCCCTACTCGACCTCTCACGGTCAGGTCCCTCTGTAGAAGAATGAACCCAATCTGACCGATCCCTGGAAAACCCCCTCCGACCACTCCGAGGGGGAGGGGCACTACAACTGCTTGCAACAACCTGGTCAGCGGGAACCGTCGAAAGGTCATGATCATACTCATCAACGTGTTCCACCAAGTCATGTTCTGGGGGGGCTATGCCTTGAGCCACCTGGTCATCAAATTCTTTTCGGCTCAACCGATCGAGGTTTTTAGCCTTCTCAGCTTGCTTGCCTGCGACAATATCCAATTCATATACTGAAAAGGAAAATATCACAAGAAATAATGAGCAGCAACAATAATGATAACCTACTATTAGGATAGCTCAAAAATAAAAACTTACTGCGTCTGCACCGAGTGGATACCTCGGGAAAGAGACCCAATTCGATCAACTCTTTTTCTGAGTACAAGTGTTGGCTATCTCGGACCTCCCTTGAAGTCTGTGCCACTTTGATGACCGTATCAGCTTGTTCCCGAGTCATAATAGATGCAGTTTTGTTCCATAATTCGGGACTACAGTAATGCCTCAGGACTCTATTTCGGTTTAGCAGATGGGATGGATCGACCACCACGACCTCACCCCAATCTCCATTGATGAAGAACCAACTATTCTTCATATACTTGTTAGACGATGGAAAATGAAGCCCTTGTGGTCCTTATGCGTTGGAAGGGATGGCTTCTTCTTGTAACCATAAGGGATCCAGCTACTAGACGGTGTCAATTGAAGGTAAAAAATCCTGCATGTGTCTGATCGACCCAAGGTTTAAAAATTGTGTATCTCTGGGGGGTACTTAGCGTCGATAATCTACCATAAGTACCACAGATTGATCAACACCAGATACGAGTTTGGAGTCAGCTGGGTTAAAGCGAGCAATGAAGGGTTGTAGAAGGAAAGTTACCTCAGAGGACAACATTGCCCCATAAATGGCAACTGCGCCAGAGGGAGGATTCCACACTTGGCGAATACCACTACAGGATAGTTTCACTGAACGGAGGGGGGAGGGGATCGAACCGATCCATAAACTTCACAAGTTCTTCACCCGTCAATACATTTATTTCAAGATCAAAGGCACATGGATGGTCCGCTAAGAATCTAAGCAAGCGAGCTCGTCGTTCCCACGAAACATCCCTTATTTTTAATGTCTGAGAAGTTATCTTCAAGTTGCTCGTCAAACGAACAGTCTCCTTAAGAGAAGCCCTATAAGTTTGCCTCGTATTCTTCGACATATCTGGATAGACATCAGCAGAAGTGGAACCAAGAGGATTAGAAGAAGAAGGAAAAAACCCGGGACAAGCCATAGAATAATCCACATTCAGAGTAGTAGGTTGGGATGAAGGAAAACGACCCCAAAGAAGAGACTCGAGCCTAGCGATAATTTCTTTATCACCAGCCTCGATGGCATGCATAAGAAGCTTAAAATAACGACAATGAAGAGTTGGGTCCATACCTGGGATATGCGCGGAAATAATGAAGATAAAAAAGTTTGAAGATGGGAAGCCAAAATCTAGAGGAAAAGAGAAGTTAGGGTTTTTGCTCGATATCACTATGAAATCGTAAGAAAAAATGAAAAGTTTTCGAGCTATATATAGGGGTAAGTGACGTCATACCAACTTGCATACGCGAATGGGGGTAGGTGCAAGCGGAACGAGAAATATGCGATGTTCAATTTTTTTAAAAAAAGTTGATAAATGATTGCGTCAGTCGAAATGAACGTGATTGATATCAACATCTTGCAGTAAAGCATTAAATGTGCATTCAAGAGCACCACGATGAAAAATAAGAATAAATTAAACATACTTCACCGAACGAGTTCTATTTTGAACAAGATGCTTGGTCTTGTATGTTTAAGGGCGTGTTGTTATTTGAAAATTCTAGGTAACATGACACGTCAGTAAAAGACCAGGGTCGGGAACACCACTTCACTAGGGCTTAGTCAGATTAAATCAGCACAAGTAGGACCTAACGAACCTGACCAGTCCTCCCCAACCAGATAACACAGATGACCGGATTAGAAAAACCGATCGCGCTGTCAAGATGGTCGGGACCAAGGGATAGGATGAATCAATGATCGGGGAAACAAGAATGGTCGGAAAAATAGATGACCAAACACGTGACACGTGGAAAACACTCAGATTCAATGGAATCACGACTCAAATACGCTAAAAAGGAGTCTGATTTGAACAAGGCTTCTGGAAGCGTACTTTGATAAGGAAACAAACTTCCTTGTAATTATCAGAGTCTAGATTAAGACAGAGAGCACAACTCTAAGAAGTTAGAATTTTATTAAATGACAGAAACTTTCCTTACTTGTACATCAAGAATTAGGGTTCTATGCATGTATAAATAGACCTAAGAAACACCTAAAAGGGTTGAACACTATTTTTAGAAAAAATGCAAGAGTGATTGAGTGTGTAATCTTTTTTCTACATAGTGAATTTTTGTTGTTGTAATCGGCAACTATGGACATTTCCCCGTATTGGGGTTTTACCATGTAAAATCCTGTATCTTTTTTAGTTTTCTTATTATCTTTTATTTATGCTTAGCCATTACTTTGCTCTAATTGTGCGACAGGAGACTGGTCCAAAATAACCGTCAACAGGTCAATATGTGAGGAGGTCGACATAGACCATTCTGGAGAAGGTCGATACTGGAGGTCGATATAGACCAACCTATAAAAGGTCGATATACGGGGAGGTTGACATAGACCATTCGGGAGAAGGTCGATACGGGAGGTCGACATAGACCATTCTGGAGAAGGTGGATTTGAAGAGGTCGACTTAGACCAATCTAGAGAAGGTCGATACGGGAAGTCAATGTAGACCTACCTGGAAAAGGTCAAAGTGACAGTCGAGGAAGTCACCGGGTTGTGTTGAACGAGGATATGTTCACCGATCATGTGAACCGAGCGATAACTCAGCAGTGGCATGAATTTTGGAGGTATAGTTTGTTCCAAAACTTAGAGAGCTCAGCCCCCCTTGTGAATGAGAGGAGGTTGTTATTTATAGGAGGAAGTGAGTGAGCTAACATTTGACTCACTTAATAGCATTGAAGTAAACATTACCGAATTAATGGCAATTATGTAGACATCACAATCTTAATGGCAATGATGTAGACGTTACAGTCTTAATTATGAAAGATTCTCCAACGGTTTGACTTGGTCCAGGTTTGACTTTAACTGATGTAGGTCTTTTTATTAGACTTTGATTATTGGGCCATGAGCTTCATTTGGTGTTAGTATTTGTGCTATTTTTGGCCACTACAATGTAATATTGTGTTTTTACGTTGATGACATGCTAATTATTGGTAGTGATGATAAAATGATCAAATCTACTAAGGATATGTTAAAATCAAGATTTGATATGAAAGATATAGGACAGACTGATGTAATGTAGGGAACGAAAATCTCAAGGATATCGAACGGACTCATTCTAAGTCAGTCACACCATGTTGACATGATTCTTGAGAAATTCAACAAAAATGATTATGGAATATCTAGAACACCTGTAGATACAAATCTAATCCTATCCAAGAATAAGGGTGAGGGCTTCTCTTAACTAGAATATTCTAGAGTGATAAGAAGTCTGATGTACTTAACAAGTTGTACAAGACCAAACATAGCTAATAAATTAAGCAAATTAAATAGATACACGAGTAATCCAGGAAACGATCACTGGAAAGGAATAGTAAGAGTACTGAGGTATTTACGATTCACTCGTAATTAAGGACAACATTATACTAGATATCCTACTGTCCTAGAAGGATACATTGATGCAAACTAGATATCTGATATGAAAGATTTAAAATCTACTAGTGAGTATGTGTTCACACTAGAAGGTGCGGTTGTACCCTAAAAATCCTCCGAACAGACTTGTGTAATCAGATCCACCATAGAATCTGAGTTTATTGCTTTAGATAAATATGGTGAGGAGGCTGAATGGCTACACCAATTCTTAAAGGATATTCTAAGATGGTCAAAGCTTGTGCCGGTGATTTGCATCCACTGTGATAGTCAATCAGCAATAGGAAGAGCACAAAGCAACATATATAATGGGAAGTCTAGAAATATATGTTGAAGATATAATGTCATTCGACAACTACTCTCAACTGGAGTTATCTCTGTTGACTATGTAAAGTAAAAAGATAACTATGTGAATCCGCTAACCAAAGGGTTAAATAGAGAATTAGTTAAGACATCATCGAGGGGAATGAGACTAAAGCCCATGAAATAAAAAGTCAATACAATAGAAACCCAACCTAGTTGACTGGAGATTCCAAGATCTAGGTTCAATGAGATAACCAAGTTGTAAGACTTAGTTGGATCATTGTGGAGGTTACCATCTAGTCCATTCCTATGATGAAATAGTGATGTCCATAGGGAAAAGGTTAAACTAAGTTATTAATGATTCTTATGCGTTGGAATTCCAAGTATTGGAAATCTGAGTAGAGTAATGTCGGTTACTCTTAATTAAGAAATCACCTATATGAGAGAGAGGTGGGGCGGTCAATTCTAAAAGAGAATAGTAAAGGGCTATATTCTCTAGTGACTATCACAGAACCATGTGCATGTTCATGGCCAAAATGAACATAACAATGAGAATCAAATTGGGTGTAAAAGATGCTTGTGTGAGGTACGCTATCATTTACATAAACGGTAGAACAATTCAAAGATGTCATATTTACTGATCAGCCAGTAAAGTAAGCATACATTTATGAATGAAGGTTCAAATGGTAACACCTACCTATCATATGCATGTTTTGACTGTTTGAACTTACCAAAAGTCATCTCTCGTGTCTCCTTTGTCAATTTCATTCATGTGGAGGATTGTTGGAAAATTATGTGATGAACACACATTTTGAGAGCGTTATTTGAGTAAGATCGATTCCGTGAAAATGTAAGATCAAAGTGAATTTGAATTCTCCTACGTGAGAGCTTCGAATTAGTATACTCAAACTCCAAAAATGATTAATGGGTGAATGAGAAACCGAGTCTCAAAGTGAGCCCATTGTGTAGGGAAAAATGTGCATCCTACATTGGTTGGGGAAATCACATATATGTGGTATATAGGTGGTTGTGTGATAGTAGCTTATCAACATGAGTGTGAACGTGTCATGCGTGTACGAATGCTGCATCGATTGGACCATGAGAGGGCAATCGACTTTTTTGTTACTATTTTAAATTTCTTTTTTTCCTAAATCAGCGTTTTATCGATTATGAAATAATTAATTTATTTTATTTTTCACTAAGTCAGATGGTTTAAATGATAAGGAAAAGTTGATTAACGAAATAGTTAATTTCCGTTTTAGGTTATGGAAATTAATTGGATTAAGGAAAGAGTTGATTTCCTTTTTGGATTCTAATACATACTTGATCACTAAATAATTAGAATCAATGTTTAATTAGGAATATATCATTTGGAAGATAATTCCTTAATTATTTTCCTTTATCATTACAACTGTAGTAATTAAGTATTTCTTATATCAATCCTACTGATTAGGTTTTCTATTTAAGTCCTAGTCTTTTCCTTATAATTCACTTATTCTAGAAATTACGTAATTAATTGTTCTCTTTCCAGTTCTTCTGTTCTTCGTATCTTGGTAATTTTGAATTCAATTAAAGTTCGCTGAGAGTGATTTGTGTTCTGCACATCCACTGTTTAAATTGTTGTATCTTGGGAGACAATCGTCATACACATACGGTGTTAACCGGTGAAATTGTCTTAAGGACACTGTGTGAAACACGAGCCTCGATTTCCCTAACATGATGTTTCAGTTTATTGTTTTTCTGTCTCTTACAGATTTGAACTAGATTATTTTTTAGCAACACAAACAACAAACTCAACACCAAAATCCCCAATTTCAAAAACCAAACCCTAAATCGAAAACCTTCTCAATTTGATCTCCCAAATTCTTCAAACCTGACATAGAGGAGGTGGGAATTCGAGCGTGAAGTTAAGGTGAGAATTCGAGTGTGGAGTTGAGTTCTGAGGTGGGTCATGAGTGTGGATGAGAACGGGACGAATTCGAGTGGTATGGAAAGCAAAGGGATGAGAATTGGGGAGAAGTTGGAGAACTGGTCAGTGACTCAGTGGTACACATTGATAACTGGAGAAGAAGCCAAGAAGATGCTGATGGAGAGATAGATATAGTGAAAAAAAATCGGAACCGTTGGAACCAGATTAAAACTGAAACCGATGTCATGTCTGTGTGGGTGGTTTTAGTTTGTATAAAAACGGCTACTTGACTACTTCATTTGATTTTTGGATCTCAAATTCCCAACCTTCACTTATTGAACTGGATTTTTTAAAAATAAATTAAATTATAAATAATAAATTTATTTAAAAAAATGTATTAAACAAATAAATATGTAAGTTAATAATTTATTTTTGACAAGATGATGTTGTCTCCGTTTGGAGAGATTCCTAATTTTTTTTTAGAGTAAATATTTTGAAGTAGTCCTTTTACGAGTAGAATCTTTAATGATAAGTTGTTGGTCGTTTGGTTGTTACTTAGAAAAAACTTTTATAAAATGGTAGGATTACTAAAATATTTTAAAACTATTTTATGTGATATGGTTATAGTAGGCATTTTAGTGTAATTAAAAAAGTTTAAAAATATCTATTTGGAAAAGCCTGAATTTTGAGTTTCTGCAAATGGACGTAACAACCTTTTTAATCATTCAAAAGTTCTACTACAGTAGAACCCTTATAAATTAATATCCTATAAATTAATATTCTCTCTAAATTACTAAAAAATCCTAGTCCAGACTCGGGCCAATGTAAAAAATTAATAAACCCCTCTGTCGTAATAATTAATCATTTCTTTTTAAAACCCAGTGTAAAATTTCAGTTCCGACTATCACATAAATTAATAATTCCATAAAACCACAAAATATATTAAATAATAATCAAGAACTAAAAAAGTACTTTAAGGGGGGTGTATTGGATTGAGATTTTAATGGATAATTTTAGGTGCAAGGATTTTATGGATTTGCAAGACTATTATGATTATTAGGATAATTAGGATTATACTTTTAGGGTTATTATGATTATATGGACTAGACTTTTAGAATTCTGAAAGAGTTTTTGGATTTTATTTATAGACTATTAGGATTATCTTGACTATATTTCAAGACATTTTGGACTTTTATAAATATGGATTTTCAAGAGTCGATTATAGTATTCAATTTTCTCCACATATTAACGAATACCCACACCCAATATGAATGTGTGACTATGATTGAAAGCACTTAACTTATAATTTCATGACGTCCTTACTAGAGAACCACTATATATATATGTGTGTGTGTGTGTGTGTGTGTGTGTGTGTGTGTGTGTGTGTGTGTGTAAAACAACTATATATTTATCCATACTAGTCATTGCAATTTATGTATAGATAAATCATTATTTACACCTATCAAAGGAGCACGAAAAATAATAAAGATGTAACGATTAAGAATCATTATTCAACATCTGTTCTATGAAATTTAAGTTAAAAACAAAAACGAAGTAAAATTGTTGCACTACTCCACCCTCCAATCTCCAATCTCCAATCTCCGGTCACCAATCACTCATTCGTGGACCACAACTCTTCCAAGCTAAAAATCTGGTGGAGTATGGAAGATTTGATGAGGTATGAAAGTTTAGGAAACTGAAAATTCATGATGAAAATTTGATGGGGGTGTGAAGGTTAAGGAAGCTGAAAATGATTTTGAGTGAGAGAGAAAAGTCTAGAAAGTATTGAGGGAGATGTCCAGACAATTTTGGGTTCAAACTATTTATAAATACCACTAAAAAGTCTGGAAAGTCTGGAAAATCTATTTTGTCATGAAATCCTAAAAATCTTGATCTCAATCCAATACCACTAGACAAATTCCTGTCTCTTGAAAGTCTAGATCCAATACCACAAAACAATATGGACTTTTAAAAAAATATATTAAAAGTCTAAATCCAATACCATAAGACAATATGAACTTTTAAAAAAAATCTTAAAAGTCTTGATCGAATACCACCGAACTTATCTAACTTGTTAAAAAGTCTCATTCATCATCTTTTGAATTGTCCTCCTGTTGTAACCAAGAAGATAGAAAAGAAAGAATTTTTAAGAGCTATTAGGAATAGAATTTTTAGGTATATTATGAGATATCTCTTGTTAGATACAACCAAAAAATAAGGCTCGTTATTTATATGGTGAGTTCCTTGGTAACTAAGTAATCACATTCCCAAAAGGAATTAGAAATTTTCTTAATAAATCTTTCATAAACAAGGAATCCCAAAATAAAAAATAAAAAATAAAAAAAAGAACTTTCTATAAAAAAGAAAACCGACTAAACAAGGAATCCCGAAAATGAACCTTCACTAAACAAGAAAATCGACTACCACACATTTTCTAAGACAAAATAACACTTTATAATGTAAAACCCTTTAAATTAATAACCCCTCTAAATTAATACTCAAGGATGGGTCCTAAGAATATTAGTTTAGAGGGGTTCTACTTATTAACAACCAAAAGATAAAAAAATATTGAAAAGAGTTTTTTCAGTTAAAAAAACTCTTTAGCCGATAGATATACTCTTCCAAACAGACATCCACTTCATAATGGTTTCAAATTATGTCTTATTTCCCGATCTCGAAATATTGTAATAGTTAAAAAATAGAGGGATTTTCTTAAATAGCCATAAAATTAAGGCTTCATTCAAGAATATCCATATTCAATAAGTTGATTGTTTTTATCCAAGAGAATACTTTTCTGGACATTAATACCCTCCGAGGGAAATGACATGTCTTTTATTTATTTAATTTTAAAAATTGAAAAGAAAAAAAAATAAAAAAATAAAAATTGGAAAGTAAAAGTGTAAATCGTAAAAAAAAAAGATCGATTTTACTGAGAGATCAAAAAGGGATCCTAACTTGTTGATTTTAGGTGGACGAAGGTCGACGAAAAAGCTATTGAAGGCCACGACTGTTGATTTCCGGTGAAGACGAAGGTCGACGAAGAAGCTCTGTGATTTTTGACAAAGACGAAGATCGCTATTTCATTTCAGGTGAAGACAAAGGTCGTCGAAGATGAAGAACCATTAAAGGTGAAGTCGAACATTTGTTTCCCTTTGAAGACGAAGCTTTCGTTAGAAATCGCCGAAGGTATGTTCTTGGATCCAAAATTTGATTTAAATATGTTTGGGTTTTATGGTGTGATTCGGGAAGTTAGGTTTTTCAAACATAATTTTGCTTGCCTAATTTGAATTAGGGTTGTGTGTATTCCAATGGGTGTTAATTTGATTTGTCTTGAGTTGTTAATTTGTTCTAGTGATTTGATTTAACCTAGCCTAAAAAGAAATCTCCGGCTACATCTTTGTAGTTTCATATATCTTTTGAACATTTTTGTTAGTTAGTTTTATGTTGTTAAGGTTTCTTATTCTAATAGGTGTTTATAACTATACTAATTCCATTCCAAGGGTTATTCGTACCTAGGGTTCTCATTCCATTTAGTTGTATTATGATTACCAACTGCTGCTGATTGACCATGTTTTGACAGCTGCTTTACTTTCTTACTCTGCTACAAGTTAGGATTGGTATGTCTAAGTTGGTTGAGGGAGGTAGTATAAAATACATTTCATAAGGAGTATAATGTAACCTGACTTTTTATGTTTAAAGAAAATTTTGTTGTGGGAATTTCTTCCATATAACATTTTGCTTCCCTTTAATAAATTGATAAGTTGTAGGGTTTTTTCATGACCCACATCACATGGTAAATAAACAATATTCTGTTAATTTGCTTCAGCTTGAACTTTTGATGAGAAATAATGATAGCAATTGCGTTACTTTGTTGCCCCCCCCCCCCCCCCCCCCCCCCTCCCCTCCCCTTCCCTCCCCTCCCCTCCCCTCTTGTTCTTGTTGTTACTCTGTGTGTTGATGAATATAGTTCATTTTGAAAACAAGAATGGTTCATTATGACATCGTGTAATATAGTTGTGATCACATCATGTAATGTATGTTATATTACATCGTGTATAGTAATGTATATTGCATCTTGTATTGCATAGCATATTACATCGTGTATTGTATTGTATATTACATCGTGTAAACATTCTGGAAATAGTTTTGACCTGAGTATTGCAAACTGTTTGAATGCAGATGGTTAGTACTAAAGAAGAAGATCTAGATCAGTATTTGGTATACCCAAGGGATACGTGGTCATATAACATTACGATAAACACTCATTGCAAACATAAGTTCATATGGCAGATTGAAAGTGTGTTGGACAGTTGCGGTGAGTTGGACGAGTTCAGGGGCAGCTGTTTTGGTCATTATTTGGATTTGCCAGCAGAGGGTTATTTCCAAGCCCAATACATGTACAATTTGTTTTTAAGACAAATCACACCTCCCGGTGCTAGCATGAACGAAATGTGGTTCACTTTAGGGAAGACTAAGGTTAGGCTTGGTGCTAGAGAGTTTTGTTTGTGTACCAGTCTAAAGTTTGGTGAGCTAACAGAAATATTTTCAAAGGTATATGAGCCTGTTACAGATGGTATACACTTTAGATATTTTGGTGGATCGTGTTTGTTGGTGGATGAAATTATCGATTTTTTTTTGGAGAAGTCGTTTTAGGGCAAAGGTGATGCATTAAAGATGGCCTAGTGTTGTTTGTAAACTACATTCTTTTCGGTGTAGATGAAAAGACTCAAGTTTCATATTGGCTTATGACATTGGCCGAAGACACAAATGACTTTAATATGTTTGCATGGGGCCACTTTGTTTTCAAGATGACACTGCATTACATCCGTTAAGGATTCCGGATGCATGATCCGATAGGTCCTACATGTAGAAACAACCTTTATGGTTTTGTTTGGGGTATTCATGTATCATTGACATTTAATAATGCTCTATTTATATCGTTTTTTATTTAATGTATAATTAGATTAACTTTTTTTTGTCTGGCATTTTTGGGCAATGGAGGCCATCCCAGTGATACGCCATAAGTTGGGCCATTACTTAGGGTCCGGTTATCCACGTTTCAAAAAATTTGATTTCATCACAAAGGCTTCAAAAATGCGGGAAACTTGGTTAGAAATGGACTTAGAAAGAAAGGTGAATTAATATAATTCCTTTTTTTTTTACATTTCATATATTTTTTATATTTTATATAGCTCACTGGTCGACAAGAGCTCACTCCTACAAAATGTGAGTCGAAACAAGATTATTGGGTGGACATTGATGTTGATATGTCCATAGGACTGCAGTTTGAACCTTCGGTCTTAATTGGTGCCAATGAAGGAGTAACGGAGCCGTTAGGAAACAACGTTGAGAAGAAAAGGAAAAGACGATACAAAGGTCTCGATGTCCCTGCTCAACGAAGACAACGGAGGCCACTAAAAAAGGCAACATCAAGTAGACAGTCGACAAGGCATGATTCCCTACCTCTCCTTCCTCAAGAATCAGCTACTCCCTTGCACCAAACCCCATCTGCTTCTATAACAGAACTGAGAAAACTTATCTGTGAAATTGTAGTAAAAGAAATTGCAAAGTTACAGAGTGAAGGGTTTCAACATGTTAGGGGCTTTCAGGTATGTTTCCTTCATCTTTTACAAAGTTATATTTCATTTTCATTTTAATTGATTGTCTTTTTTATTTTTTCCACAAAGCGATCATGATTGCACAAATGAGCAAGATCATGGTGATGAAGATAATGAAGATTTGTTTGATACAAACTGAAATATGGAGTACAATGGTGATCGCTCAGGAAAAAATGAGGACACATAACCAGCCACCACAGAAACAGTACCCTAACCAGTCATAACTGAAACCGCCACATCACTCCGACCTACCACCACAGAAACAGTACCCCAACCAACCATCCTTAGAACAGCCACCTCACCCTAACCTGACGCCACAAAAACAACCAGTACACCTTCACCAACCACCACAGAAATAACCATTACACCCCAATTAGCCATCCTTGTAACAACTACCTCACCCCAATCTACCACCACTAAAACAACCCGTTCACATAAACCGACCACCATACCCCCACCAGTCACTACTACCCCCGATCCACCCACCTTACTAAAAACCTATACACCACATTCCCCATAACCAACCACCACAACAACCCAACCAGCCACCAAACAAACAACCAGTGCACCTGAACCAGCCACCACGCATTCAGCACATTCCCCACAACTAGCCACCTCACCAGCCCTACTCATCCCCCTCCCTCTCCATCTCCATCTCCATCTCCAAAAATAATGGACCCTACTGATGTTGTCATAGATCGTTTGAGGTCGAAATATAAGTAAGTCCATAAAACGATCATTTCAGACGGCAAAACAGAAATACAGGCCCAATGGAGCAGTACAAAGCTTTCAAGGCCAGTAAAAAAGATCGATAGTAAGTGTTGAACATGTACTGTTTATTGTCAAGTATGTTGGTAATTTTGTTCATAATTGTGTTTAACTGTACAGTCATAACATGAGAAGCATGTGTAACACAAACGTTTTTCAAAACGTTGGAGGACACCAATGAGTGGTTGCCACATGAACATGTGGATGCATACATCAATGTGTTGTACAAGCGGAAAAATGACCTTAGTACGGGCGAAGACTTTTCGAAGCATGTTGATGTACTTGATTGCAATTTCTTTTTAAGTATTACAATTTCTTTGGTTTGGCTTATTTCTTTGTTACTATTATTACTAACTGAAACCCCTTTATTCAGGATGCACTTAGTAAATGTTAGGCCCAATTTTAGCCGGATCTACATGAAAGGCTGGCACGTCGATTTGTCCCGGTTAAGTTTGAGGTTCCCGTAGATTTGATATCGTATGCAATCAGGGAGAAACCCCTTTGAGGCATACATTGGGCAAATGTGGAGATGGTTAATTTCTTCTATCATTAGAATTACAGCATTTCATTAATGAATCAAAGATTTAAGAATGAAATTTTGAACACGAAATATATAACGGATGTTGTTTTTTGTGGCAGATTTTGGTTCCTTGTCATGTGGACAGCGGCCATTGGGTGTTGTGTAAAGTCAATCTTCTCATTTGGGTCATTACAATATATGACTCTACAGCATATTTGAAACCGACGGATGGCAAGTTTAGAGAAGAACAGGTGTTGCCATTACGACGATTATTCCCACATATTTGTAATCAATCGGGTTACTACGAGGTTAGTAATCGTGCTCCCCATAAGCCACTAGATTGTATGAAGGCCGTTAGACTGTCTCTACGTCAATTTTCACAGCAACACGACATAACCAGTTGCGACATTTTCATGCTCCAAAGAATCGAGAACATAATGCGTAATAAGGACCAATAGTAGAATAGGAATAAGGACATCGTTCCCGGGTTGAGGAAATACATGGCTTTTGAAATATTTGGGTGTTCAATAGAGGAAGATTAGGTTATTTATTTGGATGTTGTAATATTTTGTTTACATAGTGCATTTGCCGAATATTTAGGTAAACAGGTTGACTTTTGTTTGGCTTTAGTTGATAGACAGTGAACAGATTAACAGACTTAGTGTACATGTAAAGTCAATTTTGGTCTTCCATTATTCTAATCGATCGTGTAATGTTATCTAAGGACCAGAATATGACTGTTTTGTTTACCTAGTAGTATGAAATGTTTTCCATTCTACAAATAATCGTGTAATGTTTTGAAAATTTGACTGTGTAATATGTTCTATACATGGTACCTGTTAGAACAAAAAAAAAATTGAACTAATCGTGATGGTAATATGAATGGTTTTTCATTGTTCAAAATAATCGTGTAATGGTTTCTTAATTTTAACGTGTAATGGTATCTAAATTGTACAGTGTAATGTTATCTATATTTCACAGTGTAATGTTATCTATACCTGGTACCTGTTACTGAAAAAAAAAACTTACTGCACTATGTATTTGGAACCTGGTACATGAATTAACTGTAATAAATAAACTGAAGTTCAAAAAAATACATAATCTGACATCAAAAATATTTAAGTTCAAATACAACTTCTAAATTCAACAAGTAAAAAAGGTTCAAAACACCAATAACATCTTCATCATGCCACGAATCTATTGTGCTAGTCTGCCCATGGGAGCATGTTCCTTTGTTATGGCATAGACCCCCACAACCACCGCATTTACGTTGTTTACATGTTTCAGTAGGATGAGTCTCAGACGTATTTGACACTGTGAATCCGAAGGGTGTTGGACAATTTTGACGATTATGGCCAGCCTGTTTGCATCATGAACATGTTCTAGATTTCTTTCCACGATACTCACCGGATGATGGAATCCTACTCTTTTTTGGTCGGCTAGCCTACGATAGCCATGGAGGAGCATTCACAACTATTGAGCTGATGCCTTGAGGAACACCCCACTCTCTTTTATGCCCGACTGGTCTAATAACTCCAGAATATGCTTCTACCAAACTGGATTTTTTATAGTGATCTGAACAAAAATCGATGAATGGTTTTTTACAAGCATGTAAAGCAGCTAAGGCATGCTTACATGGCAACATATCGAATTGGAATTCTCGACAAGTACATGTCCTCTCTATAAGGTTTACTGGACCGTCTTTGTCGCCATCCTTAACCAAGAATTCATTCTCATTGATCGATCGTACCGTGAACATTGTAGATTCTTCGTTACGCTCATTTAACAAAGTTGTTGCTCATGTCATCAATTGTGTGCACAAAGTGTCTGCATGATTCTGACGATCGTGGAACCATTTTTGCATCATATCCCGAATGAACTCAATCAAAACAGTCACAGGCATCTGATGTTCATGTCGTAGACATGAGTTTAAGCATTCTGCGATGATTGATGTCAACATCGCGTATCTTCGTGCCGGAGAGTAAGCACATGACCATTTTTCCTTCTCAATTTTCATGAGATAATAGTATGCCTTTGGGTGCACCCGTCAGAGTTGATTCATTTCATCTATAAACTCAGACTCCTTGTAACACTTGGATGCACGCTTAAAAATTCCCGTAACATCTTCCATTTTGAACCTATTCTTGATATTCACTACCATATGGAAGCCACATAGACCATGTGGGACATTGGGATATACAATTTCCATTGCCTTTGCAATCCCTTTATGCTGATCGGATATGAACATACAGTCTTCCGAACATCCGATGTAATTACGCAGTTGTTTCAAAAACCAACTCCATGACTTTCTCCTTTCCTTTTGACCAATGCCAAAGGCTAGTGGATACATTTGCTCGTTAACGTCTTTACATACAGCGACGAACAATATACCCCAAAATCTTCCCTTCAAATGAGTCCTGTCAATAGCAACAACATGCCTTATAACCGCCCGAAACCCACGAAAACATGCACTGTATGCGAATAAGCAGTATCTAAATTCATTACGGGCATTCAATAAATAAATTGTAACAGTCCCAGGGTACTCAAGCTTATACAAATAACTTGGTATCTGTTGAAACAACTCGGTCGCCGATCCGAATACAATTGACTCAGCATAATACCTCGCTCGCCGAGCCTTACTGTAAAGAATTTGGAGACCATATTCCAACTGCATCTCTGTCATTATATCTTTTGGTCTTAAAGTTGTGTAATTGACCTGAAGCTTTGGAGGATATAATTCACCAATAATCGAAGCATTAGCTTGTCGAAATCGACCATGGAACCCGTCAAGGGTGAAACTGCGTTCCTTGTTATATTTTCGAACCTGCCAATACTCTCCCTCACACATTTTCATTGCACCTAACTTGAAGACACAATTGTCATTCTTACAACCTACTTCAAATCTCTTTTTATCAGGCCTCTTGATTCTGAACTCAAACCGTTCTCTCAGTGCATAAAACCTCAAATCTCGTTTTAGTTCTTGTTTGGTAGAATAAATCTTACCTTTATAAAAGTGACCATTACTAATTGATGGTTCATCATTGTTAATATTTTGGATTGAGTAGTTCTCTACACCGGGAATTATCCAAGACAGAGGGGTTGCAAATGAACCGCCTCTATCATGCCCACAACCACACTATCAACATCCAACTCACAACCACAATCATCACTACCACTATCACCATCACCATCCAACTCACAGCCACTATCACCATTACCATCAAAGTCACATCCATTTTCACCTTCACCATCTATGTCACCATTGTGACTATCACTATCACCATCACCATCACCATCTAAGTCAAAGACACTATCACCATCACCATCAACGTCTTGTTCAAACGGGTATGGTTCAGGTAACCCATCCAGTCCATTATCTACAAAGGTTTCAAATTCAGATGTAGTGGCACATACTTTGTTATTAGTTCCAACACCTAATGATGCATCATTAATTGTGTATGCTAGATCATTAACAACTGACCTTTTTTGCTTGCTAGATGAAGGTATTGTTAGGGGTTGTTTTCCATCTAAAACAGATGGAATTGATCTACACATTGTGTTGCTCCAACAAACGGGTCTATATTGAGAAGCCAATTGTGGTGTAAAGCTTTGTTGTGTATGTAGTTGAGATGGTTGACCATATGTTTCAAAGTAAGGTTGGCCATTTGGTTGTTGAATAGATTGAGAATATGGATGTTGAAAAGGTTGACAATATTGATGTGCAAATGGTTGAAGCAAAAGTGGAAACCCTTGTTGTAGAACAATGTTCGGGGAAATTTGGGCATGCATTTCTGTCTCAGTTTGCATGCTATCACCAGCCCTCTCATACCTTCCAACAGTTGTTACATATACTTCTAGATAACTCTCTCTTCTGACATCAAAAATGCTACATCTCTGTCATTTTTTATTCTTGGTATGACACGCCTCCCACTCGTAGTCATAACATCCCTTAATTCAATGTTGAAAGTAGATGAATCAATCCTCACAATATCTTCAATTGTATTCATTAACCCATGGTATGTCAAATTAGGAGGAACAAATACCATTTCTGAATCATCACCCTCATAGTTCTGATCAAACCCCTGGTCACGGTATGAAATAAGCAATCGCAACTCTCTCATTACTCTACACAAACAGCATGCCAAAACAATAAATTATTACACGACTTAATATACATTTCAATACACGAAGAAATGTTAATAACATTACACGATTAAATAAAAACATCTTTACACAATAACAATTTCCGTCGTCCAACGATTCTGAGTTAATAAAAATAGGGTTCATAACACATTCATAATCGATTTCACGTTCATGACACAGTTCATTTAAGAAATTCAAAACAAAAACAAAAGCGTCGTACCTTCGATTACGAAATGGTTACAGTGAGGATGTGACAAGACTAATTTCTAGACAATGTGGATCTGCAATCGTTCTCTGTATCGTAGAGAGCAAGTTGAGGAATGTTGGGAAATAGAAAACATTTTAGGTCAGAGATTTAATGTTCTTAAAGAGAAACCATCAACTGAGAAACATCTTATTAACTGTCTGGAATAGATGATTTGAATAAATGAAAGTGAAACGTGTTTTCTCATCTATGATAAAAATGTTTTCTTATTAAATTGAAAATGTTTTTTTATTAAATTCTAAAATACAGGTATTTTCGTAAAATCATCTATAAAAGTAGATAAAAACAATCAACTTATTAAAACTGAATATTTTTGAATTTAAACTTAATTTTATAGTTATTTAATGAAACTCCCTCTAAAAATAAATAAATTAAACTCATCCAAACACATTTCTCGGCTGCCATGGAAGAACAATCACCCACCTTTTTTTTTTTTCTTTTTTTCTCTGCGATTTTCACCCTCTTTGCTCTCAGTTTTTCTCTTCATTCTCATATTCACACATCTCTCTCTAGCAAAACCATCACCTTTGAATACTAATAATAATAATAATAATAATTCTGAAACATGGGTTATATTTTGCTTTTGTTTGATATAAGAGTAAAATGGTGAATAAAAGAGTGTACAAACGCGAAGGCGCTTCAATTGGTACACAAGCAAAGAAACAACCCGAATGAAAAATTTATTCTAAAAGAGTAAAAGCTGAAATTACAAAAGAACAACTCGAGTCTCTGTGCTTTCGAAGCATAATTAAGAAACAAACACAATTGCCAAAGACGATAATCCAACCTACAAATCTCTCCATACATCGATCTGTTTTTGAACCTTGACCGTACCTCTAAGAAAGTGATTCGCATTTACATACTACTTGCGGTACAGAACTACAGTTAGTTCCCTCACAGTTATGAGACGGTTGCATGTACAAACTATCCCAGTTCACATCACACCATGGAAGCCAGCCGTATCCAGAAGCACCGCTTGGATCTGCTTGGGCAACACATCCTGGCCTTCCCTGCATTGCTGATAAATAGAAAACGAATCAATCAACCTCTCGATGAATATAACTAGGATGCAATGACAAACATTAAAAAAAAAAAAAAAATACAATGGGCCGTTAAGAACATATGAATGTGAATGATTGTTTATTTTGCATCACATAGTGATCCAAATGAGTTCACCGTTCTGTACCAAAAGAATTGAATGACTAGTTTTTCAGCTAATTTAATAAGGTCAGGAATTTCAAAAGGCCACTAAATGGAAGGCAATTGTGTTCAGTATTGAAAGAGAGTATGATTGCGATATTTAGGGAGTCCGTTAAATGCTTTACGAACTCAGAGTAATCTTTAGATGAGAGGGAGGAAGAAGGAAATACAGTGAAAAACACAATAACAGGTGCCCTAAGCCAAAATCCCATGGTTTCTGAGAAAAAAATTCTTGAAGAAGATGAAAAAAAAATGTTAAATTATCTTCGGTTGTCATTATTCTTTCTAAAATTCTTACTATTGTGTCATATGTATTACTAAATCCAGTTGATGGCCTTCCTATCTCACAGCAAACTAAGGTTTATCAATGAAAAACAATTGATATAGAGAAGAAGAGATTTAAAAAGACAAGAAAGTCTAAACATTTTACCAGGGGTAGTATGCAAAAATCTGCAAGGCTAAAGAATCGTCTTCGGTATGACCCACAAAAACTATTATACTTGATCCTAAGCAAATAGACAACATTTGGTAACAATCCACATATGAATAGTCTAGAGGGATATTAATTTTAAAGATGAGGCAAGGGAGAAAACACCTGGGTTTTTGTCTATATTCTTGGTTGACTTGACTCCACCAACAAAGTCGTATTTCAAACGCCAGTCCATCGACTCCATTGTAATAAAAATACACACAGAAACAAACAATTGTACAATGAAACAAATCTATGATTCGATGTAGCTCATTTCTTTTCAGCCAAAAGAATTTAAACACAAAAAACAAGTTTTCTTTATAAGTTCCTGTTCAATTTTAATTTTTTAGGAACACTTTTGTCATTATTTAGAGAAGTCTGTACCAGCATGTAGAACAAAACATACCTAACTGTGATTGTCAAATACACATCAAAATATAGTGTGAGAAAGAAGCACACCTCAGCTCTGAAGACATCCAGTGCAAAACCATTGAAACAACTGATGACAGCTTGCTGAATGTCCAAACCGAGGTTGTCTAGAGCTCTCATGGTGGATAGCAAGAGACCTGGTCTGCGGGCACAGAACATGTGGATGTTGACAGCCCTTCCTTCCCTTACCCTAACCTCCACCTACAAAAGTATGATTTAGTAATTTCCTCATATTATCAAATGAGATTCTTGATCTGAACGTTATGCTACAAGGACCCAAGTCTGGGTGTTAGGCAATGGTGTATTTAGGTGTTTATCAGTCCTACCCTTATCTAGTGTTAACCGGTGTCTGAACAGGATAGTTCACTTTAAGTGTATATATAAAGTACTTTACTCACCAATAAAAAAATTAGGTTGAAGGCAAAGCATCTCATTGCAACCACATTGCAAAATGTAGAAGCCAAATATTGGAAATTAGTGGCTGCATCAGTGTGTTTATATGAAGCATTACAGGGATTCGTTATGTCAAGGAAATGTAGCATGATATCATACTAACAATGAACTCATGTTTATGAAATTTCAGCCTCATTAATCTTATCATATTCATTCATGACTAAACAGTATATCGAAATTTCAAAATGACATCCTCCAATCATTAAATGGTTTCCAACATGTGAACTTTATTCCAAGTCCTATAGCACATGTCCTATGTATAGAAAGGATAAAACATTGGACCCCATTTCACCAAGTACATTCACAAGAACTCTTTCACAGTGAAGGTTACCGATTCCGAAAAATCAACTCCACATACAACTTCACAAAAGATCTCCAGTCTAAAATCACATTAGATGGCACACAAATTTTAACTTGATTGCCATGTTGAGCATATCAGAAAACATTGCAAAACAGAAGAACCAATGTCATTTTTTAAGACTTTTTTAAATTAACATTAACATTCATGTTAAGGTTCTTGTTAGTTGCTACGCAGATTACAATTCCAAAAAGAATACCAAGATAGTAAACGCAATTTTCTAACATTATTAACACTAACTAATTATGTAAAACTGTAATCAAAGTTGGTTTAGGCAAAACCAAACCGAAAGCTTAAAAGGATGTTGTTAATAGAAATTACCCTTGCAGGTTCGTTTTTAGGACTCGGGCATAGTTCTTCCTTCACACGGCAGGGAAGGGTAGGTGGAGTTGGGGTCAAAGGTTGAAAACTTGTTGAAGGCATTAGAGAGCCAGTTGTTGAGCTCGACTCCAATTCATTATGGAGATCATTGATTCTTTGAAGAAGCTCCTTTAAGTAATCAATTGCATCCCCAAGTATTGAAGCCCTATCCATCTGTGAACACAACAAAGCATAATCAATGAATAATATGGTCCTCAAACAAACAAAAAACAAAAATTGATCCTTAACTAAATGGCGAAAAGAAAACGAAAAATAAACAAAGTCCATACCTTGCTAATCTTGGGCACGACAGACCTGAGCATATAAAGCCTATCATTGAGCTTCTTCCTCCTCCTCCTCTCAGCCATCAAATTCTTAGCTGGCAAACCCTTCTTCTTCCCTTTATAATCCCCACCAGTGACACTACTATTCGCATTGGAATTCTTAACATTTTCCTCTACCTTATCATCCACATTATTGCTATTATAGTTATACTCATCAGACTCATAATTCAAACCTGAAATATCCAAACTGGCCTCCTCAATTTTTTCAATCTTCCTCTCAGAGAAATTCCCTCCAAATATCTCCAAATTGTCTAATTTACCGCAATTCTGTCTCGACGCAGCTCGTTTTTCAAACAGAGTCGGCTGTGAACATACTTTAGAGTTCGACCTATTGTTACTGGTGTTGTTGTTGTTGCTGTTGAAAAATAGACTGTCGAGACCGTCGAAACAACTGTAAGAATTCAGACCCTGAAAATCAGAGTCGGGGGCAGTACAAATCTGGGTTGTTAGACCCATGAAATTCGGGTTCGGGTTTAATTGGCCGACAAAAGCAGCTTCGCAGCCCAAATCGAAGCCAGTGACAAAAGGGGGGTTGTTGTTGTTTAGGAGAGATAAATGGTGGTGTGACTGGGAAGGGTTGAGAGTGAATGAAGAAGAAGACGAGTCTATTGAGTGGAGAAGAAGGTTGTTGTTGTTGTGCTCAGAGAAAGCATTCAAAGCTCTGATGTCCTGGTGGTGGGTCTCTAAGCTGCTGTTGAAATCATGGTGCGGCGGTGGTGGTGGGTTCAAAGAGGAGGACATGAACCAGTCAGTCTCAAGCATGGATTTGAAAGCAGAGAGAGAACCACCAGCAGCCATGGCTATGTCCTCTTCCCTGGGCTCCACATCTTCATGGTTGTTGTTACTGGTAGTGGTTCTGGTCCAAGAAGAAACAGAGTCGTCTTGCTCTTCTTCACCTTCCATCCAAACGATGCCGTTTGGTCCCAAAACCATATTTCACTTTTTCTATAATTTTTCTGAGTAAACTGTAAAGTGAAGTAGAAAGGAAATGGACAGAAGAGAATAATTACTTGTGAGAGGAAATGGACAGAACACAAGAGAAATAGATTCCAAGTTTGAGCGTTATGCGTAGCAGCGTACGCGTACTCAAACGAAATCAACACAATACATTACAGACCTCTCTCTGGTTTTATCTATAATCTATACTCTAAATACTATCTGTCTATCTCTATATATATGGTTTCTTCTTTCACGATTTTGCCCTAGTGTGTCTGTTGTTGAATGGCCACACATACAGTAGCCTCGTTTAAAAATGCTCCCCAACACACAATGGCCTCTCTACCTTGTATATACAGATCAAATCCAAGATGTTCCTCAGCGTGCATTTCGAGTTTGATCTACACAATTTATTAATACGTGGTTAGTTTTCTTATTAAATAGGAGGATTCGAATCCAAAACTTAAATGTTGTAGATATAAAAAATATATTAATTGACCAAATATGTAATGAGTTTTCTTTTTCATATTCTAAAAATAAAGATTTAAAATATATATATATATATATATATATATATATATATATATTAGGGGAGACAACAATTCAACTCAAACCTAGTTTAAATTCATAATCAACTGGTCTCTCACGGTCCAATCGGAGCAGCATTCGTATCCGTAGATCGCGCTCACACACGAGTCGTGTGTTCGAAGGGTTCGGGGTCCATGATTTGCACACCCGCCACCCCTACGCACGCGAGAGAGAACTTCTATGTCACACATGTTGATACCTCATTTCTCACATTCACTTATAAACTATATATAAATAATTTCCCTAAGTAATATAAGATTCATTTTAATACCTACATAATGGGTTCACTTTGAGATTCAATTTCTCATTAATTCATTAACTATTTTGTGAATTTGAGTATACCATTTCGAAGTTCTCACGGAGGAGAATTCAAATCCACTTTAATCTTCCAATTTTATGGAATTTATCATACTCAATTTTTACTCTCAAATTGAGAGTTAGTCACAAAATTTCCGACAAACAATTCATCTTTATTGTTTTCAGAGAGAAGTATGTTTGGATTTAATTTCCCTTAAATAAAATTTGAATTATCATTGATCACCATTTTTAATCAAATGAGTAATAAATTTAAAAAATTAATACGGTTTATAGTATAGTTGCTGCCTACAGTTTGTAAAAGGATAAAAACATATTGAATGTATAAAACTCGATGATTTACATTATTGTTTATTCATTTATTTATTTCAATTTTTTTAACCAAAAAAATGTTTATGCAATCAAATGCACCCTTGTATTCTGATAGAAATTTTCTAAGCCAAATGTTTTAATTTCAACATTCATCTAAAGTTTAATTCTCAAACATTTTTATATATCTAACAAAATCTTGTGATCTATTAGGAAAAGTTGATTATTCTAAAAGTTTAAAAAAAAATATTAAATACATATTGTTCTATATTAATATAATATCATTTGTAAGAGTGGGGACTCGAAAATATTTACTAAAATTTAAATATTAAAATGCTATGTGAATCCAACCACATTTGCATTCAATGCACATCAAAATCCATTTGGTTAATTAATTTAAAATTTTCATATAAGTTATGAGAAGATATATCGATTAAAATTTAACACATAGCACCGATGGAAACCGAAGACATAAAGAAATTAAAAACTCCATAGCAAGCTGCAGACCCGTATTAGTTTAGGCACGTGTAAATTTATGATAGGGCAGAAGATATTGAAACAGAGAGTTTAAAATATATATATATATATAAGCTTTTCTTAAATGAAGTCACACAAATATTACCTTCCGGTATATTAAATTATCAGTTTTATCGCCTAATCTTGAAAGATTTTCTGACACACATTCAAATTCAATAATTCATGAGAGAGAGAGAGGCCTTATAGTTATAGGGGACCATAGCAATGAAAAAGTATATATATTTTTATATAGAAGCATTTTTCGTTCAAATTCCACCACAGATTTCCAAATCGATTGTAGCACAATTGTAAATTGTTGTTAATTTGTTACGGGTATAATAGGCATCATAATTTAAACTTTATTTATTATATAAATGTATGATTAATTATATGGATTCATGTAATTATGTTTACAGCTCAAAGACAAAAGAAAGTCCTCTAAACAGTACTTAATTGACCAACGAGTCAACGACCAACAAACTTATATTATTTACTAATTTGTATAGACGGACTCTATTATACATGCAAAAAAAAATCATTATGGATTATTTATATAACATATAATCTCACTAGATCTCGATAGAGATCAAATGTCTAATGTCTAATCTCATTGGAAATATTAAAATGGTTCTATCAACATTCTTCAAACCTTGATACAGTTACCACCTTTGCTCATTTAGCCTACTTGCAATGGCTTTAGTAATTAGATTGTTTAGTATGACCTTTTGGTAAAACATAAATAAATAGATAAAAAATAATTATATAATTTTGTCAAGGAGCACCCCTTAAATTTATGATAAATCAATGTTATTTAGTTTTATTGACAGGAAAA
Source organism: Dipteronia dyeriana (assembly GCA_032871835.1). Taxonomy (NCBI): domain Eukaryota; kingdom Viridiplantae; phylum Streptophyta; class Magnoliopsida; order Sapindales; family Sapindaceae; genus Dipteronia; species Dipteronia dyeriana. The sequence continues at coordinate 15,238,278 of CM065295.1, forward strand.
AAAAAAAGAGATTAAACTTTTAACTAATTGTAGACAATCTGTAAGAGTATAAATTTGAAAATTAAATGACCAAATTTGTTTATTATGTAATTCAATATATATAACTATGCAAGAATTTGTCAATAAAGTCCATTCTAAATAAATTTTGACATCCAACATAATTTTATCGAAACTTATTAATATCAAACACTATTTATCCATAATTTAGATACATATTTCTATAATATCAAATGAAAAACTTTTTATGTATATTTATAAAAATATTGGATTCTATAATACAATTATATAAGAGAATGTACACACCACTCTAGGACGGATGCTTGGAAAGCTCGTTTGAAAACTAGTTAGTTTATTGGTAGCACCGTTTGTTAGCTATTACATACATCGATCAATTGTATGTGGTCATAGTCGAACTTTCTCGGGGAAGAGATAAGATTATCGATCATCACTATCTTTTACTCTTTCTTACAAATTGCCTCGGAGATATGCCTTGCTGGTGACTTACCACTAGCTACCTATTGCAAATCTCTCTCTTTCTCTCACTGCTGGCTTAACACACATATATGTAAATATAATTAAAGCCCTTCCACAAATAAAGACTGAGAAAAGAGAAACTGAAAGGCACTTTCCATTTGCCATATTCACCATGCAATTGCAATGAGTTAGCTTTTGGAATAAATTTTCCAGAAGAAAACCCAAGTTTCTCGTGATGCCTTCTCAATCACTTTCACCGCACCTACTCCCCAATCAGACCCCCTCCCCTTACCTTTTTACTTTTCAATTCTCTCTAAACGAAAGGTCATAATTGGTGGTCACTCCATTTACAATCCCTCGCTGAAACCATACCTTATCTACTTATAATTCGATTACAATCTCTTATACGTTAGATTAGGTGTGAGGTGTTTACCATTAGCCAACATCGTCGATCATGTCATTTATAATATGATATTCTTCACTCTATCTAAAGACATTCACATAATACCAACCTAGGATCTTGTGATTTAACTCCCTCTCAGTTTCCAAGTGATGATCATGATTCATGATTATGGACTTTTAATTTTTTGTTTTAAGTATAATCGATTAATTGTGATAATTCCTAGTTTGGATTAGCTAGCAGAAAGCAAAACTGGCTGCGACCTCTGGTTGCGTGGGCAACCTAAATATCTGGGGTCAATTTTTTGATTTTTCCAACTTCAATTAGCACAGAAAGCAGAGATCGATATTGAACGTTGATCAGTTTTCAAACTTAAGTAGTTCACGTGATGGTTGATAATACTACAAAATGACTTACTTAAGTGCGTTAGTTCGTGACACGTGGCAAACATGCAATTGATTAATGGAAAGATTGACCAATGAGAAGGAGTGGTGGGGTGGGGCACTAATGGGTAGATGGCATTGCATGCAAGTCCAAAATCATGGTTGTACGCGCCGTTTAGTTGTTGATCATCAACAGCAAATGCCCGACATGTCAAGTGCCTCACCATGTGCTTCCCTGAACCCTGATCACTCCCTCTATCTACTTGAAAAGAAACGTAAGGTTTTCAAGCTTTTAACACAGAAAATAATCATACAATACAAGAGGCCGGTTAATATAACTAATTAGTAGTGGTGATGGTTACAACTTACCAGAAGCGGTCGTGACAGCTTCAAGAAGAGCCAAGAGGGATCAATTAGTAGTAGTGATGGTTACGACTTACAAGAAGCGGTCGTGACAGCTTCAAGAAGAGCCAAGAGGGAACCGACCATGCATGTTGCGGGACATGCAGGCTACTGGCTACTTCTAGCTACTACTTCTATAATATATATATATATATATATATATATATATATATATATATATAAAAAAAAAAACTCTTTAATATATTAGAGTTGTAAGTACATGCACATCCTCCTTCCAGTACTGCTCATGTTTTGCAGATGTTCTTGTCATCCATCGTTTGGATTCGAACCTTCGAAATTTCATTACAAATGCTATTATGTATAATAAATTAAACCACAAAATTATAAAATACCATAAATAAAGACTCGAAATCGAAACATATATTGTTAGACCTCTTACCACCAAGCCATGGTGGGTGTTGGTAATTGGGTTCTTAAGTTAGCTACAAGGTACCATATTAAATAACTATTGAATGTATTTTATGAGGAATATATTTACATAGAGTAAAGAAAGAAAAAACTCCACGCTAGCTACTATGTTACAAAACTAGCTAGCTAATACTATTCATCCCGGCCCCTTAAATCTAATAATATCTGTCACGATCGTTATCAATTAATAATAAGCCTGTTTGCCTCATATAGTCATATATTAAAAAATGAAGTCCAAATCATGAAATGATATTAATGCTGAGGAACTGTAGTGGGACAGAAGTTGATGCATTGAGTGCTGGTTGATTTGTTCGCAAATTGGAACAAAATTAAGATATTCTAGCTAGTGTTATGAATAAGTTGGGCACTTTCTCGTGATGGAAATAAAACGTAGAGAACAACTACCATTTATGCTCTGCAATTTAATTACTTCTGTATCCTGTCACACACCAAATTCTACATTAAAAAAAAAAAAAATTAAGCGTCCACCACCGTTAGGGGTGAGCATGGTACGGTTCGGTTTTGAACCGACATTATTCAGTTTTTAAAAATGTGAATCGGTTTGAACCATTTTGAACCTGAAAACCGAATTGAACCGAACACCCTTATCTCGGTTCGGTTCGGTTCGGTTCGGTTCGGTTCGGTTCGGTTTTGGGCCTATTGGGCTTTGAAGGTTGTTGACGTCGATTTCTGGATGTATGAGAAATAGCCAACAAGGATTGAATTTTAGCTGAGATTTCAAAGAGAATGAGAATGAGAAAGTAATCGGACGCAAGTTTTTTACTTGGTAAAACTCCGATGACCGGAGAAACGTTCACGGGTGGTTGAATGATCAACCAAGCCAAAATCCACTATGAAATAATAAAAATACAATTCTCGATCTCTCTTTCTTCTCTCTGTATTTTTCTATGATTGTCGTATATCTCTTTTTTTTGTTTGCGAGATTATGGGTTTATTTATATGTTTATAGAACCCTAATCTGCTTTGTACAAGTAATAGAAGATTTTTGTATTTAATTATGATTATTTACTTGCTTGAAGCTGATTGTCTTCTTTCCTGTTTCGGAGTCTTGTATTGAGATCGAATGAGACTCTAGTAATGTAGTCCAATTAGGACTTATTTCCTTATAAGAACGTAGTCTTTTTGAAGAAATAAAGTTATTGTCTGATTGGGAACATTTCCTGCTTAATATCCTGTTCTTATTGGGATTCCTTTTTGATATGGATATCTTCGTGTATTTTAATGACTTGATCCGTATGAGATATGCGCTGGGCTTTTTATTCAGTTTTCTTCATGTTTGTCCCGAGTAAGGACAATACCCGCTGGTCCCGAGTAACGTCATTTGATCCCGAGTAGAAATGTCATTTAACCAGCCCCGAATGTCATTAACTGATCCCGAGTAGTATATGACGTCGATTGACCCTGAGCAGGTTTTGTTCAACATCTGCTTACTCGGATTTTCTCTTCTTCGGTGATCTCTTGTAGGATATTTTCTGAATGCCTATTCGGATGTCCACCTGGCAATTTATCCTCTTTGTTGATGACGTGTACGTACGATAAAATTCACATATGACAATACCCTCTATTTTTTTTTTGCTGAACAGAGTTTTGTTTCGGGCTAAAGTATTTTAATTAGTTTTTCAATATCTTTTTAGTACCCGAGTAAATGTCTTGTCATAATAGCGTGTCTTAGTGGTAACCCTGTAAATTCGATTTACCTCCTCACGCGAGATCTTTAATGACGGCGAATGTTTTGGAGTTCTGACGGCGAAAGCCAGTTCTCTTTTTGACACGTGCCCCTTGCCTCTTCGTTTTTCGATATCATTTATGAGAAACGACCTACATGTTTTCCCATGGGCCACGTAAGTCATCAAACCTCATCATCATTTTTTTCCGTCTTGAGATCCTAGGGTTTCATGCCATCATCTCTTTAAATTCTTCACTGAGAGACAGTGTTGGTTCATTCTAAAAAAAAAATCAGCAGAAAAAATTTCTCAAACCCAGATTTCTCTATGCAGAAGGTCGCGGTTCTCCGTTGAAGATCTTGCATCAATTTTTATTCAAGGTTAGTTTTAATGGAGCCAACATCTCGTCTTCGTCTCTGTACTATAGCTCTTGAAGCATTAGATCGTGGGGACTTTCAATTAGTTTCCTGCATTCAAAGATTGTTGGGGGAAATCCCCCCTGATGAGCCTCCATTTTTAGAAGTTTATGTTTCTAGGCTTCACCCTGACGTGCCTTTTAGTCCTATATCCAGTTCTGATTCATCTAGTTCTGAATCTGATGTTTCTAATCACAGGGCACCTCTATGAAGGATGGGGAAACATCAAAGCAGAAGTGAAGTCCACAAGCATAATTCGGGCAACATTCGGATCAGGGAGTAGACTATTGACGAGAACGATGTCGAAGAGGCATTCAGAATATCTCGCCTTTCTTTCTCTGCTACTCGCCCGAGTGGGTTTGACGTCGAGCCGAATGTAGTCGGGGCAGATGAGATAGAAAAGTATCGTGCTCGATTTGATCTGCCCAATTCGATCACTCTGATTCCAGCGGGTGATAGAGCTGCGTGGAATCCTCCCTCGGACATGGTGGCGATCTACGGATCCATGCTCTGCTGCGGCGTCACTCTCCCTCTTCAGCCATTCATTGCCTGGTTTCTGGCTGAAGCAGGGATCGTCACGGCCCAACTGGCCCTGAACAGCTACAAAATCTTGATGTGTATGTGGCATATGTACAACATGATGAACTTGTCGCCGCCCTCCCCGAGTGAAATCAGGTATTTCTTTACACTGAGGCAGTCTGGCAAGACAGAAACCTATTTCCTCATGTCTAATTCGCCAGACTGTTGGGTCCCTGAAGGGACAAAGGTGAATCGGGGAGCTGATATCTCTGATGACCCTAAAAAGAGGGGTTTTGTATGGGGATTCCCTACATCCAATAAGTTCTTAAAGAACAGTTGGTTTTTCACAGGAGGGAGTCTCGCGCTTAATGTCACCGTTACATCTATGGATACTCGGACGGTGTTGAAAGTCCCCCGTTTCTTTTGTTCCCCCGAGATATGAAACAAGAAGAATTTGATTACAGCGATACTGAGCTAACCAGACTTGCTCAGGCAGCAGTTCACACTCTAGAAAAGATGAGCAAGACTTATCTCTTTACTAAGTAGAAGATGATAGAGTTCGGCTTCTTCAAACAAATTTCGGGCCACCGTAGGAGATGTAAGTGATCTTTATGGCCCTCTTTCTATTTTTATTTTTTTTTTGCTTTTATATTCTGACATTGTTTTCTCTTTTTAAGTATACGACACGGATATCGTCTGCGACCTCCAAGCTCGCCAAGTGAAGTCTATTCTTCAGGCGAGTCAAAAAGGAGATTCTCGTCAGAGCAATGACGGCATTGCCCCGTCTGAGTCTGACGAGGAACCTGATGCGGTTAAAGAGCAAGTTCTCGAATATGTCCCCGACGAAGTCGTTCAACCGGCCGCAGGGGAGACTAGTGGTCCGAGCGGCCCAACGGATCATACCCAACTTTCTAATGACAGGGAGAGGCAAAGTGAGGGTCCTAGTGAGGAGCCTGTCAGACGGTCAGACACCGGTGATGGAGATAATACCTCCATAGGACAAGCATCTGCAGATCCTGAATTTTTTGAAGTCTTCCGGGATGATACTCAGGAAGATCCCGCAGCTGATATCAGCTTCCATCGTTCTCGGGTCGAGAAACGGAAAGCTGTGGATTCTCCTACTCGCCCTCAGAAGATCCCTCGGGTGGTCTCTTTCATCGACTCCAGTGATGAAGATACTGGGGTTGAGATTCCCCCGAGTGTTGAAGTTGCAGCATCGACAGGTGTGGAGACTCCTGAACTGAATATGGGCCCCTTTCCCCCCGAGGTTGAAGATCTAAGGGCTGAACCCTCTAGGGTTCCTTCATATACTTCTCCTCAGGATATGCTGCGGGAGATGTCATCTGGTCGGGCTTTTATCGGGGACAACCGCTGGAGCTATTTTCGGGATAGCTCTCTAACAGACCGTCTTCAGAATTTTTTCAATGGTGCATCTTTTGTAAGTTATCCTTTTCTTCAATTGTCCTGTTTGCCAGATTTTCAGATATTTTTTTTAAATTAAACTTTTTGAAGATGGTGGTCGAGTTCGCTGAGCTGGTTCAGACGTATCAACATCAAGCTGATAGAATAAGGTGTCTCGAAGCTCAGCTGAAGAAAAGTGAGGATCACCGTGCTCGGGTCGAAACGGCTTATCAACAAGAGGTTGGTTCTACCTAAGTTTTTACCGACCATTGTCTGGCGAAGCAGATGGAGGCCGAGGAGAGGGCTTCTTCGGTATAAGAGAAGGCTACATCATTTCAAAACTTATTGTCTTCTGTCCAAGAATCAATGCTTAAGGCCGAGCAGGAAGCGGAGCAATCCAAGTCGGCATATGAACAGAAGATCGAGAACTTGGAACGCCAAGCTCTGACAGTCGAATCCCTATCTAAAGAGGCTAGGCTAGAACTTGAAGTCCAGGGGGTTGATCGTTTTAAAAGATCCCCTGCCTATGATGCCCTTCTCCTTCGGGAGTTTCAGCGAGGGTTAGTTTCAGCTGGAGAGTTCTTCAAAGTTAAGAATAGGGCAACTAAGAAGACCCGAACCAACTGAGAGCTATCAATCAAACATCATGTGGATCGGTCATTGGAATCTCTTCGGACTCAGATAAAGGAGTGAATAGCTTACTGTTGTAGCCGAGGCAAAGAGCCCCATCCCATGCATTTGGAGATTCCATCTGAGAACTCCCTCTCGACTTTTTATAGTAGTCAAGAGTCGGTCGTGGAGGGTGTGGTTCCCGATGTCGGACCGATCCCAGGAGAGGATTATAGCTAGTGGATGGATGACTCAGTCGACACAATCGCTTGGCCTTCTAACGAAAGTCTACTCCGTGAGTACGAGATGGTGCCCGACAGGGGTATTGGCAAGAGTTCGAAATCCTCACAACCTTAATTTTTGTAGAATTTTTATAAGTTTTGTAGAAACTCTGTAATTCTCTTTGTAATTCTATGACAATTCTTTTGTAAAGAATTCTTTGTAATAATTTTTTGTAACGATTCTTTGGAGATTAATAAAATCCTGGGTAACTTTTCTGAACCGAATGGTTTGATATGATTTATTGCTTCAAGGAATTTCTTCAACTTGACTCTATTGTTGTCGAGTATCTTATTAAACCAGCTATTTCTGTTCGGGTAACTTAACCGAGTATCTTATTAAACTGATTTTGTTCCCTGAATAATTTTTAACGCCAAGTATCTTAGTAAACTTGTTGTTGCAATCTTCATGCCAAGTATCCTATTAAACTGGATAACTCTGATGTTCGGGTAACTTCACCGAGTATCTTATTAAACCTGTTGTCACCTGAATAATTTTAATGCCAAGTATCTTATTAAACTGACTCTTGCAATCTTTATGCCAAGTATCTTATTAAACTGGCTATTAATATTAACCGAGTCATCTTAAAACAGACAAGTAGGTTTATACTTGTGTTTCATATACGATTGCTACTCGAACATTACATTAAGGCTCACCATGATCATATGTTCGAGTCCTTACGTATTACCGATGATGTCTCCCTAGTTTTTATGCGCAAGGGTTTGTCGAATCGTTAAGTTTTTTGAATCGCTTAACACAGCTACGTATTTCACCAGAATTTTTTCCGATAGCGTCCCGAGCTGGTGCATCGGGTTTGCCTTTTTGCTAAGGTCAATTGACCTTGCTCGTCTGGCATGCTCCTTCGAGCTTCTCCACCCATTCGGGAATTAATGGTCCCGAGTATTCTATTTGCATGTTCTTATTATCATGCTTGTCTTCCATATGATATTATCATATGCTCTTTCGAAAATCCCGAGTTTGATGCTTTTATCTTTCGGAAATTCCAACTTTGATTTTTATTCATAACTGCAAAATCAACAAAGTTTTTAAATTCCACAACTAATATCTAACCTAACTAAAATTGCCCTGACTAGAAAAAAGAATGAAAAATAATTTAAGGATAGAAAATCTTTTGGGCATTGCATGGTCGGGGTAAAACCCCTCCATTGGGTCGTGCAATCCAATATGCTCCATGACCAGCTATTCCTTCAACTTTGTATAGGTCTTCCCACTTGTCAGCCAGGGAATCTGCAGCTTTATTTTTTATGTTCAATGACACCTTCCTGAGTACCAGGTCTCCTAGCTGGAATTTCCTGACCCGAATATGAGAGTTGTAGTGGCGAGCTACTCTTTGTTGATATGTCATATTTTGTATTAGGGACTTCTCCCTTTTCTCTTCTAGTTCATCTAGAATTTGTAATAGCATATCAACATTCTGTTTTTCATCATATAGCCTGACCCGGGGTGATGCATATGACGTTTCTATGGGGATAACAACTTCTGCTCCAAACGCTAAAGTGAATGGAGTCTCTCATGTTGACGTTCTTGATGTTGTCCGATATGCCCATAATACCTCGGGAAGTTTTTCAACCCAGATTCCTTTCTTGGCATCTAGCTTTGCTTTGATTGTGTGCTTGATGATTTTGTTCACTGCTTTGACCTCCCCATTTGTTTGAGGATGGGAAGGTGTGACATAGTAATAGGCAATCTGGTACTCTTTGTACAACTGTCTGAATTTCAAGTTATCGAACTGGGTGTCGTTGTTAGTGATTATAGTGTTTGGGACTCCAAACCTATAAAGTATGTTATTTTTCACGAAATTTATGGTGTTTGCTTCTGTGATATGCACCAATGCTTCAGCTTCTGCCCACTTCGTGAAATAATCAACGGCTACTATGGCGTACTTCGCTCCACCCACTGTCCCAGCTGGCATTGGGCAGATTAAATCCAAACCCCACATGGAAAATGGCCATAGGGATGTAAGGTTTCTGAGCTGTTCAGGGGGTTGTCAGATATCATTAGCAATCCTTTGGCAAGTATTGCAACTCTCCGAACATTGTTGCGCATCTGAGAATAGAGTAAGCCAATAATAGTCTTGCCTTAGTACCTTGTGTGCTAAACTTGTACCTCCAGTGTGGTTTCCTCAAACTCCTTCATGGACTTCCTTTAATATCCGATATGCATCCACCTCTGACACATATCTTTGGAGTGTTCGGGAATACCCCCTTCTGTATAATTCTCCTTCAATCAATGTGTACCTTGCTGATCTATACCTGATACGTTTTGCTTGTAAGGGATATTCTGGGAGCACGCTTTCTTCCAGGAACCTTTTTAGCTGAGTCATCCAACCTTCTGGCGGTGTTCGGATTTCTAAAATTTCTAAGTTTCTCTATTCAAATGTGCTCTGTTTGAGGAGATGTTCAACCGGAATAGTCTTTGGCCTGATTGTGGTTATTGCTGACGCTAGTTTGGACAATGCGTATGCCTTTTCATTCTTCTTCCTAGGGATCTGAGCAATCTTATATTCTTTGAATTTTTGGAGGAGCTGTTTTGCAATATCCCGGTAGGCTATCATGCCTTCATCCTTGGCTTGGTACTCGTCCAGAACTTGGTTGACAACTACCTGTGAATCGCTAAATATCTCGACTTCATCTGCCCCGAGTGCTATGCAGACCCTGAGTCCAGCTAGTAGTGCCTCGTACTCGGCTTGATTGTTGGTTGCTTTGAAGTCAAATCTCATAGCACATTCGACATCATCTCCTTCTGGAGTACTTACTATGATCCCTGCCCCGCTGCCATGAGTGTTTGAAGAGCCATCAACATATAATTTCCATAGGAAATTTTTTCCCAACATCCTTTTTGCTTCCAAGTTCGGCTCTGTGAACTCTGCTATAAAATTTGCCATTGCTTACCCTTTGAGGGATGTCTTGGGGACGTAGTGGATATCTAATTCACTTAGCTCGATAGCCCATTTGGTTAGTCTTCTTGAAATCTCTAACTTCTGTAGAATTTGTTTTAATGGGCAGTCGGTGAGAACCTGGATTGTAAGAGCTTGAAAATATGGCCTTAGCTTCCTTGCTGCTGAAACCAATGCTAGTGCCATTTTCTCTGTCTGTGAATACCTGGTCTCGGTTGGTAGAAGTGCCTTGCTGGTGTAGTACACTGGCTTCTGTACATCTTCTGTTCTAACTAGAACTGAGCTTGCTGCTAGTTTTGTAATTGATAAATACAAATTGAGTGTCTCTCCCATCTGTGGTTTTGAAAGGATGGGAGCTTGTCATAGGTATTCCTTGATTTTTTTAAAAGCCTGCTCGCACTCTTCGTTCCATTCGAGTCCTTTTCCTTTTTTAATTACTTTAAAAAAAGGTGCGCATCTGTCTGTGGCCTTTTTGATGAATCTACCCAATGAAGCTAAGCATCCTGTTAGGCGTTGTACTTCTTTGAGTGTCCTCGATGAAGTCATTTTCTACAGGGCTTAGATCTTCTCGGGGTTGACTTCGATTCCTCTTTGGTGAACTTGAAAACCCAGGATTCTTTCTGAAGGAACTCCGAATAAACACTTGTTCGGATTTAGCTTTATTTGGTATCTTCTTAAGACATCAAATGTCTCCCGCATGTCTGAAGTATGATTGTCTGTCGTGATGCTCTTGGTCAACATGTCATCAATGTATACTTCTATGTTCCTTCCTTTTTGTCGTGCGAAGATTCTGTTTACCAACCTTTGATATGTTGCCTCTGTATTTTTTAACCCAAAGGGCATTACTGTGTAACAGTACAAACCCTGATCAGTTGTGAATGTTGGTTTTTCTTCGTCAGCCTTGTTCATCCGGATTTGGTTATATCCTAAATAGGCATCCATGAAATTGAGCAACTCATGGTCTGATGTAGCGTCCACCAACTGATCTATCCTTGGAAGTGGAAAACTGTCTTTTGGGCATGCCTTGTTTAGATCTTTAAAATCTATGTACATTCTTCATTGTACATTCTTCATTGTACATTCTTCTTTTGGACGAGGACTACATTAGCTACCCATTGAGGGTAATTGACCTCTCTAATCGATCCTACAGCGAGTAGCTTCTCTACTTCCTGTTTGATTGCTTGACTTCTCTCGAGATTGAATGATCTTCTCTTTTGTATCACCGGTTTTGCATTCGGGTCTACTGTGAGATGGTGGGATATTATTCGGGCATATATCCAGACCATGTCTTCATGACTCTAAGCGAACACATCCATGTATTATTTAAGTAGATCAATGAGGCCTTTTTTGACTTTTTCTTCCAGGTTGGCCCCAACCTTGATCTTTTTATATGGTTCATCTTCTTTCAAGATGATTTCTTCGACCGGTTCAGTTTTGGATTCATTCGGATCTTCCCTTGGATCGAATTCGAATGACAGTGGCTCTTTGTTCTGACTCGGCTGCGTTATATTGCAAACCTGTTCATTCATGTCTTTGTATACTGACAGGTTTGCTCTTCGGGCCATCTCTTGGGATCCCTTGACTACTTCGACCCCCTATTCGGTCAGGAATTTGATCATTAAGGCATAAATAGCTGTTACGGCATTTGTTTTATTTAAGAATGGCCGACCTAACAACGCATTATACGGCCAATTGTCTAAGTCTACCACCACGAAGTCGAGCAATACAGTTCTATGGCAAGGTGCTACTCCAATCTTTACGGGTAACTTTACTATCCCAAGTGGCCTGACATCAATTCCCTCGAATCCTCTGAGTGAAGTATGGAAAGGTTGAAGTCCTTTCGGTCTAACCTTAGTTGATCGTAGACGGCTATATTGAGAATGTCTGCTGAACTTCCATTACCTATCAGAATTCTCCTGACTTTCCGGTGACCAATCTGAGCATTTATGACCAGAGCGTCATTTGGTTGAACATCGACACCATATGAGTCTGCTTCTGTGAATGTTATTGGGTCCCATCCTTTCTTTACCCTTTTTTAGTCTGGCTCCACCGAGTTCACGTTAAAGTTATATCTTGCTTCTACTTCTTCTCTGATTTCATGTGTTCACTCTCAGTTACTTCTCCTGGTGGATGATCCTTCAAAGATTGTATGTATTACTTCAATGGCTTCTGGACTGGCCCTTTGATTTCGATCAGAGCTGTGATCGGCCTTGATCGCTTTCTTTGTTTCTGACTTCTCATCCCTTTTCAAGATTACATCTTGTAGATGTCCTTCCCAAATGAGGGTTTCTATGTAATCTCTGAGCTGGTAACACTTGAAAGTCTCATGACCAGCCTCCTTATGGAACCTGCAGTATTTGGTTGTATCTTGCCGAGCAAACTGAGACTGACGACGTGGCTCTTGTACCATATTCTTTATTTCTAGAATGGCCAGGATTTCCTCCTGTTTTTTTTAAGAGGGGTGTAGTTGGTATATCTACCTTGGTATTTTTCTGTGGTCTGTTCGGTATTACGCCCATTTTCCTCATCCTTGCTCTTTTCTTTACTATTTCCTTTCTGTTTTCCCTTTTGGTTCTGTACCTTGGACTCGGCGTCCTTCTTAGGTTTTCCTCCATACATATAGCATCCTCCAGTGGCTAACTTTTCTTCCTCGGCTAGTGCATATCCTCCTGCCATGTCCATCATATCTGCATATCTGGTCAGACGGGCTCTTATTAAGTCAAAAGAGAATCGTCCATTCTATAGGATGTTGATGAATGCAGCAATTATTGCATCATCATTTGCACTGTCGATTTCGGATACTGTTTGGCCGAACCTTTCCAGGTATTTCTTCAGCGACTAGTCTTTCCCTTGTTTTATTTGAGAAAGGTGAGCCACTGATTTTTTTTCCTGTGAACATTGCTCAGAAATTGCCTTGAGAAACTCCTGCTTAGTTCACTGAAACTTTCTATGCTTGCTGGGGGCAATCTCCCGAACCATCTTGAACCCATGTCTCTCAGAGTTTGTGAAAAGTTGAGACATAGTAAGGGATCGTTATAGGCATACTGGGCCATAGCACTTTTATAGCGTCTGACATGTTCTTTTGGGTCTGTATCCTTTTTGAACTGTTCCACGTGTGGCATCCTGAATCTTTATGGGAATGAAGTCCGCAGGATGTCCCTAGTGAATGGGCTGTCAGAATCCTCGTCAGATAAATTATTGTACCTATAACGTCTGACCAGTGCGTCCATTTGACACATATTGTTCTCGACTTCTCGAGTTAGGCTCTGGATTATGACATCTCTGTCTCCCATCGGACTTCCCTGATGGTTGAACCGCTGGGTGATTGTCATTCCTCTTTCTGGCTCTTCACTTTGATGCTGGGTTTCACGTATGATTCCATGATGATGCTTGCGATGGTACCGATCGCTATCTTCTAATGACGACCGATCCCTATGCCGGTCATGTTTGTTGTGTCTAGCACGGACTGTCTGATCCTGGTTCTTCTTCTGGTATTTTCGTTCTCCATTAGGGTTTCACGTCCAGCCTGATATATTGGAGTAGAGTTTCTTCCGGCTTCCGGTGTGTTTTGTTTTGGCCCTACTACAACTAAATGAAGCCTCGTAAGTGGGAGGTTAGGAGTTTGTGCTTATTCTGCGGCCAGTAGATCAACTCCTTCCTTTACTGCATCTGCCACCAACTATTGCAATGCCTCTCAGAAGCGTTGTGTCAGGTCTCCACTGGTTGGAGGAACTTGCTGGATCCCCGCCAGGAATGTAGGTTGGTTCTTCGTGGTTGCAGCGAGATCTCGTGAGCTGCTGCCAACATGGAAGTTATCTGGAGATTTTTGGACATCCCCGGAACTGCTTCTGCTTCCTTTCATTATCCTTAATTAAATTGGAGGTTCAAGCGACCCTCCTTCTAACGCCAATTGTTGACGTCGATTTTTGGATGTGTGAGAAATAGCCAACAAGGATTGGATTTTAGCTGTGATTTCAAAGAGAAAGAAAAGGAGAAAGTAATCGGACGCAAGTTTTTTACGTGGTAAAACTCCGATGACCGGAGAAACGTCCACGGGTGGTTGAATGATCAACCAAGCCAAAATCCACTATGAAATAATACAAATACAATTATCGATCTCTCTTTCTTCTCTCTGTATTTTTCTATGATTGCCGCATATCTTTTTTTTTTCGAGATTATGGGTCTATTTATATGTTTATAGAACTCTAATCTGCTTTGTACAAACAATAGAAGATCTTTGTATTTGATTATGATTATTTACTTACTTGAAGCTGATTGTCTTCGTTCCTGTTTCGGAGTCTTGTATTGAGATCAAATGGGACTCTAGTAATGTAGTCCAATTAGGACTTATTTCCTTATAAGATCGTAGTTTTTTTGAAGAAATAAAGTTGTTGCTTGATTGGGAACCTTTCCTGCTTAATATCCTGTTCTTATTGGAATTCCTTTTTTATATGGATATCTTCGTATATTTTAATGACTTAATCCGTGTGAGCTATGCGCTGGGCTTTTTATTCGGTTTTCTTCATGTTTGTCCCGGGTATGGACAATACCGGCTGGTCCCGAGTAACGTTATTTGATCCCGAGTAGAAATGTCATTTAATCAGCCCCGAGTGTCATTAACTGATCCGAGTAGTATATGACATCGATTAACCCTGAGCAGGTTTTGTTCAACATCTGCTTACTCGGGTTTTCTCTTCTTCGGTGATGTCTTGTATGATATTTTCTGAATGCCTATTCGGATGTCCACCTGGCAATTTATCCTCTTTGTTGATGACGTGTACGTACGATAAAATTCATATATGACAAAGGTTCTTTTTATATGTTTTTAAATTTTTTGGGGTTTTAACTTGCTTTTTAGCATTTTGGCTTAAACTTTTTTAAGAAAACATAATATGTAAAAAAATAAAAAAAAATAAATAAAAAAAATACAATCCAATTTTCAATCCAAATCTAAAATTTTAATAATATTCAGTCTACATACTTAATCGAAATATAAAATCTTCATAACTTATAGTAAAATATAAGTAAAAAAAATGTAGCACATAATGTAGTAAAAAATAAAACGGATCTGGATCCTCTACTGATTTGATCTCTTTCCTGACCTTTTTAAAATATGTGATTGGTTATTGATAAATTGGTTTTGGAAACCAATCACATCTTAACCATACATTCATTGCAATGCTTATATGTTATGAGATTAGATGAGTTTAGGAAAAAGATCAGATCAGTAGATGATCCAAATTCAAATAAAACATCATCAACAAACGGTCCATAATAAAATTGAATGTTACAAAATAATTCATCAAGACAATTCGGTTTATTTGGTTCGGTTTTGTTTTCAAAACCGAAACCGAACCGAATTTAATTCGGTTTTTAAATTTCAAATCGGTTTTAACCAAATCGAAGTTATGAACTGAATCAAACACAATTTTTCGGTTCGATTCGGTTCGGTTTCGGTTTTTGTGCACACCTCTAACCACCGTAGGCTACCGTATCTTTATTTTCAAATGTATTATCAATTTAATCCTTAAGGGTACGTTTGGTAGGAAGGAAAGAAAATATAAAGGATAGAAAGATTTGGAGGGATAGAAAAGATGAGGGAAATAAAGAAAAATAATTTTCCTTTGAGATGTTTGGTAAACAGGAATGAAAGAGGATTGAATGAAAAAAAAATTCTATCAGTTTGACTATTTTACCCTTACATTATAGATTACATATTATATATTTCTATATTTAATAAATAAATATAATATAAATAATATTGAATACAACTTTTTTTTTTACAAAATGACAAACCTTGTAATCTATTATATATATATAAATTAATACATTATGTTTTACAAATTTACTTTAAAAAAAATAAAATTTTAAGTAAATTGAAAAATGGCAAATTTGTAATTTTAGTTAGCCTAAAAACTAATCTCTTTTTCCTCCCATTTTTAGGTGGATCAAAATTCATGGGTCTCACCCACCCATTTTTCATTTTCTTCCATTTTTCTCTCCATACCAAATAAACACTTTCTTTTTTTCTTCTCCCTTTTCTTCACCCTTTTCCCTCCACCCTTTTCTTTCCTCTCCTGTTTCCTTCCTACCAAACATACCCTAAGTTTGGGTGAAAGATACTTTAAAAAAAATAAATGTTTTAGTGAAAGATCAATGAGTTTGTTTTTTTTAAGATCCTTAGTCATTTACTTTTAAAAAATGCATCAAATTGATTCCTCTGACCAAAATTTTGATAGTCAAATGTGACCAAGTATAAAATTAACCATTTTACCCTTTATATTTAATTATTGAATGAGAATGACATTTTTACCCTCTAACCTTTTACAATTTGACAACTTTACCGATTTGTATTGTCCAATACAAAATTGACATGCGTTATAAATTTATTTAACAAAATACTAAAAAATTAATAATAACATAAAATTAATAAAATACATTAAAAATAAATAATATGATAAAAACATTACAATTTTTTAAATAAAAAACCTATAAATATATAATAACTCTTCAAATAACATAAATTATTTATTTAAAAAAAAATGAAAATCCATTAAAAAGAAAATTAATTTGAAAAATGAAAAACATATATTTTTAAAAAAATTGACATCTGCCATCCATCTTGAATTAAAACAAAAAACAAAAATTAAAAAAGATTTTTTTAAAAAAAATAATAAAAATATCCAACCGTCCATCATGTGATGGACGGTTGTAGATTACGAGAAAAAAAAATTAAAAAAAAAAGAAGAAGAAAGTTGGTGGAGATCCAATCTGAGGTCTCCATAGAAGGAGATTCTCCCAAGGCCACCAGCGAATAGGCCTGACCAACCCTCTCATTGTCGACGACGGTCTCTCCACCGTTATCACCAAGCCCAATGGTGCCTTCGGCGAGTTTCTCTCCTCCTCCCTTGGTCGATGGCAGAATCGCGGCTCTAATCTAGATCGGGGCTTGATTATGGCCTTTAAAACATTTGCTACCATCACTACAAGAAAAGAGCTAGTGGGCCTTTAAAATCGTCTCAATAGCCCACTATTCATCCTCGGAGACTTATTGAAACAAAACAAATTCTTCCTAAATTACTTTGCCCCAGGTGGGTCACTCTTTTGGAACGTAAATTCAAATTCGTTTCTAAAGAGTACCAATATGGACGAAACATTTTAAAAAAAAAAAAAATTAATTTAGAGACAAAAACTAAATTTCACCTTCTTTAAATAATCTATAGGGACGAAATGGTAAAAAATAAAAAAATAATAAAAATAAAAATATGGAGTGGGTTAGGACTGGAATCCACCCTAGACCACACCACACACTAACACATCAACCGTTAAGGGTGGGGGACCTAAACTCACAACATGAGAGTGGCATGCTTTACCATTGGACTACAAGTTTCACTTTGTTAACCGTTGAACAATATTTATATATAACATATATAAATTGTTAAATTTTCATTGATTATTTCAAATCAATTTTTTTTTTTTTTTGATTTTTTTTTTTAAAATTGTTTGATAAAAAATTAAACTCATTTCACTAATCAGAATTAAAAAAAATGTAATTGGAACATTTGATTAAACTATTTTTCAGTCATATACAGTCGAGTTATGAGTCTATCGAAACCTAATAGCATTAATTGTTATAAACATGATCTGGAATGCAACTATCAATGTATGGTAGATGTTTTTTTTATATCTTTATAATTTAATGAACAAATATAATACTTGGATTTATACCACAAAAGATAAAGGGGAATGTACAACCACTTTTAGAAAAGTGGTTGTGCATTATAATATTTAAGATCGCAACATATTTAAGATTGATATTATATTTACAAATAAAAATAATACAATTTTTTATACATTTTTTAAATTAATATATAGTAATTAATATAGAAAAAAGTGAAGAAAATTATTTAGCATTCAAAAATTTAAATAAAAGAAAACCTCTCAAGACTAATAATTGATCCTTTTGTAGAACTTATTAAGACACAACAAAATTCATCATAATAGAGAACCACTTTGGACGAACAAAATGATTCATATTGCCTCGTTTTCTAATTTATATGGTAATTTAATTATTAATCTATTTCTTACACCATGTTTGGTTTAATGGAATAGGAGAGAAATGAAAGGAAAAGAAATAAAAGGATTCCATTTCTCTTGTTGTGGAAATGGTGAGAAATGTCACATTTTTTTTTTGTGAGTTGCAGTGATGTCACCGTTATAATAATTTATGTTTAAAAGGCACCTATTATGGTGAGCTACCGAAATTGCCCTTAAATAATCGATTTTTTATTCTTTAAAGGCTGTCGTCCAAAAAAGTTGTATGAAAATCAATCACCTACTCCATTTTTTCTTCAGAAAACGAGCTCCATTCCAGATATTGCACAAGAAGGTAAATTAATATTTATGATCTTCATTTCCATTTTTTCTTGTATTTCTGTGTGGTATAACACTGTATGAACATTTATGAACATGTTGTCTCAATTTTTTTATGTTTATGTCTTGGAGTTGTAAACTTTTAAAAAATAATGAATGAACATGTATGCATATTTTTTTGTATATATATTTGGCCGAGTTGAGTTGTAGTGGTGCAAACAAGTTTATAATCTTGGGCATAAAAGCTGAAAAAGATTTTAAAAAAAGCTCGAAACATTTGAAAAAAAGCTCGATCCAAAAAATAGATACTCGATACGTAAAAAGAAAAGCTCGATCCCTCGAAAAAAGGCTCGATCCCTCGAAAAAAGGCTCGATCCATCAGAAAAAAAGTTCGATCCCTAAAAAAAAGCTCGATCCTTGATAAAAAAAAGCTTGATCCCTCACCAAAAAAGCTCGATCCCGCACAAAAAAAGTTCGATCCCTCACAAAAAAAAGCTCGATTCCTCACAAAAAAGCTCAATCCCTAAAATAAAAAGGTCGAGTCATATTTGAAAAAAGCTCGAGCCATATTAAAAAAAACTAGATTATGTAGAAATAAAACTCGGTCTTGTACAAAAAAAAACTCGATCCAATTCAAAAAAAGCTCGATCATGTACAAAAATGGCTCGATCATGTACAAAAAAAGCTCGATCAGTTAAAAAAAAAGCTTCATCTCTTACACTTTTGATTTTTGTTTAATCCTTTATAATTATAAATTTAATATGAAATATTTATTTCTTAATAATGGTTTTTGATGATGGTTTTGATAGGATAATGGATAGGGTGAGAATAGTCATATCTTACAACGGTCGATGTGAGCAATTACCCGACGGAAATCAGAGATATTTAGGTTCCGATAACCAAGGTTTGTATGTGTCAAAGAATTTGAGTTACGACGAAATGGTGTCGATTGAGCAAACCATTGTGAAGTTTGATGAGAACAAATACAGTGTTGAGCTACAGTCTCTATCAATTATTCCTGGGACTACATGTCGTACATTTATAAGAAACAATGATGATGTTCAGTTTATGCTAGGTGAAGATAGGGTGATCCTTCAAGTATATGTTAGTCTAATCGAGAGGCCAGCAGGATGTGTCATTGGTGAAGATATCCCTGATCGTGATAACACCCAACAATTTCGATCGTCAGGCGGAAGCAATCAGTTGTTCACAGAAAGAAGTGGGATTGATGGTCGGGAAAACATATGTGTTGTCCCACCGAAAGTAGCCGCCCATGATAATAGACTGGGACCTCAATTCGACGATGTATTTGGTTGTCAAATTGAGATGAATGGTAGACAGTACAACCATCAATACAATGAGATCTACAATGACATCAATAATAAGCAGAATACAGCACTGAATATTGGGGTGAATCATGAGGTGGATATTGAGGGCAATTTCAATTCTGTAGAAAATGTAGAGGACAATCAGGATGATGAAGAACATGTCGAAACGGAAAGACGTGTAAGACATGTACACAGATTTAGTTCCAGTATAACAGATATAGCTGGGACCTCCGAGGGGAGGGCTAATGTAACTCCAAATGATTCTGATAATGCCACAACATGGGTTATTCCAGGAACAGAATCATACTCGTTTGGTATTGGTGGAAGCAGGAACTTGGTTGAAGATGAACCTACAAGCATGATATATAAAGGCCAATTTTTTCCAAAGAAAAAGGATTTGAAGAGACTAGTAGGCCATTTTGCAATGCGGCAGAACTTCGAATGGAAGGTGAAAAGGTCCAATAAGACAACATTACATCTAGTTTGTTTGATGGGAAATTGTACGTGGAAGTTAAGAGCGGTGAGGAGAGATGAAGGCACATACTTTCAAGTAAGAAGTTTTGTCAACGAACACACTTATCCGTTAGAGAAAATTCACCGCCGGCACCGACAAGCTAGTGCAGTCATAATTGGAGAAGTTATTGCACCTAGACTTCAACAACAAGATGGTCAACTAATGCGTCCGAAGAACATAATCGCCGACATGAAATAAATGTATGGAATCCAAATCATATACCGTAAGGCACACGCCACCCTCAATTATACGTTGTCACTGACATATGGAACGCATTAGGAAACCTTCCAACTGCTTCCATTATTTGGTTATGTTTTGGAACAACAATATCTCGGCACAATCACTGATTTACAGTGCGACTAAGATGGTAAATTTCTATACTTCTTCATGTCGATTGGTGCCTCACTTAGAGGATTCCGGACGTGTATGCATCCAGTCATTACCGTTGATGGTACCCATTTGAAGGGACGATTTCGGAGTACAATGTTTGTTGCAACATCACAAGATGGGAACGAACAGGTGTATCCAATTGCTTTTGGGTACGGCGACTCAGAAAACAACCTTTCATGGGAATGGTTTTTGGATTGCTTGAAGGGTGCCCTAGGTCATATTGATGAGCTAGTTTTCATTTTCGATAAGCATGCAAGCATTGAAGCAGGGATTTCTAAAGTGTTCTCTTATGCCACCCATACCATATGTTGTTGGCACTTTGCTGAAAATATCAAAAAGCGATTCCATATGAAGGATGTTGCCGCAATAATAGACAAAGCAACTCGCGCATACACTGAGTTTGAATATAACCAGCATATGGAAAAGTTAAGAAACTTGCACCAGAATGCATATGATTATGTAATTGATGTCGGTCCACACAAGTGGTCCCATGTACACTGGCCGGAAAGAAGGTATAGGGGGATAACGACAAATGCTGCAGAATGCATAAACTCATGCCTAAAATTTTCACGCCAACTGCCTATGTTGACTCTGGCTGAGTTCATTAGGAATATGCTGCAACGGTGGTTTCATGATCGCTATAGAGCTGCACAAACCATGCGTCATCGGTTGACCGACGCAGCACATCTTATGCTCTTAAAACGTGTGGAAAAGTGTAGTTTTTTTACCGTAAATCCAGTAGACTGGAACATTTTCTCAGTCAAGCAGTTTGAAAAACAGTGGACTGTTGAATTATCCCGGAAGACTTGTATTTGCAACAAATTTCAAATGGATCATTTTCCATGTTCTCACGCTCTTGCGGCGGCACAGTACATTAATGAAACTTGGACTTGACAACTTTGTGTTGGGACTGATCATTTCCTCGGTGAAGCTGATCAATTTTAATGTTTTTTACAGGGAGCCAAACTTGGACAACTTTGTGTGCGGACTACTACAAGAGACAGACACTTATTGACACGTACTCGGTTCCTATTATGCTGATGGGCCATCCTTCCACCTGGGTTGTGCCATCCGATATTGCTCAGAGGGTGATTTTGAATCCAAACTCCAGGAGACAAGCAGGACGCCGAGGGCGGGTCGCCATGTCTAGTCTTCGGAGAGGACAACTACACAATCCTGTAGAAGATGTGGACAACCAGGGCATAATTCCAGGAGATGTCCTAATCCACCTATGATTAATGAAGGTACAAGCTGAGGTGTTCCCGATGAATACCACCACAAGTGTAGCATCTGCCATTCAATTGGACACAACAAATAAACGTGCCCTAACATTGACTCTAATAGGGAATGAATGACAAAGTTTTGACATATTGAAAACTTTTGGAAGTGTATCAGATTGTAATAATTTGGAATTGCAATAATAACTTATTAATGAATAAATTAATATTAATGAATGAAATAATATTCAAGAATTAATTACATGTCTGTGTACATAAAAATGGTAATATACAACCAATCACTAGGCGGGCCTGGAGTTAGAAAAAATCTCCACAGTCATTTTCTCCTGAATGATCCCCATGTCATCCTCTGACCAATCAAAAGGCCTTCGACCCGTCAGTAAGTACTCGATAAGTCTCAAAGTATAGGGACCACAGTTATCTCTACAATTCGACACATAAAACTCCATTAGAAATCGTTCATAAAGAATATCTAAGCACGTGAATGAAACAGAATGTCTTACGATTTTTTTTGTTGGGGGACTGTAGAAGTATGCACCAGGCTGACCGAGAAGAGCTTATTTTCCCGAGGGAACGCCCGACGACCAGCTCGTCGTGTTGTGTGGAACCCCGCGTCACTCAACATGGAGGGTAAAAACCACCGTAATGGCCGGACCTGCTGGTGTCTGATCTGATAAGGGATTTCCTGTCTCCAGGGGTCAAAAATGTCAATCTTCCAAAGACAAAGGTCGACGGTCACCACCAGCCAATGTTGGCCCCCAACATTGCACGGAATCAGTATCTGTAATAGTATGCATACCGTGTTAGCTCAGGATATACAAACAGTTTATTTTTTAAATCATCTCCATCATTTAACACTTACCAAGTCAACCTCGTGTCATGGGCGGTTTCCACTCCTGGTTGCTCCATGGACCGTCAGAAGGTCCTCTTCCAATCATCGGGACTGTAACATATTCCACCTTGCCGTGGTCACAGCCCCGTGCGAATCACGAGGCATCATCCTCTCCCACATGTACAACATAAGTGGTTGTTTAAGCATTGACAATATCGTATTAATAATACAAAACCAGAAAATGCGATTCGATTCCTAAAATTTATAACTACTTACATAAAATTGTGTATCCAACACGTTGATCCTCTGGTTGTACACATTGGGGAATCCTCGCTGACGCTTGCGAAGAATATAGAGGTATGCGTCCATATACTGACAAACAATAAAACCACCGTAATTGTTAACAATTCAATAATACTTACACAAACGTTAATATGAAAATCACATAAGTACGTACCGTGTCCTCCAAGTCCATGAAGTTGGACTGCATATGCACAAACCATCCGACGGTAACTGGTGACAGCACGTCCACATCACGTCTGTTTAATGATTGAATTAGCTTAGCTATACATAAATTTGAATAAACATGAAATGTACATCTAATTTTATTATAAAAAGTTGGACTCACAGTTCCCCGTTGATGTTCCTCTTGAAGGCTTTGTATGCCGCAAGCTGGTCAGCGTCCACTAGTCCGTGGGGGTCAAAAATGTGTTCCACGAACTCGGGCTTTGTCCTCAACCTCTTTAGACAGCATGGATCTGTGTAAGGGCTCATCAACTGCCATTCACACTTAACTAAATGCTTTGATGTATTGGCTGGGGGAGGGGACCGCTCCGACGCCACAGACGTACTGGGTGGGGGAGGGAACCGCTGTGGGTGAATCGATATACTGGAGGTGGGGGATCGATGTGCTGGGAGGTTGGGGGGACCGCTGAGCCTGGGTGGACCCAGATAGGATAGCTGGGAGGTCAAACCCGATTGTTGTAAGTGAACAAAGCCTACTATCGCTGGTATGCGACTAAGGTTGCCTCTCCGGACCTACCCCCATGTAGGCGGGTCTTGACTACGTCGAGCTGTCATGTCTGTCCCCCCCGAATACCTATCAATCCACCCTCCGGGGGTAAAGTATGGATCAGGAGTTGGGGGGCTATCCCGGTGTGTACGTATGGTCGACCCTTGAAGCCCCCAGATCATATCCAATAACAATCGGTGTTGCTGCTGACGATCCATGTCATCTTCTACATACAGGCTCCCCCCTCGTCTAGCCAGGCATAGTACGGTACCTGTCTCTCAGCTGGTGTCGGCACCAGTTCCTTCCTCGCAAACATCTGAAATATTAGTTAGAGCAAAGTAATTGTACAAATACTAACTAATAAAAACATTAACAAAATAAATACATACCCTGGCTTTGAAAATCATTGCCAGCTTCTTCCCTCTCGGTTGTTTGGTCAACTCCCACTTCAAACTACGGGGAGTCAGATCAGTAACCCTCCGGACACCAACCTCTTTTGCCAAATTAGGGATCACCTCCAAAGCAAATATCTGCATCAAAGATAAGTATGATAAGTAGCTCGAATATTTTGGACACCAACAATAAAGTACAATTTGTAGTTCGAAGTTCTTACCAATAGGGCATGAGATAGACCATATATGTTGTAGGTCTCCACCCTGTGTATGTCAGCGCCCTTTTCCTGCTGGCTTCGCTCGAACCCGTCTCTTCGCTCGTCAAGCGTATGCTTGAATGAGTAAATAGAATGCATGTACACGTGGGCACCCCACGGGAACGCATCGAGCTCCTCAACCTGCCGAAACTGCCAAACTGAAATCCTGAATCTCTCATCCACCCCCATCAGTATCTAGATCAGTATATATAAGAGGCAGAGCTTGACAGCATTGTACGCCTTTCCGAACTCTGCACCAGTGACAACACCCATAATCTCCTCTAACGACACCTCATCGGCTCCAGGAAAGTACCGCTCATGTATGCCATTCTCCACTGCTGCATACTTGGTGGTGCCTGGTACAACTCCAAACTGTAGTCTGGTGATCAGGAAAAATTCCACCTTCGAAAACCTCACAGACTGGTTTCCTAACATGAAGTGCATCTCATCTGTTGGGCTGTATGATGGTGCTCCCTCAAAAGCAACCGATGGATAATACCACCGGAAAACTTTATCTCCTGATGCATCGTCAGAAAATGCCCGAAACATGACCCCATAAACCGACGGCGGTCTTCATCTGCAAATTCTACAGGGACACGGTTCAGCGCGTCGTCTATATGGGTAAGGGCATCAAAATGATTGTGTCGAGTCAATTTACCCTTGTACCAGTCTCCTTCTGGAGTTTTAAGCGAATCCCTCAACCTAATTCTCATATGCAATGTAACAGGATTACAACATCATTAAACGGAACAAATAAAAAAGCTCGATCCAATTCAAAAAAAGCTCGAACCTATTGAAAAAAGATCGAATCCTTTTTAAAAAAGCTCGATACTTTTCAAAAAAGCTCGATTCCTTTACAAAAAAAAGCTCGATCTCTTTTCAAAAAAGCTCGATCTCTTTTCAAAAAAGCTCGATCCTTTTTCAAAAAAGCTCGATCCCTTTCAAAAAAGCTCGATCCCTTTTAAAAAAACATCTATCCCTTTCAAAAACGCTCGATCCAATTTAAAAACAGCTCGAACCTATTGAAAAAAGCTCGAATCCTTTTTTAAAAAGCTCAATCCTTTTCAAAAAGGCTCGATCCAATTCAAAAAAAACTTGATTCCTTTTCAAAAAAGTTCGATTCCGTTTTCAAAAAAGCTCGATTCCTTTTTCAAAAAAGCTCGATTCTTTTTCAAAAAAGCTCGATTCTTTTTCAAAAAAGCTCGATTCCTTTTCAAAAAAGCTCGATTCCTTTTCAAAAAAGCTCGATTCCTTTTCAAAAAAGCTCGATTCCTTTTCAAAAAAGCTCGATTCCTTTTCAAAAAAGCTCGATCCCTTTCAAAAAGTTTCAATCCAATTAAAAAAAAACTCGACCCTATTGAAAAATCTCGATCCCTTTGAAAAAAAACTCGATCCCTTTCAAAAAGGCTCGATCCAATTCAAAAAAACCTCGACTTACCAAAACCTAATTTTCACAAAAATAAAAGATCGACTCAACAAATAAGCTCGATTCTCTTGAAAAAAGTCTCGATAACCCAGATTTCATCTTTCTCAACTGATATTCAACCAAATTACAAACCCTAACCTAAACAACAACCATTCGCACATCTCTATTTTAACCGGTTTCTACAATTCCTATCAACAAAACTCAATTCTAACATGTAATGCATGTTAACAACAACAAAAACGAGGAAAAATAACCTATCTTACCTTTGTCAATCGCAGCTCTTCCGGTCACTTCACCGTCGATTAGTTTCCCGTCAGTTTGACTGTTGCTTCTCTCTGACTTTGAAAACGGAAACTTCCTCACTGTTTTGATATTTCGGGATATTTTTGTCTGAACGACTTAAATTGTGCCAATAATTTTTTCACCCTTTCTCTTCGTTTGGGTTGTTAAATGAGAAGGTAATTAAAAGATATTGAGGGAAATTGAGAGAATAGTTTCTTCTTGTTTTGTTCAATTTGGTTGCTCTCCAAAATTGGATGGAAAATGAGGGAAAGAAATTTATAAGTTAAGAAATTTTACAATATCTCCAAACTAACCCTATTTATACTGTGTTTGTTTCCTTTCCTTCCCCTTCTATTCATACCCATCCAAACAACAATTACTAAAAACATTATCCTTTCCTCTGATCTATTTTCCTTTCCTCCTTAACTTATCATTTTCTTCATTTTTATTCCATCATTCCAAACATAGCGTTAGGAAAAACTTAAAAAAAAAATCAAGAATTTCCAAAAGTATTAATTTATTATTATTATTTTAAATAAAAAGAAAACCTATTGGAATGAAACAAAATTTGTCTCGATAAACAGTCTATTGAGATAAATAATTTATTTTCGTCCCAATAAACGTTATATTAGAACAAAATGTTTCGTTCATAAAGGCCTTACCACTTTGGATGAAATTTGTTCTGATAGACAATCTATTGGGACGAAAAATTTATTTCGCTCCTAAAGGTCTTGTCTGATTTGCACTTTTTGGCCCCGTTTGGTACGTGGGATAGGATATGATTATTTTTATGGGATATGATAGGATAGGATTGTATTAGATATGATGGGATTAATTTTAATGTTATCATGTGTTTGATGTGTATATAGGATAGGATTAAAAATAGAGTAATCATACGTTTGGTTCAATATAGGATATGAGTGAAAGTAAAAGAATAATTACACACACCTCCCCTACATTAGTCCAAGTTAGTTAAACTTACTAAAATGAAGGATTCTTTCATCATTTTTATCAATTTTTTAATATTTTATTTTAAACCTCCCACCGATTAAAGTTTGGTTTGTGATTCTTTGCTTTTGCTTTATTTTTATTTTTTTTGTTTTTCGTATTTGACTTTCTGTTTGCTTTCTTGTTCTGGTTCATTGGTTGTATATATATATATATATATATATATATATATATATATATATAAATGTTGACATCCAGATCTCCACCTCCCCATATCCGGTCTTCATCGAGCTTACCTCTCCCTTTCTCTCAACTTCTTCTTCGAATTTCTTCTTGTTCCTGAAAGCTTTGTTCTTCTCTGAGTAGATGATAGATCTATTGAGTTTTGATTTTTTGTTTTGTTTTTGTTTTTGTTTTTATTCATATTCATGCTTGATTTTACTATCGAAGGTTTTGATTATGTGATTGTGGGTTTTGAAATTTTTTTAGAAATAGAAATGTTTTTTACTCAACAAAACCCATAAAAGCAGATGAAGAAGTAATTGATCTGAAGAAGGTTTTGTTTTTGTGATTGTTTGATGGAAGGTTTTGATTTTTTTTTAATGCGTTTTTTTTTAATTAGCTTATCAGTTGAAGAAGTCGATCTGAAAAAGATGAACTGAAGAAGCGATCTGAAGAAGATGAACCACAAAAGAAGACAATGGATTTTTATGTAATTCAAACATGGGAAACAAATGAATCCCATGTAGAAGGACCGCATTATTTTATCCCATTGCAGTGGGATAAAATATGGTGATGGGATTAATTTATTCAATCCCACTGTTAAGCCAAACATGGGAAATGGTTTAAAATTAGTCCCTTTCCTATCCAATCCTGAGTGCCAAACGTGGCCTTTAGGAACAAATAATTTATTTCGATCTAATAGACATTATATTAGGACAATTTTGTTTGTCCATAAAAGTTTTATCATGTTTGCATTTTATAGAGACATTTTATAGGGACGAATAATTTATTTCATCCCAACAGACATTCTATTGGGACGAAAAAAAACTGTCCCTAAATTTTTTGTCCTTATAGCTAATGTCTGACACCTGATTATTTTGATTTTCTTGAACTGGATCAAGCTGGTAAGAAACAAATTAAATAAAGAAGTGTTAATGGCAGAAAGTGTTTCTCAGTTACCGGAAACCCACTTCGTTCTCAAGGTCGTTCACGGATGTTGGTGGAGATCCAATCTAGAGATCGAATCTCCGCCCTTTTTTTGTTTTTTAGCTTTTTTATTTATAATTTTATATTAATTTTATTTTGTGATAAATAAAATATCATTATTTTTATTTTTAGACATGTGGCATTATGTATGTTTAAAGGTGAAAATACCCTTGAAACCGTTAAGTTGAACTAACAAATGGATTTGATGCATTTTTTAAAATTAAGAAATCAAGGGTTGTAAAGAAAACAAACTTGTTTAAAAAATTGATCTTCCACCAAAAATTAGAAACTAAATTGATAATATCTCTTATTTTTACTTCTATTAATAAATAAGAGCATCTCCAATGGTATCATCAAAAGTAAGAGAGTAATCAAAATTTGATTATTTATCAAAAAAATATTATCCAACAAAGTCACTAAAATTTAACAATAGCAGTTAGAACATCTTTAATGGTAGAAGCAAATTTGGATCATCAAAAGTTGTAACCTTAGTATTTGAGGATTGTTTTTTGCTAAATTTGATGATTGTGTAGTCCACAGTGATACACTTTATCTAAATCAAAAAACTACTTTATATAAATCAAAAGTCTAATCTCGCCTCATTTTTATTTTTTAAGGGTAAATAAATATTAAAAATATTAAAAACTATGAAAGACAAGAGAATGTATATATGATATAGGTATTGATCTATTCGTAATAAATAGACGAATTTTACTTGATTGAAATTTTTGGGAGCGAACAATGATGAGATGCATAGATGATTAGAAAAAAAGCCACAGATGAGAGAGAAAAGATAAGATTATAACAGCATTTATTTTGGGTTAAGTTTATTTGTTAATTGAAAGTCAATCTTCAAATTTGATTATTGGACAGACAATTTGATTATTGATAAGAGCATCTCCAATGATATTCTTAAAAGTAGGAGAGTAATCAAAATTTGATTATTTATTTGAAAAACACTGTCCTACTTTTGAGCATATAACTGGAGATGCTCTTATCAATAATCAAATTGTCTATCCAATAATCAAATTTGAAGATTGTCTCTCCAATATTCAAATTTGAAGATTGACTTTCAATCATACATAATCTAAAATAAATGTTGTTGTAATTTTATCTTTTCTCTCTCATACGTGACTTCTTCTTTTTTTCTGATCGCCTATGTATCTCATCATTGTTTTGACCCCAAAAATTTCAATCAGATAAAATGCATCTCTTCATTACGAATAGATCAATACCCATATTATGTACCCTCTTTTGTCTTTTATAGTTTTTTTTTTGTTTTTGTTTTTTGTTTTTTTACACTTGAAATAAAAACGAGCGGGAATGGTGAAAAATGATATGGGATTAGATTTTTTATTTAGATAAAGTATACCATTGTAGACTACACAATCATCAAATTTAGCAATTCCTGAAAACAATCATCAAATGTTGAGATAATAACTTTTGATGATCCAAATTTACTTATACCATTGGAAATACTCTAACACTTCATTTCAAATTTTGTCCAAATCTTCAGTTTTTATGTGAACTAAAAGGGAGATTTTCAAAAAATCCACTGAGTTTCCACCCTTTTTTTAGAAATTCTTTCGGATAGTTAGAAATTTAGATGAAAACTCTCCTAACCCTGGTATACAGTCGAACAAAGTTTTAACAAAATTTTGAAATTACATCTTTTGTATGTAATTAGAGTAACATTATATTTTCCAATTATTTATTTAAATTAATAATTCATACTCAAATGCCGTGCTCCAACTAACATATAATACAATACATTTTTTTTCAAAATTTACATTATAATTACAACCAGTAACGTGCTATATTATGTAGACAGTCTAATATTATTCATATAATTACTGGGTTGTAATATATATTTGAAATTAGAGATAATTTTTTTGTTTGTTTAAAAAACTGGGTCCAATATAAATCAAGTCAAGTTTAAGAGGATCCATGATATGGATAACTGGGTCAAATTGCAAACCCGGGTCAAAATAATCAAATGATTCTAATCGACCCAACGTGGGCCCAGAGTTGGGGCCGCTCTTAGCTCGCATTTTATGAGGACTTATCGAGTCCTTTTACTTCTTCCATTATCTTCTTCTTTTCTTTGTCAATTTGAGCAAACTTTTGAATATACGATTCCAATTATAATATTCAACTTCAATTCCATTTCTGTCCTCTAATTCCCCAAGTCAAATTTTATTAATCTTATAAGATGTATCATAATAATATGCTTGCCAAATTATGTACATTTGATATATACGCTCCACACTTTCTCCTACTATTAGCAAGTAAAGAAATTTGTGATGCAAAACATTTTCATATGAATGTGTTCTTAATTATAGACAGCTATCGATAGTTTTTTATAGTTAAATTTTATTACATTAATTACTCTATTAATAATTATTATGTGCAAGATTTCCACTTGTTTTTTTTATATATATATTGATCGACTCTATAATATTATAAAGTGACATGAACGCTCTTTTAAAATTATTCGACAACAGCACTGTGTTATGAACTAGACATTTGCATACATGAGTGGAACACGTTGATGATTTGATTATATATATATATATATATATATATATATATATATATATATATATGCTGTTTTTATAGAATCAAATCATCAAGATACTCCACTCATGCATGACAATGTCTAGTTCCATTCCTATCTCCTTCCTCCAATCTTCCACATATTGCCATACATATCATACAAAAAAAAATTAAAAAAAAAATCAAACCATATATATAAATCTTGACTAAAAGTTGTTAATTATGATCAAATGAAAAATATACGAAGAAACCAATCGATAATTTCACACAAACTGATCGGGAGAAGGGAAGTTAAGATGCTTAAAACATGTGAACCCTCCATCCACAACAAGGTTGTGACCGGTTATGTACTTGGATTCATCTGAAGCTAAATACAAAGCTGCCCGGGCCACGTCCACTTCTTCACACTTAGCTCCCTTGAGCTCACTCAGTCCATTGATGATATCAGTTATCTGTTCCGGCGTCGCGCCGCTGAAAATTTTGGCAATCTCAGTTACTGCCAATCTGGTCGGTATAGGAGCCGGTGAAATGCAATTGATCCTCACACCAGCCCTGCATAGCTCACTGGCCACTGACTTGACAATTCCAGGAATGGTAAACTTTGATATTGTGTATGGATGTGGGCCTAATCCACCCATCAGCCCACTAATGCTTGATGTGCATAGTATGGACCCGGAGCCCGTAGGCACCATCACTCGGGCTGCATGTTTTATCCCTGCAACCATACCCCGAATGTTGATCCTCATTACACGGTCGAAGTCGTCTAGGTTAAGGTCTGCGATGCTTGGTGGGAACGCAGGGCCTGTTATTCCGGCGTTGTTGTACATTACATCAAGCTTTCCGTGGCGGTTCATGGCAGTTTCCACGGCTTCCGCTACTTGGGACTCAACGGCTATATCGCACTCGACAAAGTGGGCTGCAGGGCCCAGGTTGGTGGCTGCTTTTTGGCCCATGTGAGTGTCGATGTCCGCAATGATGACTTGGGCTCCATGTTGGACAAATTCGTGGGCCGTTGCCTTTCCAAGACCATTTGCACCACCTGTTATCAAGGCTACTTTGCCTTCTAGTCTGTTTTTTCAAAGCAAACAACAAATATTACTCATGAATGTCTTTGAATTTTTGTTTTGAAGAATCGTTTTCTTTTGACAAATGGTAACAAAGTAGATGAAAAGAATATCGACGTCCCATCATATAATCATTTTGGGCGGTCGTTGATGGAGTATGAACCAAACTTTCAACATCATCATTAGAGATAACTAGATAAGATTCAAATAATTGGAAATGCAAATCAAAATAATTCTGGCATGATTTAGTACAAGGATAAAAATAAATCTATCTATTTTATTTTTAAAATTGAGCAAGTAGGAATGTTAAAATT
Organism: Dipteronia dyeriana; assembly: GCA_032871835.1. Classification (NCBI taxonomy): domain Eukaryota; kingdom Viridiplantae; phylum Streptophyta; class Magnoliopsida; order Sapindales; family Sapindaceae; genus Dipteronia; species Dipteronia dyeriana. The sequence continues at coordinate 15,270,327 of CM065295.1, forward strand.
TAACAATATATCAAGATAAACACGATCAAAAAAGTCATCTTGCATACTAATAATTGTATATGATTGAACTTTAAACTCATTTCAAAAGTGTGAAAGGTAAAAATATACATCACCTAAACTAAAGGAGAATGGTGGCTTTAAAGCTTGTTAGAAATTTCCTTTAGTTTCTTAAATTCATCAAAAATGAATCTTTTAAGGTAAAGTTTGTAGTCATAAAATGTTTCCAAAAATGTGGCAGTTAAATACAATTCCTATTAAGATTTTCTTTGTATTTATCTTGTTTTCAAAAACAAAACCAAAAAAATAAAATGAAATGAAAACCAAACATTTGCATAAACTTTGCATCTTTTTATTAATTAATGTACTAATAATATGTTTCAAAGTATCTCTTGTATATGTTCTCAACATGAAAATAAAAAATAGTGCAATCTGCAATCTGCACAGATCTTGAGTTTCCATGTGACATTCAAAATTCTAAAAGTGTTTTCTTTTTTTATTTGTCTTACAAAATTACAATATTATTTGGAATTAGAAAATTGGGTTGCTGTATCTGGGGATTGAGAAGCTGCATAAACACCGGAGCTTTGTCTATGTTGCCAGACAAAATACAGGAGGAAATTGTGGATATAAATTTATAATTCATATTTTATGCAATTTTTTTAACTAATATTTTATATATTTTAGTGTAATTATATATATACATACTGTATATGCCTATAAATATTAAATATCTATGTCAATCTAATAGCTGTACTATGTTTATCAGCTCGATAAAGAAGAGGCGTAACATTTTTTGAGCCGAATTGCACCCTTTTTACGGCCACAAAAGAAAAAACAAAAAGGAAATGGCATAAAAACAGGAAAATTTAGACATATTTCAAATCTGTAGAAATAAATAAATAAATAAAATAAAGACGACTGGCATGAAAAATATGTAACTAAAATATATAAAATTGAAGATATTTTTTTTTAAAAAAAATACGAGTAAAAAGATTTTTCTGCTCTTCAGTCTTCATTGTAGAGAAATTCTATTTGAAAATACGTACAATATATATTTAGTTTAAATTACAACGTGAGAACTTAGTGTTGACAACAAAACGATGAAGAATCAAATAATATATGGTTCTAATTAATTAATATTTTGAAATGAAAAAAAATGTTAAAAGGCTAAAGAGATCGAAACCATTAAAATCCCAGAAAACATGATCAAGCCATCTTGTAAGTACATACATAATCAATCATCTTTCATTAATTTCCACAAGTAGAATTGAAGGACAAAAAGAATTGTAACAACAGTACACTGTGTAACAGTAACCACAGAATTAACAGAAGCAAATTAACAAGTAATTTAAAGAGAATTACCTCCTAGCAGCAGCAGCAGCAGCAGCAGCAGCTGTGGAGGAGTGGAGTCTCACACGCTTAGTGAACAAATCATTATCAGCAATAAATTTCAACTCTCTGCATAAACCAAAAAGGTTAGAGAACTCATGATCAGTTTACATATATAGAAAACAATCAAACAATTAATAAGCTTCTTAAGTAATATATGGAATGTTAACTGTAATTATCATGAATCATGAATCATGATCACCTGGCTAATGATCTGATCATATCGATCGACGGTTATGATCTGTTGATGATCAAGTGTACGTTTCTCTCTGGATCTGAATTCTGATGTAAAAATATAAAAGGAGAAAGATAGGTGAGCTAGGCAGAGTATTTATTGGAGGAGGAAGCAGATGTTTTGCAGTTGCATTTAGATTTTCACACACATTTCCATGCAGCCAACAGACAACAGCCACTCTCAGTCTCAGACAAGATATATGATCAGGTAAAGTGAGTCATTACTCATTAACTGGTCCTCAACTGTCTTATTTAAAGTTACTACAGTATACTTTTTTGTTTGAAAAAGAAAAGGTGATTAAATTACTAACATTAGCTGTTTAGCTCCCGTTGTTTGCTTTAATAATATTTATTTATTTGTTTTTGTTCTCTTTTGATTAGTGTGTGGATGGGATGATTTTCATAATTTCAAAGGATTATTTATTATTATTATTATTATTTTTGAAAGTAGAGGAGAGGACACCCACCTTTAGAATTAATGGTTAATCAGGGATATTTTATATATATATATATATGTACTCAGATATTGAACCGTAATTGGTGGAGGCTTCCAAAGGAGAGTCCAATCACATTGGCAAGAGGTTTTATATAATTTCTAAGGATTATTGTATATAATATAAATGAGAGTAATTATATATAATGTGGAAAGGGGAATTTTATAAAGTACTTTTACTTTATACATAGATGGGACAATTTGTATTTAATTTATTCCATGATTACGGTTTATATTATTGTGATTGATATTTTTCTTCAATGGTTTGAAACTGTATCAACTCATGAAAATTTCTATTTTTCTTTTTCAAAGTTGCGATTAAAATGAGTTTTTCTCGTATAGACCCATGTTATATGTATATTTATAGTATATTAATATAAATTATTATATTTTTATTATGTAAATAACATAACTTCAATCATAATAATCTATATAATAAAAGTACGGTGATTTATATTAATATGCTATATATATACACGTATAATGTGTACGGATGAAAGAAAAGTTGTGATTAAAATTTAAAATCACATAATCTATTTGGTTGATAGAGAATATTTTCTGAAATCTGCTATCAGTCTGTCACGTCTCCAAGTTTTTTTTTTATTTGGCTATATAGCCTAGGAAAAAAAATGGTTTAGAATATTATAAATAGAGTTATGTTATGCATCATATTTTTTTCCCAAAAAACTTTATGAAAGATGTGGCACGTAAATTATCAACTTCTTGTAAATAATAAATTATGTGGTGAGGGATGATTCTGACAATTGACATTCTACATCATTTGAGAAGTTGTCAAGAAAAAAAAATATAAAAAACCTAACATTACTCTTATGAATATATTGTAAATTTAGTAAATACAAATTTATTAAAGGAAGATGAGGGTTGATTGTTATTAATTTTTTAATTGATTTTAATATTATATACATATAAGGAAATTACAAGAAATAACCCAAAAATTCATTGAGTTATTGTTTTTAACCAAAAGTTTATTTTTTATTATAATTAATATATTTAACCCTGAAGTGACAAGTATACCTTCACTTTTGTTTTACTTGATCCAAAATTTTTCCACCCAAAAATTTGGCTTATTAGTGTCTTCATCCTCTATTTTTGTTTGAAAATCAGATTTTTATCTCTCTCTCTTTGGACACCGATTCACCTCTCTCTAGACTGGGTCATCTTCATCTCTCTCTACACCGATTTGGTCTTCATCTCTCTCTCTCTACACCGATTTGGTCTTCATTTCTTTCTCTACACCGATTTAGGCATCTCTCTCTCTAAACTGAATTGGGTCTTCATCTCAGCATTTCGTCTCTGTACTTTGGGTCTTCGTCTCATCATTTCGGCTCTTCGTCTCTGTATTTCGGCTCAACATTTCATCTATGTCAACTAATTTAGGTCACAAAAATCTTGAAAGAAAGATCCATATCCGAAAACCCAACTGTTTTTTAAGGTATGTAACCCTTTCCCACTTGTTTTTTACAAGAATCATTAAGTTTGATTTGAAGAAAAATATATTGGTTTCGATTTTGAGTGAAATCCATGTTCTGTAATTTTTTGTTCCCAGGTTACATGCCAAGCTATTTTAATGTTACATGTTAGGTCAATTTGATGTTACATGTCAATTTATTGTAAAGTTACATGTCTATCAGTATTTTGGATTTAGAGTGAAACCCAACTATTGTAAAGTTACATACCAGCATTTTTTAAACTTACATGCATGTTATTTTCGAAGCTACATTCTAGGTTATTTTTGCACCCAAGTTACATACTAGTTTATTTTCGAAGTTACATGTTAGGTTATTTTCGAAATTACATGCTAGTTTATTTTTAAAGTTACATGCCAGACTATTTTTAAAGTTACATGTCATCCAAATCCTATTTTGTTACATGTCAGTTCCTTTTAAAGTTACATGTCAAATACTTTAATGTCAATTACTTTACATGTAGGAATATGGGTGCAACCAAATTGGTCATCTATTACTGTGGAAGTTGGGTGGGCAATTGTTATGAGGGTGATATGATAAAAATGGGTCAATGTTTTAGAGGTTTAAGTTATGATGCCTTTGTGAAGTTGGTACAAGATGTTGCCAAAGTTGATGTTGCTAGGTACAATTTACAATTATGCTAATTGGCCTTCACAAATAGTGGTACTGCTTGTCCGAGAATTGAGAATGACAATGGGTGTCATGTCAGAATGCTCAGCCTTGTCAGGCTCCTCAACCAAGCCCATTCGCAACATTTATAACATTCGTAACATCGAAGCTACCACGTAGACCTTACAGGTGCAAGAAGTGTGGAGACGAAGGCCACAATTCACAGAAGTGTCCATTGGCACTGGAAGTTGGTGGTACAACATAGGTTTTACCGTATAAGAAATTATGTTTTAATTCTTATATGTATGGTGGTATAACTTATGTATTAGCGATGACGTTTTAATTATTTATTGTATTACCAATGTCGTTTTAAAATGATATGAGAATTGAATTCCAGTAATGTTACATGCTAGAAGTTACATGCCAGTTGATACTGAATTTACATGTTAGATAAAAATGAAATTACATACCAACATATTTAATCAACTCATTATGAAGAGTGTTTTCATACACAATTTTAGTAATGTTACATACTAGAAGTTACATGCCAGTTGATATTGAAGTTACATGCTAATTAAAAATGAAGTTACATGCCAACATATTTAATCAACTCATTATGAAGAGTGTTTTCATACACAATTCCAGTAATGTTACATGCTAGAAGTTACATGCCAGAAGTTACGTGCCAGTTGATATTGAAGTTACATGCCATCATATTTAATCAACTCATTATGAAGAGTGTTTTCATACACAATTCTAGTAATGTTACATGCTTACATGCCAGTTGATACTGAATTTACATGTTAGATAAAAATGAAATTACATACCAACATATTTAATCAACTCATTATGAAGAGTGTTTTCATACACAATTTTAGTAATGTTACATACTAGAAGTTACATGCCAGTTGATATTGAAGTTACATGCTAATTAAAAATGAAGTTACATGCCAACATATTTAATCAACTCATTATGAAGAGTATTTTCATACATAATTCCAGTAATGTTACATACTAGAAGTTACATGCCAGTTGATATTGAAGTTACATGCTAGTTAAAAATGAAGTTATTGCAATAGCTGAACTAAAAGCGTTTTATTATTTATTGCAAGCCTGTGACTTACGTGCATATGAAGTTTTGGCAACATCTATAGAACAAGAATATTTTATAGTCATGTAAATCAATAATCAGATTTTTCTTTTAGAAGTAAAATTGCATATGCCAAGCCAATTCGAAAAACGGTGTAATCTATATCAAGGATAGTCATACTCGTACAAGAGAATGCAAGTTTCTCTTTGAATACCTTCACAAAAATTACACATTTCATCAACATTATGTTCTCCAATCTTGATCATAAAAATAAAACTGAGAACTAGTATTGTTTAGACATATTTCATAAAAATCTATTTCAGATGTAAAATATCAAACACTCTGCACTAGAGAAGCTGGCCTGATTACAAAAATCCACCACTCCTAACACATCAAATTCAACTCATTTGAGACTTGTCCTCAGTGTAAACCAACCACCTTCCCACCATTTTTTAAATCTGCAATGAGTTCACCAGCCATACTCCATCAATCCCCTAGCTCTTTGACCACTCCACCATACAAGATACAATTCTTGTTGTGCCAAAGCAGCCAAGTAGCAATCAAAAATCTCAAAACAATCTCTTCATTCTCAACTAAGCCAAACCATATAATCCTGTAAAAAAAAAAAAAAACTATTTTGAAGCTTATTAAGACTAAGAAAAAAATGACATGATTTCCATTGTGAAGAAAATCTTTTACAGTTTAACTTAACTCATATATATATATATATATATATATATATATATATATATATATATATTGAATAGTTGTTTATTGAAAAAGCCATAACATGCATAGAGAAAGAACATAGAACACAAGCCACAACACTAAAAGGCTGGGTAGATGAAGCCAACACCAAAACAAAGCATAACAACCTATTACAATAAAAAAGAAAGTAAACAACACAACAAATAGTTGAAACCCTAGCCACACCAAAAATCCAAACGTAAAGAAACCAGACAGGAACACAGAAACACAGACCAAGAAAACAATGAAAACGAGATCAAAACTCTTCCCAAATAATTAACTTATAGTTACATGTTACAATAAAAAAAACATATTTCACAATTAGCTATCACCAAATCAACTTCGCAACACAAGAACAACAACAACAATAGTTAGAGCAATTCGAATATGCCTAAATAGAAATCGAATCAAATCCAACACAACATTGCACCACATCATCTTCATATCACCAAATTTATCAACCTCAAAATTCTCTAAACAAAAAATAAATTTAGGATCCATACGAGCAAATAATTAAAAACAAAACCCTAATTTTTCATACCAAAAATTGCAACAACAAAAAAACCCTAAATCGTTTTGAAGAAGTCTGGCGAGGGAGAGAAACGAAAACTGATTCACAATCGAGAGTGATTAGAATTACCTGATCCGAGGGATTTGGGTTTGCGATTTGAAGAAATCTGGTCAAATAAAAAAAACCCTAAATCGATTTGAAGAAGTCTGGCAAGGGAGAGAGAAAGAGTCGAAAGTGAGAAAGATCTAGAAAGAAGGCACACACAACTGATGAGCGAGGGCAACGACGTCGACGACCAAGAGCAGCGGCTTCGACGAACGAGGGCAACAACATTGACGGACGATAGCTGAAGACGACGTCGACGACCTAGAGTGACAGATTCGACCAAAGTGATGGCAACAACGAGATGTGCGACGAGCTGAATGTTTTTTTTTCTCTTTTTCTCTTCCTTTCTCTCTCTTTTTTATGTAACCCTAACAAAACAAAAGGACTGAATGTTTGTCTTTTTTCCAAATTTCAAATTTAAGGGCATTTTTGTCCAAAAGTGGTCAAAAGTGATAAAAACAATAAAAAAATAAATTGGTGGTTAAAAATAATAAATCGATAATTTTTTTAGCTACTTATGAAATCACCCCTATATATATACTGGAGGGATCTGGGGATATAATTTTTGACATAAAAATGGACAAAATTTTTCAACCATTGGATCTATAAGATTTGGATGGCGTAGATTTAATAAATTGATTTATTTTTAATTTAATACTCTATTATCTAACGTTAATTATTTTTTTCTTTTTTCTTTCCTCTCTCATTTATTCATTTTCCTTAATAAAATCTAATTAATAATTCCACAACCTCTCTTATACCCTTTTTTTTCGTCTCCTCTGTTTATTTCTCTTCTTTCTTTTCTGCATGTTTTTCCTGTTCTCTTCGCAAATCTTCATATGTTTTTGTATTTTCATTTTTTATATATATTTCTATTCTTGAATGTTGTATTGACAATTAATTCTTTCATATGTATAGAAAGGGCATTTTTCATATTAAGAGTGAAAATTGGTTATTTTGAATTTATTTGCTTTCAAGAAAACTCATATTAGTTCCTCAATAATTTATCCGTGCTCGTAAAGTATTCATTGTTACCTAATTTCTGATTAGCTAAGCAAGAGTATCTAACTGTTAACCCTGTCTATCTAGATGTTCATTATAGCATTGTAAACAAAATTAAAATGGTCGTCAAAACATAGTTATTATCTTAGAACTTAACCGGTGAAATGTTGACATGTGATTCTTTTCTCTCTCGTTTTGAGAGATTTACATATGTAGCTTTTGTATATAGTATATGAGAGAGGAGAAAATACATAGGAAAAAGTAAAAAAGAAAAAGAAAAAAAGACATAAGAAAGATGTAGAGGAAATATTAATTAGATTTTATTTTGGAAATTGATTATATAAGAGATGAGAGAGAAAAGAAAAGAAAAATAATGTTAGACAATATGACATTAAATAAAAAAAATCAATTTATATATATCACCATTTTAGTGTTTGAATGCATGCATGTCATTATATATGTAACTTCGTCATTCTCTTTTTTGTGAAAATATTTTAATTAATTTAGTAGTTAGTGTTAACATGTACTACAAAAGTATATATTAAAAACACAAAAATTAATATATATATAAGAAAAATCAACTACAACATTTACTATATTAGTTGAGTTTCCTATAAAAGAAAATTTTATATTTTTAACCTATACCCTCATTAGAGTACCCATATAATAATAATGAGTAATACTAGAGGTCCCAATTTTTTTTTCTCAAATTCTATCTCACGTGTCATCCCAAATGATGTGACATGTGAGATGTTAACATCACATAAGTCAACATGTAATCTCATAATTTATAAGATGCTGACACTTCACGTGCTATATCATTTGGGACAGAATTTAGGAAAAAAAAAATTGGGACATCTAGTATTACTCAATAATAATTAGTCGTCATTATGAAAGAACAAAATGAAAAATGAAAAAAAAAATCAGTTTGATGTGGTTTTGCTTGGTCAGTTGGACAATTTATCAGTTTCAAGTCGTGTATATAATATATTATTTAAAAAAACTAGAAAATTATAAAATAGTTCTCTCATAAAGGATTACTTATTTTAACATGAAGTAAGAACCTCCGTGAAATTCATCGATTCGAATGAATTTTAATCTGATTTTTTTTGTAGCTGGTAAGTTTAATGAAAAGTACAGTACTAGTATACACAAATTTAAAAATTTAAAAATTTTCAAGTACCACAACTATTTTTGTTTGATTTTATTAAGAAAGAAAACAAAAAATAGTCATTGGAAACATTAAGCTTTCGTTAGTAACCACTTTTGAAATTTTAATCGTTAATAACCATTTTTTTTAAAAAAATCAATGTATATCCATTAATTACAAAAATACCCCTGTTTTTTTTAAAAAAAAAATGGAAGCAAGCTTGAAATCATAACTTAAATCTGGAATCAAACTTGAAATCATGACTAAAAACTTGAAACTTGAAACCTTGACTAAATTAGAATGTTGAAACTTGAAATCTTGATTAAATTGAAATGTTAAAACTTGAAATGTTCTAGGTTTCTAGATTTCTAGATTTTTCGTTTTATATTGAAACTTGAAATCTTGACTAAATTAAAATGTTAAAACTTGAAATCTTGACTAAATTGAAATGTTAAAACCTGAAATGTTCCTGGTTTCTAGGTTTTTCGTTTTGTTTCCCTTTTTTCTGCAGATCACATCACAGACGGAGGGGAAGCTTGACGGCGCTATTGAACGGTCATGAAGCCCAGGTGACGGCACACTGGCACATCGGCTGCAGGAGAGAGAGAGAGAAAGAGAGGAGAGAGAGGTGCATGGAGAGAGAAAGAGTGGTTCGACGAGAGAGAAAGGAGCCAGTGACGATTCACCGGCCTTTGCGACGGCGTCGGCACATAACCGACGGGGAGAGAGAGAGGAGAGAGGAGAGGAGAGGAGAGAGAAAGAAAGAAAAATAGAAAAAGAGAGTGTGTGTTTGGAGATGGTTTTTATATAAGGGCATTCAAGTAATTTCTTAAAAAAATGGTTATTAATGAATAAATTTTCGTTTGTGGTTAAAAACAAAATTTATATATTATATGTGGTTAGTTTTAACAATTTCCAATTTTATTAAATATGAAGAAAAAGGTAAAAATGGAAAAAATGAAAAAAATTGTTACGGTACTTTATATTTATATATATATATATATATATATATATATATATATATATATATTGTATATAAATAGATTTCAGTGAATTTATTATCCATATAAAAATTTAGATCAAAATTCATTCAAATCGATAATTTTTATAAAAGTTATTATTTTATTTTTAAATAAGAGATCTCTCGTCAGAAAGCTATTCATAAATTATATTAAGGTAAATAAAACATTAATAGAAAAAATTGTATACGAATAAATGCTCCACTAATGGTAACAACGGGACTATCCCGTTATTGACTTTAGTTAATTAAGCCAGCTGTGGCATAATAAAAAACAAATTAATTATGTGAAACTAAATATTATAATATGTTCTTTTAAAAAAAATTATAATATGTGTTCTAGAAGATATGGATTCTCACGCAAGATATAGCCTGCTGGACCGACCATAGATGTCAACCTTATAGTTTATAATTAATTATGATTAACAACAAAATTAAAGGAAAAGGAAAACCTTTTAAAAAGACTAACCTGCACTCTACTATGTTTTACTACTTTTCTTTCTAAAAAGTTTTCTAGGATTTCTTTCTTTATTTTCCCTTTTGTTTTACATTATTATTATTGATAATCTAATGACTTTTTTTATTTTATTTTATTTTCTTATTTGAATTTACTTTTATTTGTATTTTGGTCATTTTATGTGTAAAATCTCCTATATAAAGGTGACTTTAGAAAAAAAAAAATAGTTGTATAGGATGAAATGATGAATAGACAGTCCGTTAAAAAAAATATGTTTAATGTAATTGTATATAATAAAAAAATATTATATATTATCAACTTGACCGTTTAGTTTCAGACGGTGTGTTGCATATTTATTTTTTCGATCTGTTACATATTTATTTTTTCTGTTGATTTAGTAAGCATTTAAAATTGAAATTAATTTTTCATTTATTTTTAGTAAGAAAAAAAAATAAAAATTGGATAAATCATTAAAACAAAATATGTTTTAAATGGAAGTATTGGCGATCATATTTTTTGACATTGTTATCATGTTAACAATTATCGGTATGGAAACAACTTTTATACTATAGATATAATTATTTTTGTTAATTGAACAAGTGAGAACAAAATCAACGATGACAGATGAAAAACAGGTGAACGGCCAGGATCAAACATAGGAGACCAATGATGAATAACATTGTATGTATTTAATTTCTCACCAGATTTATTGTTGTAATTAATAAACCAATAATAACCTACGATATTTCCAAACAAAAAATAATAATAACAACTCTATTATTGAGTTGATAAAATGAGGTTGTCTTTGTTTTTCATATCAATATATAAGGTTACTGGTTTGAGTAATGACAGACCCATGTATTTTAATTGGGACATTTGAATAAAATTAAAATTATAGTTATTTGAAAAAATATTAAAAAATTAAGATAACAGTAAAACAATTTTTTTTAGATAAAATAAAAAAAACAGAACACTTAGAATTAAATAATCTTACAATTTAAAAAATAAAAATAAGAAAAAATATTAAAAAATAAATAATAAGAAAAACAACATATATAATGAAAAAATTAAAAGAATAAATTACAATATAATTTTATAATAAAAAACTTTATTTTGTATTTATAATGAACTCAATCTAAATTGATATAAAAATAATTTATTAATAACTGTTTATAGACATGTTTTTAACTTTTTTATTCTTTATATTAATGGTAAATTATTGATTTATTGATTCTTAATAAATTAAAACTATAAAATAAAGAAAAATACTAAGGATCAAATAAAATGAATCATAGTAATAGATTGACTATTTTAATCTAATAAGGTAAAACCTGAGATTTTAAGGTTTATTGATCGGACGTGTTACGAATGTCAAATTAAAACTATTAGAAATGATATAAATCCAAAATAATAATATATAATTTAATATAAAATAAAATTGAATTAACATAATAGAGAAAATGAATCGGAAAAGAATGTAAAATAAATAAGATATAAAAAATTAAAAGATAAATTGAATTAAAGAAGTACCTGGATGAGACTTGAACCATGCATCCTTAGTAAAAAAAAATAATATCCACTATCAACTATATCATCATCGGTTTAGTTATTAACTATTGTTAACATATATACACATAATTTAATTTTTTAAAAAATTAATGTAGAACATGGATCCTATCCGGTTATACATACGTCCGTCCTGCGATTTAAGTAGTATCCATTACTCCGTTCATCAAACTTTAAATTATTATAATATTTTAAAAAATATTACAAAGTCTATACAAGGAAGTGCAGTTTGCAGCATTTTTACCGTCACTCCAAGTGAAAAACGTTGATATATATATCAATGAAATAAAATAAATAATTATGTTTAATTTGCTATTAGATACTTAAAAAACAAAAGTCGACTCTATAAACTTAGCTACACTAGCCGTGATTAATACGTTAATTTGCACATAATATGAAAAATTAAAACTTTGTTTATATGGAACGTTGTTATAAGCAACCTACATTAATTATTAAAAAAAAAACATCTAAATCAAATGAATATCAAAAATAAAATTGGGTTATTGGGTGCCAATTGCCAAACTGTTTTTGCTTGAAATCATGCATTCAATTTTGTCATTGACATTGACAGTGCACCAAACCTTTTATTAATGTTGCAACTATAATAGTGCCTCAACGGTTCAATTTCCTTGACACTATTGTGTCACTAATTTCATAGATTTCACAAACTATAAAAAATAATAATAAGAAAATAAAAACACTTGATTTGAAGCCAAGTAAATATAGTTATTGTTGTTCCCTTAGTTTATTAACAGTAACAAAAAGGTCTAATCACTATGAGTCTATGACACTATATCTCTTTAATCAATTAACACCATCATCATAATTGTCCAAGTTTATATATATATTATACAAATTAATGCCATCATCAATTAATGCTGATTCCATGATCATGAGCGTATACGCAATATTGATGATCATGTTAGAGTATTGTCCGGTTCCTTTTTTATAAACAAAACTATAAAACTCATAACAGATACAAATTAATTAAAGAAATCACCATCTTTTTGTCTTCTCTCTCTATATATGTTTTTTACAGGTATATATATATATATAAAACTATATATCATTAAATCAGAGAACAATTAAAGGCCACGGAAAACGGATGGTCAAGAGACAAAGGCGAAATTCGTGACTTTATTATGCTGTAGCAGTGTAGCTAGTGGAGGTGGTGGAGTACCGCAGGGGACCCAATCTTATTATAGTGCCAAAAAATATTCAGAATGCCTCCAGAACATATTAATCACTAAAATCGTATAATGTAATGTCAATAACTATTAGATTGAAATGTTTAAGTCGATAGATAAGGGTATAGTTACTTAAGATATATATACATTTTTAAATCAGTACGTACTGATATAAATTCGTCAGTGCGTTGGATGTTGACCTTATATTTACATACTTTGACTCAAAGTGTATGAACTTGTCAAAGTTTCTCCATAATCAATGGTCCACATGCAACGTACTCATGTAACTTATATCAGTACACACTGACTGGAAAACTACTATATATATATATAGTTTATGAGGTTCATAATACGTTTAACACATTCGTTTACATGTAACGTGGAGATTCAAATGATGAACGTCATACACATGTTAGACATCTCTAAGACCATGTAATATCTACACTGAACATGAAATCCATATAGAATGAGGGAGATGATCATATTCAAACCTGAAACCCCTTAACCCTGATGATACCACGTGACAGAATACATTAACAAATAGAATGAGAAAGTCACATGCGATTATATATTCGTAGCACATGATATGATATTACAGAATTGAACACTTTCACTGGACTGCATAGAAATATTTCTCTAATCTGATCAATAAAGTCAGTTGGCGGCAAATTACACTTACCTTCACTATCTAACTTAAAAAAGTTCAAGAGAAACCCACTTACAAAAAAGAGAGACATATAGAATTATACTAATACAAAGTACAATGATACATTAATGCAATAATTTGGTGGCCTAGTAAAATTAAAAAGGTACATAACAAAAGGTTGTCATTTTATAGAGACAATGTGGACAACCCTCGGACAGCTTTATGATCCGACAAGCTGGACTGTGTTCTTGTCTCTAAAATTGGGATTATGTTGCTGATTAATTAATAATCAATGGATTAAAACTTAAACTTGGACATTATTGGTGTATAGTGTATACTGTAGAGTGATTGTGGTTGAGATTTGTTTTGTACTTTTGTAGATTGCAATTTGTTTGCTGCATGCGTGCTTGATTTTTATCAGTTTTAACTTTTAAGCTGTTTATATTACTTCCCATGTGCTCATGCGCAGTCCATGCTGTTTCTAGATGGTGGTCAACTCTTACACGTGGTGCTTTATTACTGGATGTACTTTCTCTTACGTGTACTAGTGTGTTTTATATACATCTTTGCTCACCAAAGTCGTGCTAATACCAATGCAAATTAATCTGTTAATATTTTATATAATTACATTAGACTAAACAACTCAAACTTAAATCAAATATTTAATAAGAGGGATATTTAATCCAAAAATTATTTCTCTAATAAACACAATTTGTGATTTTTTTAATACAATTTAATTGGATTAATCGATCTATTCTAACTTAAACGGTTGGATTTTAGGTTTGTAGGTTCAATCTAGTAGATCCATATTATAGGTTAGACCGATAAAACAATATCCGGTTGATTTGAATTTAAAATCTAGTAAACTAGAGTGGAAATGGTGAGATATGTCACATTTTTTTATGTGTGTTGTAATGATATCACTACTTTAATAACTTAAGTTTAAAAGACACCTATTACGGTGAACTACCCAAATTGCCTTTAAATAATCTATTTTTTATTCTCATTGTGTTTTTATCTACACTTTGAAAACGATAACTCTCCTCTCTCTCTAAAATAGTTGTCTGAAAATCGATCTACAACTCATCTCTCTCTCTAAAAAACTTGTCTCTCTTCAAAAAACTTGTCTCTCTCCAGATTCTGAACACAAAAATAACATACATTTGTGATCTTCATTTATATATTGTCATATATTTCTGTGTGGTTTAACAATGTATCCATTCGTTATGATTTGTTGTCTCAATCTTTGTATGAACATGTATGAATATTTAGTCTCCAGATTCTGTTTGAGACCTTTTTTAAATACTCATAGCTTTGTTGATTAGTGTCCGAGCTATTTTGATATGATTCCGAGATTTTTTTATACTCTTCCGAGATTTTTTTTATACTCTTTCGAGTTTTTTTTATTTGTCTCCGACCTTTTTTGTTAAGTTAATGTCTGAGATTTGTCTCCGAATTTTTTCGATATGGTCCAAAAAATTTCTAACCCTTGGTAAAAAAACTCGAATCCAATAAAAAAAAGCTCGGTCACTTGATAAAAAAACTCGAACCCTTACCCAAAAAGCTCGAGTTTTTTTTAATGAGTTCGAGCTTTTTTACCAAATGCCCGAGCTTTTTTGCCAACTGCCCGAGCTTTTTTTTACTTGGTTCGAGCCTTTTTTCCAAGTTAAAAAAAAGTTCGGGCACTTGGTAAAAAAGCTCGAACCCAGTAAAAAAAAGTTCGATCACTTGGTAAAAAAGCTCGAACTTTTTTTTTAATGGGTTCGAGTTTTTTTTACCAAGTGCCCGAGCTTTTTTGTACTTGGTTCGAGCTTTTTTGTCAAGTTAAAAAAAAGCGCGGACACTTGGTAAAAAAACTCAAATCCAGTAAAAAAAGGCTCGGGCACTTAGCAAAAAAGCTTGAACCCATTAAAAAGAAGTTCGAGCTTTTTTGGTAAGAGTTCAAGCTTTTTTGTCAAATGTCCGAGCTTTTTTACTAAGTTCCCGAGCTTTTTTACTGTGTTCGAGCCTTTTTGCCAAGTTAAAAAAAAAAACTTGAGAACTTAGTAAAAAAGCTCGAACCCAGTAAAAAAAAGCTCGGGCAATTAGTAAAAAAGCTCGAACCCTTACAAAAAAAGCTCGAGCTTTTTTTGTAAGGGTTCGAGCTTTTTTACTAATTGTCCGAGCTTTTTTTACTGAGTTCGAGTTTTTTACTACGTTCCTGAGCTTATATTTCGAGCATATTAAGTACTGACTATAAAAAAAAGCTCCGGGGGCGCTGCCCCTGCCCCTGCCCCCTGCGAGCTGACCGGGGAATGCGTCTGTGTAGTGCCACTCCGTCGTCATTCGAGTGATTGTCTGAATTTCAACGAGATTTTCTCTCTTACTTCAAAACTATCACTATAAAATGAATGAAAGAAATCTGATGTAAAACAACTACTGATGGTATTTTTATCTGTTCACCATAATAAATGTTTTTTAAACATAAGTTATTAAAGTAGTGATAATATTGAAATACTACCCCAAAAATTACTATTTATTTTTTGAACTCTAAAATATAACCGATAAAGTAACTTTAAATTAAATCTATATTTATCTCTGGATTGATTTAGTGATATCATCATGATTCTTTTTTCAGTACTTAAAACGTTAAACTTTATGGTTGTATGGAACATCGTAAATTTGTAAACAGCTAATTCTGTTCAAGATCATTTGGTAATAAAATCATGGATTTTGGATCCAAACTAATGTAAATTAATTGGTGAATTTAAAACGAGCTAGATAAGGCCGAAAAATAAAAATGGTGTGATGTAATTACGAATCACTAGTGTCAATTATGTTGGGCGTTTAACGGCCGGTTGGTTCAGCCATGAGACGTTCAATTTTGACTTTTTGAAAAGAGACCGGATTCAAACTCATGTAGAACTTAAAAAGAAAAAGAAAAAAATCCTGACAATTTATTTCAAATTTTCAACCAAGTGTAAAAAGCTGTAAAATTTGTCCCATGAATATTGTTCAATACATGCATCTTCCATCAGTTTTGTTACTTTTACATTAACCATACAACTTATTTGCCATATAATTTAAGTCGTATAATATTACAATGTAAAATTAATTAAAGTTCGTACTTTTACTTTCCTTTTAAGTTTTCCTTTTTATTAGGTTTTCTTTCCTAACTTTAACCCTAGTTTATGGTTCACACTTTTTTCCCCTTTTTATTCATGATCTGACATACTGTTTTCTTAATCACAACCAATTGTTTATCAATTATACAAGTTACAATTTCACTATCTCAGGTATATAATTGTCAAAGTTCTTTAAAATTTTACTTTTCGTTTATATTTTATTTCTCAACTAATATATACTGGTTTGAAATATCGAGTTGATCATTGATAGTTGCTTATTTCTACATCAAACCTCAAAGAGAAATTCAGGTTTGGCTTGTTTCAATTTTTTGAATCTTCTTTATAACTTGATGTAGTTTACAATAAAATTTTACAGCTGCATTAGTTTTTTTTTTTTTGTCGTGGGGAAGAGATTCGAAATTGGGGCCTCAACTTCTTTGAGAGGTGCGGTTACCACCGTTATTGCCTAACTGTATTAGATGTTAAGTTTTATAATATAGGTTATTTTTGTAGATTTCCTTTCAACCAGATAATATGGTTTGTTTTTATTTTTTATAATTACTAATATTAGCCTACTGTTAAATTTTTGATATATTATTTATCTGTTCATATCATATAAAATTAGTTGGATGTACACAACTTTAAGGTAAAGAGCCAATAGTTCGAGCTCTTTGTTTCCAGATTTTTTTTTCTTCAGGGAATTAGTTTTTTGTTCATACATTTATGGTAATATCCTTACTTGTAATTTGCATTTCATGCATCCTTTTTAATTAAAAATTTTCCGGCATTCTTTAGATTTTCGAGCGTAAGACGACCCCCTATAACTAGAGGGTTTTTTTTTTTTTTTTTAATTAATAAACTTTCTCGTACCATTGAAATTTGCCAAACAAAATTTTCATATCAAAGGAAGCCTAAAGACAAAGGCACATATCTTGAAGAAGAATGAACATCAAATTTCATCCCATCATAAAAACAAACATAAATTGAAGAATTCCCTAACAAACATAAACAATATATATGGTCTTTATTACCTTTTTTTGATGCGTGTTCATGTGTCTCTCGTATTTATCGTGAAGGAAATACGGTGGCTGATTGCTTAGCTTCTCATGGTCATTCTTTGGTTCAAGATTTTTAGAGTCTTACTGGTCCTCAATTTTGTACTGCTCTTGGTACAAGAGATCTATCGTTTAGACATTTTTACCATTCTGATTGATTTGTTAGGGTTTTGGTGTTATGTCCCCCCAATTATCTTGTTATTTTTCTTTTATTTAATATGATGAGTCAGTTTGAGAGTGTGCATGCGCATGATAGGTATACTTGTTGGGTGCCAACATAGTTGAGATGTTTTAAGTTTTCTTTGATGCAACTGTTCTTTTACTGGCTTTATTAAAAAAAAAAAAGTTCAGGGAAGAAAGTAGATTGTCGAAGATACATACAAGTACACGATAAATATTCAATACAAAGCAATTGATCACTTGATTGGTGTATCTGGTTATAAATCAAACAAAAAACAAAACAAATCATGATCTTACCCTGACTGAATTTTATGTACAACAGATTGTTGCAATGTTTAATTCTGAAGAATCCCAGAAGCTTTTGCAAATGGAGAAAGCTCTGCAGAAGCACATAATAGGCCAACCTGAAGCGGTTGAAGCAATTAGCCGTGCCATTCGTAGAGCTCGAGTGGGCATTGGAGACCCTAATCGCCCAATCGGAAGCTTTTTATTCACCGGTCCAACTGGGGTGGGGAAAACTGAACTAGCCAATTCTCTGGCAGTCGAATATTTTGGTTCCAAAGAAGCAATGATCAGGTTGGACATGAGTGAGTACATGGAAAGACATTCAGTTTCAAGGTTCTTCGGATCTCCACCTGGCTACGTCGACTCTGGCAAAGGTGGCCAGCTGACCGAAGCTGTACGCAGCAGACCTCATTCTGTGGTACTCTTAGATGAAATTGAGAAGGCTCATCGCGACATCTTGAATGTCGTGCTTCAGGTATTGGGTGATGGTAGATTAACCGACAGTAGAGGCCAGACTGTAGATTTTAAAACACCATCATAATAATGACTTCAAATATTGGTTCTGATCTGATAGCCAAAGAAGGGGGTATGAGCTTTGAACAGGTAAAGGCAGAAGTAGAAGAAGAATTGGAAAGAAATTTCAGGCTAGAGTTTTTGAACAGGTTTGATGATATGATTGTGTTCAAGCAGCTAAATATCCCTGACCTGAAAGACATTGTTGAGATAATGATAAATGAAGTTCATGAAAGACTGAAACCAAAGAATATAGAGCTTATAGTGACGGAGAGATTTAAAGAGAAACTTATAAAAGAAGGATACAACCCATCCTATGGAGCAAGGTCTTTGAAGAGGTCCGTTCGCAGGTTTTTAGTAGACAACTTGGCTGAGAAGATGTTGAATGGAGAATTTAAAGAGGGTGGCACTATCACCGTGGATGTTGATTCAGTGACAGTGATTCAATGGGTAATTTAATATATTTCTATTAATATTATACAAGTAGTTCCTGCTTCAAAAGCTGCTACCTTTCTCAATACTGAAGCAGTGAAGCTTATTTGTGAAATCTCAAGTACAATGTGTGGTTAACATTCTTGGAAAAATACCAATCATGTCATGTTTGGTATGACTTTCCGGGATAAATCTTTTACTGATAGAGTTTCTTTTTTTTTAATAGAGATTGTAATAAAAAGTTGTATGTGTCTCCTGGTAGACATAAAATAGATTTTTTTAATGTAAAAAAAGCTTCTTCTTTTTTTAGATTTGGTAAACATAAAACTGCAATGTTGTTATCTCAAACATCAAACTTGTTTTGGATTTCATTATAACAGTTTCTCAATTTGCAACTTTTCCACTCTCTTTTTCAGCAGTTGACTGAGAAGACAGCTTCAACTAAATCAAAGGTCAGAAAGCAAGAAAACTCCTCTACCATGCCTCATAAGCTGCCAAGATCCTCAGTTCAACAGTCTACACGTTCCCAGTTTGGGCAGATGGCAGCAGCTTCTCAGACTCACGCAGATACACCACTAGTACTCTCAAACCAAGTGATCTCCAAATCTATTTCTGGTAGTAATGTATCCTACCATAATCAATCCTCGTATCCTACGCCAACTGCAAACAGTATCTCAATCCAGGAAAGAATAACGTCGCAACAGAAGAGAGGCTGATAGCGAATCCGACAGCACTTCAAAAATAATGTTGCACAGCAGCTGGACATACGCAAATTTTTTGTTTTGTTAACACAACAATTGGGATCTTAAATGGAAAATTCAGCACTAATACCATCCTGTGCTTCAGCTTCACATGTCTGAAAACCTGTGTTTGGCAAAGCTCTAACCCAGACGATTAGGCAATTGATTGATGACTCTGGTTGTTCCAAATTTGATTATAAATCAAGCAAAAGATGATCTTACCGTGACTAAATTTTATGTTGCGATATTTACTTTGAAAGAATCACAAAAGCTTTTGCAAATGGAAAAGGATCAGCAGAGACACATAACCGTAGAGCTCAAGTGGGCATTGGTGACTCTGATCGTAAAATGGAAATGGTGAGATATGTCACTTTTTTTTATGTGTATTCCAGTGATGTTACCGATTTAACAACTTAAGTTTAAAATACACATATTATGGTGAACTACCCAAATTGCCCTTAAATAATCAAATTTTTAATCCCATTGTATTTTTATCTACACTTTGAAAATGATAACTCCTCTCTCTATTCAAAAAACTTGTCTCTCTCTAGATTATGTACAAGAAGATAACCTATATTTGTGATATTCGTTTATATATTTTTATATATTTCTGTGTGGTTTAACAATGTATCCATTCGTTATGATTTGTTGTCCAGTCTTTGTGTTAACATGTATGAACATTTTATTTTTCGAAGGATCGAACATTTTATTTTTGAAAATAATGTTTAGTTAAGTTGAGCATATTTATAGCCAAATCGATCATTTTTTTTTTGATATGATCAAGCTTATTTTTGAAAGAGTCGAGCATATTTTTGTAAAAATTGAAAGAATCGAGCATTTATCAAAGGATCAAGAAATTTTCAAAAGATTGACAATTCTTTTCAAAAGATCGAATGTAAGGCCCAAACCATTCAGGGCCATGTTTAAAAAAAAAAGTGAAAAGTGATCAGCTGAGTTAGCAGTTATAGCCTGTCTAGCTGACAGGCAGTTGTGTGCTTGGAAAACTCTGATGTTGTGTCTATCCACACACACACATACATACATACATACATACATACATATATATATATATATATATATATATATATATATATATATATATATAAAGGAGGAAAAGGGGATATAAGAGTTAGGAAGAAGTAGAATCGAATAGAAGAAAGGAGAGAGAAGGAAGAAAAAGGAAAAGAGGTTAGTGGAGTTCTCATGTGATTTTTAGAGTTTTGGTTGATTTCTTCTTAAAATTCCACATATTCTAATTGGATTTTTGTGCGATTGGTAGATAAAGAAGTCGAAGTAGAAGAACCTAGCGTGCTTGGTCGGGATTAAGCTTGAAGTTTAAGTTATAAGTGAAAAAGTTTTCAGTCTCGTTTTTAACTCAGATTTTTCTAGTTTTGTGTTTTTAATTAGTTGCCTGGAAATCATTTAAATGCTTTTATCTCTTCTTATGATTTACTGTGATTATACAGAGAATTGAAAGTATGTTTTATGCTTATATTAGCACTCGGAAATATTAGATATATTACTTTGATTAAATATTGAGAAGAGATTATGTTGATTTTACAAAAGCACTAGGTTGGTACCCTTCCCCAGTTACTGTTATCAATGGCTTTTGGGGCCGTTCTACACATTTGCAAGTCAGATGATTCGCTCTGCGTGTGTACGACATATGTTAAGAGTATTGAGTCACTCTGCACGTGTATGACAGAAGTTATTTCCAACTCTACGTATGCACGAAGTAATTCGGCGTATGTATTGAAGATATCCATGTGTACTAGTTTGGTACAGATTTGAGATTTTATAAATCATTTTATTTTTGATCAGAAAAGAGTTGTATATTATTTTATTAAATGCGATAGTAGATATATTACCTTTAACTACTCAATTTTGATATGTTTATGGAATCATTTGGCATGATGCAATGATATTTAGTATGTATTACTGGATGCATATTGAAAAAGTTGTTTAGAAATGTTTTTAAAAGTTTTCATTCACTCACTGGGCGTTAGCGCTCATCCTTTTATCTTTAAAATATTTTTCCAGTTAGCTGATCGGTTGTGCAAACTCTTCAATCTCAAATGTTGTACATATCTTGAGATTTATGGTCGGTTTGCATGGTCGGTTTTTCATGATCGGACTGGTCAGTTTGCATGGTCGGGATTTGTATGATCGGGTTGGAATGGTCGGTATTTGTATGATCGAGGTTGGAATGGTCGGGATTTGTATGGTCGGTTTTTGACTGATCGGTTATTTCCAGACAGTTTTGTAATGAACAGAAATATGCAATAAAAGACTTGCAGTCATGTACATTTTGTATAATTACATTTTTTTTATGTTAAAATCAAGTATTTTCTATAGAATTTTGGTCAAAACTTATTTATCATGTTAGCAAAAGTGTAGCTCACAGGACCTCCCTCGTACCCAAGAGAGAGGTCGGGAGGTCGGCGTGGGTCTTGTCAACGATAATTTTTTCCAAAGGATCGAGAATTTTTTTCAAAAGATCGAGATTTTTTTTCAAGGAATCGACAATATTTTTCAAAGGATCGAGAATATTTTTTAAGGGATCGAGATTTTTGTCAAATGATCGAGAAGATTTTTCAAAGGATCGAGAAGATTTTTCAAAGGATCGAGAATATTTTTCAAAGGATCGAGATTTTTTCAAAGGATCGAGAATTTTTTTTGAAGGATCGAGAATTTTTTTCAAATGATCGAGAAGATTTTTCAAAAGATCGAGATTTTTTTCAAAGGATCGAGAATATTTTTCAAAGGATCGAGATTTTTTTAAAAGGATCGAGATTTTTTTTCAAAGGATCGAGATTTTTTTTCAAAGGATCGAGAATATGTTTTAAAGGATCGAGATGGTTTATCAAATGATCGAGAAGATTTTTCAAAAGATTAAGATTTTTTTCAAAGGATCGAGATTTTATTTTAAAGGATCGAGATTTTATTTCAAAAGATCGAGTTTTTTTTTTAAAGGATCTAGCTTTTTTTTCAAAAACTTAGGTTTAGTTAAATCGAGTATATTTGTAGCAAATTCGAGTATATATTAGAAATAATCGATGATTTTTTTTGAAAGAATCGAGCATATTTTTTAAAGGATCGAGAATATTTTTTTTGAAGTACTAACCAGAAAAAAAAGCTCTGAATGCATCTGCGTAGCACCTGAGTTTCAACGAAACTCTCTCTCTATTTTTTAATTCTCACTGTAAAAAAATGAATGAAAGATTCTGATGAAACAACTATTTTGGACATTTTTGTCCGTTCACTATAATAGGTGCATTTTAAACATAAATTATTAAAACAGTGACAATATTGAAATGTCACCTCTAAAAAGTGATATTTATTTTTTGAACCCATCGTAAAATTGGAAGCTTTTCATTCACTAGACCAACTGGGGTGGGGGAAAACTGATAGTAGTTCTGTTTTGAAGAGCTGCTTCCTCTCTGAATACATGAAGTACTGAAGCTTCTGTTTTTGTTAATTTTTTGGGTTTTATTGAAAACTAACCCATTTGGGAGGCTCAAGTCAATAACTAACATCTTTTTTAAAAAATTGCAAAACTAACTCCTTTTTGATGCGAAAGTACAACTATACCCTTACTTACTCATTTTATATTTAACTTAACCTATCCATTCTTTTCCTCTTATTTCCACCTTTTTCCACCACAACACCTAATTTCGGTTTCTCTCCCATTATCCTCTCTAACATTTTTTTTTGTTCCCTCTTCCTTCATTTCGAAATTTAGTAATTATTTACATTCTCTACCATTGAGCAACTCAAAAATATTCATCCACAACATATTCAAGCTTTGAGGTGAGTTTTGTTTTTTTTTTTTAATTTTTAGTTGAATCTCGGATGTAATTGTATTTGTGTTAATTTGTTGTGGAAATAGTTTACATTTACGTAATAAAGCATGAGTCTTGTGTTAATTTGATATTGTTTTGATCAATTTAAAGTTTAAACATAAATATAAAGTATATTTATATTTTTCATCTCTTTTTTACTTTTCTTTGTGTATTAGGGTTGCTTATTTTTGTGAAAATTGTTTTCATCAGTATAATAGAGTATGGGTCTTGGTTGAATTTGATGTTGATGTGATCAATTTTATTTTTATACATAAATTTATAGTTTATTTCATGTATGAATATATATTTTTAGTTTAATTTGTGCATTAGGGTTGTTTATTTTGTGAAAATAGTTGACATGAATGTAATAGAGTATGGGTCTTGTGTTAATTTGATGTTGGTGTAGTTAATTTTCCATTGTTGGATTGAATTTACACAATTGGTAGTATTTTAAAAAAAATGTTCATGACTGTTTTTCCTAACAGCGTTGGGAATTCCCAACAAAGTTATTGTTGACGTCGATTTCTGGATTATGCTAAAAAAGCCAACAAGAATTGGATTTCGGCTATTGAATTAAAGAGAAAGAGATGCAGAGAGAGTAACAAAGACAAGTTTTACGTGGTAAAACTCCGATGGCCGGAGAAACATCCACGAGTGGTTGAGGGATCAACCAAGCCAAAATCCACTAAGAGAATAAGATGTTTATAAGCTCTCGATCTCTCCTTTTTCTCTCTGTATTTACTATAATTGTTGTATGCTATATTGCCTATATATTTTCTGAACAAGATTATGGGTCTATTTATATGTTTATAGAACTTTAATCTGCCTTGTACAAGTAATACATGATCTTTGTATTTAATTGTGATTCAGTTACTTTCTTGAGGTCGATTTGTCTTCTTTCCTGTTTCGGAGTCTCTTATGGAAATCGAGCGAGATTCTAGTAGTGCAGTTCAATTTGGACTTGTTTCCTTATAAGAATGTAGCCTTTGCAAAGAAATCAAGTTATTTCCTGATTGGAGACTCTTCTAATTTAATGCTCTATTTTATTTGGGATTCCTTCCTAATGGATATCGTCACGTATTTAATGACTTAATCCGTATAAAATAAGCACCAAGCTCTTACTCGAGTCGTATTTATTCCCGAGTAAGAGTAATACCTGATGGTCCCGAGTAGCACCGTTTGAGCCCGAGTGGAAGCGTTGTTTAACCAGTCTCGAGTGCTGTTAACTAATCCCGAGTAGGTTTTATTCAATATATGCTTACTCGGGCTTTCTTCTCTTTAATGATGCCTTATAGGATATTTCCCCAATGCACATTTGGGCGTCCACCTGGCTATTTTTTTCTTCCTGTCAATGACGTGTATGCTTGGTAAAATTTACATACGACAGTTATGAATTCCTAACTCTGAGTTGGGAATTCCTAACTCTGAGTTGGGAATTCCTAACTCTGAGTTGGGAATTCCTAACTGTATTGGGAATTCCCAACATTGTTGGGTATTTCTAAATGCGTTAGGAATTTCCAACTGCGTTAGGAATTTCCAACTCAGTTAGGATTTCATAACTAATTTGGGAATTCCTAACTAAGTTGGAAATTCCTAACTGCATTGGGAATTCATAATGAAGTTGGGAATTCTCAACAAATTCCAAACTGTGTTGGGAATTCCTAACTGTGGGAATTCTAGCGGCATCAAGATTTTAACTTAATTTGGATTTAGAATGTTTTATAAATTCACTGTACCATGAGTATAGAATATTTGTTTAGGAATTTAATCATGAATTTCTTATTCATTCGAAAGGTTTCATGAATAAAGTTCAGTTAATTGTTTTATACGTTGGGTATGGAGTGAAAGTGGTAGGAAGTTCAAGTATCAATCTGGAAAGTCAAGACTAATTTCAGTTTCAAGGGGAACCTCGTATGAAGAACAATGGATTTGATGGAAGTTTTGTGAAGTCCTATAACTCCCTATCGGAGGCATATAAAGTGTATGCTTTATACCATCTCCGATGAAATAGAGAGTGTGTCAACCGTCCAGTACATAGTGTTAACAATGCTGAGAGTGTTGACAGTGTTTAAAGAATAGGAAAAGCATAAAGAAAGTGTTGTGTAATGTTGTTTAACAGCGATGTGTGATGTTAATGAGAGTTTTTCATGGTATATTTACTTGAATTCCTAACTCTGTTGGGAATCCCTAACTTTGTTGGGAATTTCCAGCGTCATCCAGATTAAACACATTTTGGATTTATAATATTTTGTTAATTTAATGTAATGTTAATGAATTTCATGGAATTTGTGTAATGTTGACAGTGTTGGAACCCCGTTCACCGGTCACGCAGCGGAACTAGGTTTTAAAATTTTATACAGATCATATCTGTATCTAAGACCAGTGAACTTTAGATCGTAATTATTTTTCGGAACCAATACATACAATATGTAAACACAGGAAATTGTAATCAATATAATCAGAAGAAGATATATTTACCAACGTTTGGAGGCTCCTTCACTTTTTGATGTGCTCCTGTCTGAACCACTTGATCTTCCTCGCTATCTCCCGGGACTGGTAACTGCGTGTGGGCGTATCACGGTCTCAGGAACTTGAATGGAGGATGTAGAGAAAATTTGAAGAAACTCATTCTTTTATGTGTTTCAAAAAAAACAAAAAACATGAAACTATATATATATATATATATATACCTACTGATCTCGCTTTTTGCAAATATATATATCAAACTTTGCTGATCTTAATATATTTATCAGCACACTGCTGCTCACAAAAAAAAAAAAATATATATATATATATATAGTTAATTGCTTCTCTTTTTGTCACCACAAATCTACGCCCTTTTTTTTAATTTTATTTTTTACTAACCAATATATATATATATATATTTATAAATTAAGTATTTACATCCTATCCAAATTCTTCTTATACTATTGTTTCATGTATACACCAATTTACATCCAATGCAATCTCTTGTATTATAATTGATATATATATATATTTTAATTATCTTTTTCAAATATATCTAATATATTAAAAGTGATAATAAGTATTTTAAATTTAAACTTAAATTCAAATACTTAGATAAATGATTTAGTAAAATAAAATAATCATATTATTTTATCTTCACCTAAATCCATATATCAACTAACACCCTCCAATTAATAGTTAATTAATAATTCATAATTATCAATATAATTAAATAATATAATTATTTAATTAATTTAACTATTAACAATCATTAATTAAATAATCTAATTATTCAATTAATTCCCGAATATATATATATATATATATATATATATATATATATATATATATGTGTGTGTGTGTGTCACTTTTGTAACACAATTAATTGGACAATCCAATTAATTAACCGTGACCATTGTTACCTAAATCGATCGGGCTAGCAAGGGGACCTAATGGACCAACAGTATTTTGAGCTCCGATAATCCTCGGAATCATTAATTAAACTCTTTAATTAATATTCATTGATTATTAACTCCGGTTTTATTCCACTAAAAACCAGAATATGCACTCTCTCAACTGTAGACGCTTTTACACAGACCGATATAACTCGGTGTCCATCGATATAGCTATTACACATGGTGTGATACTCCACAATAGTTCATAATTAGAGCTGGGTCATAATGTCCGTTATACCCCTCTAATTACATATATCCTTTAAGCACCGTTGATTCTATAATGAACAATAAATCCTATTTCCTTACGGAATTATGAGAGCGCTCATATTGTCCAAGCCCCGAATCAACCCTTAAGGGAACTACCATCTACTTCTCACAAGAAGGAGTGGATTCCATTATTGTGTACAAACTTTCCCAGCCACAAGCCAAATCGCAATCCCAACATACAGAGCATATTGATCGGGAACTGCATCCGACCTCACCCATGGTATATCAAAGACCACGATTTAACCTGAAGGAGTCGATAAGTCACTCAGAATTAAGATCACCCACATATAACCATCATTAGTTGATATTTATGAATCTCATCGATAAACGGATCTTTGTGAGAGATTCATATAGATCATGGCCCAGTCCTATATGATCACATCATACAAGGTACCTCAATTCTCATATCTCCATATGAATTATTCAGGATAGAGTCACCGTACATTACGGAATTGACCGCAATTATAGATTAACCACAAATAAAGTACCCAGCTGTATTTGCTATCTATGGACTCTTTAGATTGCACGTCTCTTACTGTATCCATCATTATATGACACTCATATACACAGTTCAAGATTACATCCGGCAATCTTGGATGTTAAATTTATGCACAAGTTATGAAATAAACAGCACAACATGAATGAATTGAGTTTTATTTATTTATTTCATAAATCCATTTACAAATTACATCTTTAGGGCGTAAACCCTAACAATCTCCCACTTGCACTAAAGCATGTGAGGCATGTCTCGTAACCCTGGACCATCTAGGTGACCCAAAAACACTTTAGCCGGTAAGGTCTTCGTAAATGGATCAGCATGACTGTCTTGTGAGGCTATCTTGGTGACGGCCACATCTCCTCTCTGCACTATCTCTCTAATAAGATGATACTTTCTCTCCATATGTTTCCCTTTTTTTGTGGCTTCTTGGTTCTTTGGAATTAGCCACAGCACCCTTGTTGTCACAATAAAGTGTGATGGGCTTATCCAGGTCTGGAACAACTTTCAGATCACTCAAGAACTTACGGAGCCAATCAGCCTCTTTAGCAGCCTCACAAGCGGCTACATATTCGGCTTCCATGGTGGAGTCAGCAATGCAAGATTGCTTGATACTTCTCCACACAATGGCTCCACCACCCATAGTGAATACTGATCCAGACGTGGATTTCCTAGAATCCCTATCTGATTAAAAATCAGAATCCTTGTATCCTAACGGGATCAAATCCTGTCCGGAATACACTAGCATATAGTCTCTTGTTCTCCGAAGATACTTGAAAATTATCTTAACAGCCGCCCAATGATCCAATCCTGGGTTGGACTGGTATCTGCTGACTACTCCCACTGCATAGCAGATGTCCGGTCTCGTGCATAATATAGCATACATGAGACTACCTACTGCCGATGCATAAGGTACACGTCTCATAACCTCAACTTCTTGAGGTGTCTTAGGACATTGTTCCTTAGACAAGTGAACTCCATGCCTGAAAGGTAAATTACTTTTCTTGGAGTTTTGTATCGTAAATCGTACAAGAATCTTGTCCATATATGATGCCTGAGACAGTTCTATGAGTTTTTTCTTACGATTCCTTATAAGCTGGATTCCAAGAACATAACTCGCCTCTCCCAAATCTTTCATTTGGAATTGGCTAGCCAGCCAGCCCTTTACATCAGACAATACTCCCACATCATTCCTAATGAGTAGGATATCATCTATGTATAGGACCAAGAAAACTACTTTCTTATCAATGATGCGCTTATGGACACAAGGCTAGAAGCCATAGGTTTTGATCACATCATCAAACCTGATGTTCCAAGATCTAGATGCTTTCTTAAGCCCATAGATGGACCTTTACAGCTTGCAAACCTTTTGCTCTTGATCTGGAAACACGAATCCCTCTGGTTGCATCATATAGATGCTCTCATCAAGATTGCCATTCAAGAATGCAGTCTTGACATCCATTTGTCAAATTTCATAATCGAAATAGGCAGCAATGGATAAGAGAATCCTAATAGACTTAAACATGGCTACTGGCAAGAAGGTCTCTTCATAATCGACCCCCTCTTTCTGGGTATAACCCTTGGCCACTAGCCTTGCCTTGAAGGTCTCTACCTTCCCGTCTACTCCTCTATTTCTCTTGTAGATCCACTTACACCCTATGGGTTTTACCTCATCCGGTAAGTCTACAAGATCCCAGACTGAGTTAGAGTACATAGACTTCATCTCGAGATTCATGGATTTAAGCCATTCCTCTTTATCAGGATCTTCCATTGCATTCTTAAATGTCAATGGATCATCAACATTATCAGCAAAGACAACACCTTATCCCTCACCTATAGCTACATAGCGTTCAGGTTGTCTCACAACCCTCTCACTACGTCTAGGTGGTAGTGTATCCTGATCAGGAACCATCTGACTCTCAGATGTTTATGGAATAATAACTCTTGTTGATGAAGCACTAGTCTCACCAGGCTCAAACTCATTTAATACAATCTTTGAACGAGGTTTATAGTCACTAATGTAATTGTCCTCAAGAAACGTTGCATTTGTCGATACAAATACTTTGTTATCTTCAGGACTATAGAAGTGTCCACCTCTGGTCTCGTTGGAGTATCCTACAAACAGGCAGGCAACAGATTTGGAGTCTTGCTTTCCAGTTCTATTCTTCAGCACGTGTGCTGGACACCTTCATTTACGGAAATGTCACAAACTAGCTTTACGACCATTCCATAACTCTACGGGAGTCTTATGAACAAATTTGGATGACACTACATTCAAAATGTATGCCGCTGTTTGTAATGCATATCCCCAGAAGGAATTTGGTAATGATGAGAAACTAATCATAGATCTCACCATTTCCATTAGGATTCTATTTCTCCTCTCCGCTACACTATTTTGCTGAGGTGTACCGGGGGCTGTGAGTTGGGAAACTATCCCATGCTCGACCATGAAGTCTTCAAACTCTTGGCCAAGGTACTCACCTCCACGATCCGATCGTAGTGACTTGATAGTCCTACCTAATTGATTCTCAACTTCAGCTCGGAATTCTTTGAACTTTTCAAATGTTTCCGACTTTCGTTGCATCAGGTAAACGTATCCGTATCTTGAGTAGTAATCTATAAAGGTGACACAATACTCATAACCACCCCTCGTTTTAACATTCATCGGTCTGCAGACGTCTGTATGTATAAGCTCTAGCGGTTCTTTAGCTCTAAGCCTTTTTCCAGTAAAAGGTCTCTAGTCATCTTACCTTCCAGACAAGATTCGCAGATAGGTAAGGTGCCAACCTTTAACTCACTTAAAAGTCCGTTTTTTACTAGTCTATCTATCCGGTCAAGGTTGATATGACCAAGCCTTAGATGCCAGAGATACGTGCCATTATCTGGAGAAATCTTATGTCGTTTAGTTTTTGGTTTTTCAACCTTAAACATTTCGGTGTTGAGCAGTGTAGTAAGTATTAACGGTCTTAACACATACAAAGTGTTTTCATTAATTCCTTAACAAATATTCAGATCATTCTTTTCAATAATAACAGACTTATTATTAAAAGAAATAGAATACGATTGTTCTAACAATTTAGAAATGGAAATCAAATTCCGTGTAAATCCAGGAATATAAAAAACATTGTTCAATAATAAAAAACTATTACAAAAACGTAATCTAATTACGCCCACTGCTCATGCCGACACGACATCCTCTGACCCCACACGCATTGAGAAGGCTTGCTCCTCTAGCTGTGTCCAATAATCAGTCCATTGTAAAGAAGAACAAACATGGTTAGTGGCCCCCGAATCAACTATCCAAGGTGAAGAATCACCTTCCACTAAACATGACTCAAGAACAAGTAAATCATATTTACTTTTCTTAGACTTCTTCTTGCTTTGGGCTTTCTTGGGTTTGTGCTTACCCTTCACCTTCCCAGCAGACCTCTTCCTCTTTTATTATTTAAGGAGGAAGATGGTTCAACGACATTTGCCTCACCGGTCTTTCCCTTATTGTCCTTAATTAAAGACTCAAAGGTAGCAAGCTCATTGAGAAACTGTGTAAGACTAAACTTTAACTTGTTCATCCCATAGTTGCTCTTAAACTGATCGAAACTCTTCGAAAGAGTTGTCAGTATGATGCTCACTTGACTGGGTTCGTCAATGGCCCTGCCGTTGACTTTTGCGGTGTTAAAGTAGGACATCATGCTCAGGACATGTTCCCGAACTGACGTTCCTTCCTTCATGCAAACGAGCATAGCATAACGAATGGCTTCGTGTCGCTTTTGCTCGGAGGGTTGCCCGATCATGGCTTGTAATGACTCCATGATTTCGAATGCTGAAGTCATTTCTTCATGCTTTGTGACAAGCACATCTGTCATAGAAGCCAACAGATATGTTCGGGCATTCTCATCAGATGAGACCCATCGCTTGTATGCCTCACGAAGAGTTCGTGTGGCATTGGCAACAGGCGCTGGAGGACATTCCTCCGTAAGCACAAACTTGAGGTCTTTGGTGATCGATATTGCATTAATGTTAAGTTTCCACTTAGTGTAGTTATCACCAGTTAATTTTTCGTTTGTGAGAAGTTGAAATAATACAAAAGACATTATTGCTTAAATAAATAAAACATTCATTCAGTCATTTATTTAAAACAAGTACGAGTGTTTTGGCATAATTTAAACATGATGCATGCACATGTTTAACGAACTAGAACTACCCTAAAACTAGTTACTATACCACGACAATCCAACATACCACAAAGAAGTGCCGCCTTAGGGTCGGTCAAGTCTTTGCATGTTGGACCGAGACATTCTCAATCAAATGATATTCTAGAATAACTCTGATTCCATATCATTCAACCATCGTTCATTCAGTCAGGTTTTTAATTAACAAACTTAATCAAAACCTTCGTGAGTGGAACCCACAATTTCAGATCTCACAAGCTTAACTCGAGAATTGCCGCCTTAGAGTCGGTCAATCCCGAAATACCCTCATAAATCCTATCCGTTAGGAAATCAACCTCGGTATTGACCTTTGTGGAAACCCTCCTTAGGGAGGACGAAAGCAAAGCCGTCACGAGGTCCCACTCGGATCTCACGGTGTTGAACTAATGATGGAGACCGCGGGATATATATGTAATATATCCCTCTCCCACTCACTATTTTAAAATTTGGATTTTCTTTTAACCATTAATGCACCTAGACTCTACCGGATTAAACGACTAACTTTAATCAAGTTATCTAGCCCATTAACTAATTGGAACCAAATTCTAATTAACTAATAAATTATTAATAATTTTTAACAATTAAAAATCTAATCTATTAGTGAATAATTTAAGCCTTTGTAAACTATTTACTAGGGTTAGATTATTTTGTTAGTGTTTACCAAATTTTAACTATTAAAACTCTAACACTTTATTCGGTTCATTTATTATTAGGTAATTAATCATATTAATTCTAATTACAATAAATGACCCTATTAATATAACTTATTAAACTCTTTAATAACTAGATTAATATTAATGAGAATTACCAAGTTTTCTAACCATTAAAAAACTAATCTCATTATTCATAACCAATTATGTATATTGCCCATTTTAATCACATTAAAAAAAATACATAAAATATCAGGCTATGATGCATGTATGACATATCAAATATATTTGTGTAGGCACATCTAATCTAAATGACATACGTATGCATGATAATGCTTTTATCATCACATAATATAAAGTATACATAAATTGACCGAGTACTGTGGATTATTTAACCTAAAAATTGGAATATAAAATTACAAAAATTTCACAAGGCATTCCTTAGTCTTCTAGTAACTTCAGATATCTTCCAGTCTCTTCAGGTCACTCCATTCATCTCATGAATCCAACTTCGCGATTTTTCCAAGTCTTCAATATAGGTTACATTTTTTTTACAATACAATAATAATAAAAAATATATATATAAAAAATAATAATAATAATACAACCCATAAACCTTAAATCCACAATCATGTTTTTGTAAATTAAAAAATAATAATAATAATATACATACAAAACATCATACAATCAATTTAAATTGTGCCTACACAATTCATACATACAAGAGCATCGAAAACAATTTCCTGTTCCGAAAAATAAATTGGCTTTGATACCAATTGTTGGAACCCCGTTTACCGGTAACGCAGCGGAACTAGGTTTTAAATTTTTTTATACAGATCATATCTGTATATGGGACCAGTGAACTTTGGATCGCAATTATTTTTCGGAACCAATAAATACAATATGTATACATAGGAAATTGAAATCGATAAAATCAGAAGAAGATATACTTACCAACGTTTGGAGGTTCCTTCACTTTTCAATGTGCTCCTGCCTGAACTACTTGATCTTCCTCGCTATCTCCTGGGACTGGTAACTGCGTGTGGGCGTGTCACGGTCTCAGGAATTGAATGGAGGATGTAGAGAAAATTTGAAGAAACTCTTTCTTTTATATGTTTAAAAAAAAAACAAAAACAAAAAACAAAAAACATGAAACAATATATATATATATATCTGCTGATCTCACATTTTGCAAATATATATATCAAACTCTGATGATCTTAATATATTTACCAGCGCACTGTTGCACACACACACACACACATATATATATATATATATATAGTTAATTGCTTCTCTTTTTGTCACCACAAATCTACGCCCTTTTTTTTTACTAACCAACATATATTTCTATATATATATATATCGCTCTCTTGCTTCACAAAATACATATATATTTATAAATTAAGTATTTGCATCCTATGTAAATTCTTCTTATACTATTGTTTCATGTACAGACCAATTTGCATCCAATGCAATCTCTTGTGTTATAATTGATATATATCTTTTAATTATCTTTTTTAAATATATCTAATATATTAAAAGTGATAATAAGTATTTTAAATTTAAACTTAAATTCAAATACTTAGATAAATGATTTAGTAAAATAAAATAATCATATTATTTTATCTTCACCTAAATCCATATATAAACTAACACCCTCCAATTAATAGTTAATTAATAATTCATAATTATCAATATAATTAAATAATCTAATTATTTAATTAATTTAACTATTAACAATCATTAATTAAATAATCTCATTATTCAATTAATTCTCGAATATAAACGTGTCACTTTTGTAACACAATTAATTGGACAATCCAATTAATTAACCGTGACCCTTGTTACCTAAATCGATCTGGCTAGCAAGAGGACCTAATGGACCCACAGTATTTTGAGCTCCGATAATCCTCGGAATCATTAATTAAACTCTTTAATTAATATTTATTGATTATTAACTCCGGTGTTATTCCACTAAAAACCCGAAGATGCACTCTCTCAACTGTAGACGCTTTTACACAGACCGATATAACTTGGTGTCCATCGATATAGCTATTACACATGGTGTGATCCTCCACAGTAGTTCATAATTAGAGCTGGGTCATAATGTCCATTATACCCCTCTAATTACATATATCCTTTAAGCACCGTTGATTCTATAATGAACAATAAATCCTATTTCCTTACGGAATTAGGAAAGCGCTCATATTGTCCAAGCCCCGAATCAACCCTTAAGGGAACTACCATCTACTTCTCACAAGAAGGAGTGGATTTCACTATTGTGTACAAACCTTCCCAGCCACAAGCCAAATCGCAATCCCAACATACAGAGCATATTGATCGGGAACTGCATCCGACCTCACCCATGGTATATCAAAGACCAAGATCTAACCTGAAGGAGTCGATAAGTCACTCAGGATTAAGATCACCCATATATAGCCATCATTAGTTGATATATATGAATCTCATCGATAAACGGATCTTGGTGAGAGATTCATATAGATCATGGCCCAGTCCTATATGATCACATCATACAAGGTGCCTCCATTCTCATATCTCCATATGAATTATTCAGGATAAAATCACCGTACATTACGGAATGAATAGCAACTATAGATTAACTACAAATAAAGTACCCAGATTTATTTGCTATCTATGAACTCTTTAGATTGCACGTCTCTTATTGTATCCATCTGTTTATGACACTCATATACATAGTTCAATATTACATCCGGCAATATTGGATGTTAAATTTATGCACAAGTTATGAAATAAACAGCACAACAAGAATGAATTGAATTTTTCTTTTATTTATTTCATAAATCCATTTACAAATTACATCTTTAGGGCATAAATCCCAACAGACAGTGTTATGTAATGTTAAGATTTTTGTTTTAAAAATTCACAAATATTGTTAACGAATTTCATGGAATAAGTACTGGACAGTATTTATGAAACATGTAAAAAGATGGAATTAATGCTATGTGAGTAAAATAAATTAATGCTGACGTGTGTAAAAGTTTCATATGGAATAATTCACATGCTTTATACTTGGAATTAATTCCATTTCACATGCTCTATTTTATTTGATATACAATAAGTACCGGACACAAATTAGATGCAAGTATCAAATAAGTACCGGACACAAATAGTTAAGATTTATATGAACTATAAATAAAGATTAAAGTGAAGAAACAATTCAAATATTGTTTAATATCATGCCAAATATTGTTTAAAAGTAGAAGCATATTATTGTCAAATTGCCAGTTACATTGGTAACACTTTGGTATATGCATACAAAAATAGTTCATGGCACAATTTGTTACATTGAAATCCAATCGTCAAATTAATTCCTACAACCGCTTGTTACATTGTTATCCAGTTTTTCTAAACATTGAAATAATTCTTACCACTGTTCTAATTTGTAACACTGTAATCTAATTTGCCAATTACATTAAAAGAATTCTTGCCACAGTTAGTTACAATTGTACATCCGTCAATTTTTTTTACTGAAGCATGTCGTGCGGAATAAAGCCAATTGTGCCTCCGTCAACTTTTCCTTAATAGCAACAGTTGACGAAGTGCTGTAAATCTTCGTCAGGAAATGTTTTGGAACCTTGACTAACAAATCAACCTCTTCTCCCATTGTATTTTCCTGAAATGTAACAAAACAACATTAAAAAATACAAATCATTTTACTGAACACCTTTCAGCAGTTGAGAGGCACATCTTTATTTCATATTCGATTAAATGTTGATAGTCAAAAATTAAAATTTCTAACTGAGTTAGGAATTCCAAACAGTGTTACGTTAGGAAATCCCAACACTGTTAGGAATTCCTAACACGGTTGGAAATTCCCAACAACGTTACGTTAGAAAATCCCAAAAATGTTAGGAATTCCTAACGCTGTTAGGAACGTAACGATGTTGAGAATTTCCAACTCAGTTAGGAATTCGTAACGATGTTGGGAATTCCAAACCAACATCGTTTCGAATTCCTAACAACGTTAGGAATTCCAAACTGAGTTTCATTTCAAAAACATCAACTTAGTAAGCTGCATACTTAACATATTTCATAAATGCAAGAATCAAAC
Source organism: Dipteronia dyeriana (assembly GCA_032871835.1). Taxonomy (NCBI): domain Eukaryota; kingdom Viridiplantae; phylum Streptophyta; class Magnoliopsida; order Sapindales; family Sapindaceae; genus Dipteronia; species Dipteronia dyeriana. The sequence continues at coordinate 15,307,308 of CM065295.1, forward strand.
GAGACCTAATAACGAAAACCCTTTGAACATATGGATGACATTCAGTTTAATGAGAACTGTAAAGTGTGCATTTGCGAACCGTCAAAATATCAGTACATGAAGCAAATAATTCTGTTAATTAATGGCAATATTACATGAACCAAATGAGTCGGTCAATTAGTCAATTAGTGGACTGCATATAGTTTCATTACACGAACTATATATGAACCCATCAATATCAAAAATCAAACATAACTATGCTCCATGAAGCAAAAAATGCATACAATTTTTTTGTGAAATAATGTTTATGACTGAAGGTCAAATAGATCTTAGAAGTGGAACTAAAATATATAATTGGTGTATTAAATTATAAACCAGCCAGACCAGAGAGTTAAATGCTTAGTTATACATTAATTGGTAAATTATTAAAAAAGGAACAGATGTAATGATTATACGTTTATAACATCAAATAATCATGGGAACCGATATATGTTACTTAGTTAACAACTTTGGTTTTAATATTTAATATATGCACTCACTTGACTTGCAGGCATTTAGAAGAACATGAAGTTTAGTGAAGAAAACTTCTCATAGATTCTAAAATTGTCCAGTGTCACTAACAGTTTACAAGGATGCAACACTACTAAAACCAAACACTTCTACAAATATGAGGGATTATCACTCTATTCCCATTACAATCTGACTATTAGCATAACATCTTTTCACAGGATCATGATACACTGCAGAGAATTGAAATGCAGGCATGTGTAACCATTGTAACAATGTGTAACCATGATACCTCTGTAACAATGTGTAATCATTACTATTTCAAGCATGATATATATATATATATACATTTATCAAAATTAGCAATAACCCATCAAACACTAATGCTCTATCATACCAAAGCTGGAGGCAAATCAAAAACAAACTAAGTCACAAATATGCTTTCAGATTTCATGTCTACATTTGCTTGATTACACCAACCAGAATAATTCCAAACTACATTTGCTCGATTTCATGTCTTTATTACAATAACATTCAGATTGTAAAAACACAAACAAAAATCAACTGCATATAAATCCAAAAACAATATATGCTTACAGTAAGCAAATGCCAAAAGAAAGACACATCTAAAGCTAACACAACGCCCAAAACACAACACCAAAAAACACCAAACATAGTACGAATGGAGAGGTGGATGTCCTGGATTTGTGTGTTCAGTGGCTACATAGACTAATGTTCTAATATGCAAAATAGCACCCAGCAAAAAGTAAAATCTTTCAATTCAATTTACTTGACACCAATAACGAATAGATAGGGAATGTTTATGCCATCCCAAAATCAATGTCGTAAAAAATCAAATTTCTTATGGTGTGTTTCATGTTATAACTCTTCCAAACAATAAATTTATCTAGTTACTACACTACTGCAACAAACAACTCACATGCGAATTATTAATTAAGTGAACAACTGCTGAAGACATTGCATAAATTGAAGGAAAAACTAATGTAATGAAGGATTTTTAGGGGTTTTTAGTTCAATTGAGGGATTTTTCAAACTATAAAAATTAGGGTTCTAATTAAAAAATATTTTAACTTTCCATTTGAGAGAGATGAAACATTTTTTTGGAAAGGCAAGATATTAAAAAAAATACCAAAATAGTGCCACACAAACAAGCAATAAAACAACCACAGTAGCAAAAAGGCACCAAACACCACAAAACGAAACCTACAAAGCAAAAACAAAACAAAAGCACAAAGCAGCGACCAAGGCAACCACAGAGGACACCTAAAAGAATCTCAACAGGGAACAAAACACAAGCAGAAAATCGAAGAGGAAAAATCAACAAACCTTTTAGCTTGTTGCTCCTCCACCTTGTTCGTTCTGTATATCACTTTCGCTCCCTGCCGAAGCAACACAAATTTATTATTCTTATAAATAGTAAACAAAAATGCAAACATTAAACATTAAACATTAAACAAACCTTTTACGGTTCTAATTAAAAAAAATCAGAAATTGAAGAACTACATTTCACCTTCACAAACAAAAAATCAAAATTCGAAGCACCATTAAGGTGAAAACATAGACTCAATTAGCTATCACATATTCGTAGATAAATTTTTGAAAGGAATGAAAGTAATGAAATCATCACTCACCATATCTAAAAAAGACTTGCTAGCGTGATCCTATTTTTATTTATTTAAAATTATGCCTGAAACTCAACAAATTGAAGAAGACCAATCAAATCCAATCACCAAGATGTCTGTATCAATGCTAAGAGCTATTGAAGCATATAAGTGTATCAAGGCTCCCTGCTATTGAAGCATACAGTTGCTCAATATATAGTTGTAAAGCCAACCTCTATCATCTCATCATGCAGTAAAGAATTCAAAAAAGAGTTCAAAAAAAGAGTTCAAACAAACAAGAGTTCAAAATCAGATTCAAAACCAGCACACAACAGACAAAAAAACACCCCACAAAACAAAACAAAAACACCCACTCAAAACAACATCAGGCAGCAGAAAAGCAAACAGAGAATAGACAAACATAATAAAAAAACCAAACACATGGCATGCATTATAACTGAATATAAATACAGTCAAAAACCAGAATAATTACCACAATAATCCTAGAAACAACACTAAAGAATCAATTGGGTCAAATCAATAATAAATGAGAGAGAACTCAATATTCATTTTCACAACAAAATTTCCCAGGAAAAGATATATCAAACCTCTTCCTCCAGTGACTTCACCCTCTCCATTTTGTTATTTCAATTTTCATCATCGCAAACCAAAAACAAAACTAAAACAATAATTCTTGTTTTCTCATAAAAACTACTTGGAAATCCAAATCCAAATATCACAGATCGGTATAAAAAATCCAAATCCAAACAACAACCATTACCTTCAATCGTCGACTGCAACCTTCCGCCTCCGTCGTCGTCTTCAACCTTCCGACGTCGGCGTCGGCGTCGTCTTCAACCTTCCAAAGCCTTCGTCATCGTCGTCTTCAAACTGAAGTCAGCCGCCGTTGTAATCCTTCAAATTGAAGCCAACCGTCGTGGTCTTGAAAGTTCAGGAGACGTCGTCATCTTCAACCTTCTGAAGATGTCATCATCGTCATCTTCAAACTAAAGCTAGCCGTTGTCTTCAGCCTTCTGAAAAAGTATCTCCCTTCATCGTCTTCAACCTTCTGAAGTCACTTTTTTTCTGAGATTAGGTCGATTTGAAAAAGAAGAGATTAAGGATTAGATAGGCTTTTGGTCAATTTGAAACAGGAGAGGGATTTCGAGAGAGGAGAAGGTTTTTGGTCGATTTCAACAAGAGAAGGGTTTTGGTCGATTTGAATGAATTTTAGGGATTTAGAGTATTTTACTGTGCAATTCTATTGGAATGTAATTTTTAAAGAAAAAAAGGATAAAAAAAGTCATAAAAGAGTTAGTTTTGTAATTTTTTCAAAAAGATGTCAGTTATTGACTTGGACCTCCCAAATGGGTTAGTTGTTTTGTGCTTGATAACCCTTATTAATTAACACATTTTCTCCTATAATGTGTGAGCTTAAAATTCCTGGAAAATGACCATTTAGTGTAATTTACTACTTGTGCTAGGGACCAAAGAAGAATTTTTCACTTCCCAGCCTTTCTGCAAGGGTCTAAATTCGGGCTTATATGACGGGGTATCAAGGTCCCCAAGGTCGAGCTACCACGCGATCCTACAGGAGCAAGGAGAGGCTGCCCATACCATCTGAGCATCTCGCACGTGTCCAGGCTTACCAAATAAAGCCTGACGAGACCGCGTCAAGCTCCTTATACCAGGATAAAAGCCCGAAGCTAGGTCAACGTGAAAGGTCCTAGGTCCCCCGACATCAAGGTATCTCGTGACACTCTTCTAGAGCTTGCTACTATCTCTACTTTAACTAGGAGACCTTCAAGGTGCCGAACTTGTCTTGCAAAGGCCCTCCTGCCTCGTCGAGGTATAATCTCGACCTGTCCGAGCATAAAAGGAAGAAACCTGTAAAGCCTCATCGTCACCAAATGTGCCAAGATCCACTGTAGATCCTGGCATGGTTAAATCAAGTAACAAGAGCAGTACTTGAGTGTACCTCTCCACCCTTTCAGAAGTAAGCCAAGGCCGTATGTTTATAGCGAACACCTTACCAGGGATTGCTAGCCAAGCCTCGCCACCCCGTCAGATTCCAACACGGTCAAATCGAGCTCCACCGAAAGCCTTGTAAGGTCGAATCAAGCTCCTTACAACCAGATTGGTACCTTAAGGTATCTCACCCTCAGATCGATACTCAAGTACTGGGATACCAACTTCGGGACCCATTCGGGGTACGCCTCCTCCGTAAGGTAGGAAGAATGATATCAGTAAGGTACTGCGCCACCAGAATATTGAACCAGAGTTCTCCTCCAAGAGAGAAGGTTGACTTTCATGATTACCATTAATGAGGTCAATCGTATTAATAGAGGTAGTCAGCCCTAGAGGTCAACCATATTAATGGAGGTAGTCAACCCTATTAATGAGGTCAACTATATTTATAGAGGTAGTCAACCCAATTAATGACATGATCAACGTCATTAATAAGAGAATATTCAACTCTTTAATGGCCACCATTAGTGAAAGAGTCCAAAGAGGAAACAAATACATTTTCCTCCAAGATATCCTCCACAACCGATTATTGGGGGTCAACTATAACAGAAAATCCCGCATATCAAGGAAGGAAAGAGTCCGAAGAGGAAACAATCATATCTTCTCCAAGATATTAGCTACAAGCCGATCAACTACATTAAAGGAAGAGCCGTATTCGACAAGGAAACGAATACTAAGTGAAGAGTCCTGGACTTGCACGCCAAGGTAGTCACCAGGTATAAATATGTCTGTAAAAGGCATATTGAGGGTTGCCGATCGAGGACAGAAGACGCTAAAATACATGCTCCAAGACAGACTCAATATTCGACATCTGAGATCTGATAACACACGGCTGAGATCGCCCATATCATTTCTAATCCCAAAAGCGACCAGCCCTAGGCATGTCTACATGCTTGGTTAAAAGTTCTCTCTACATCATCATTGTATGTGTACCCCGACCAGGAAAATATCGGTATCGGTAAACACTCATTGTTGTAAGCTCCCCGGAGCATATACGTTGTACTACTTTGACATCTTTGTAACCTCCTCGGAGCATCGCATGATATATATATACACAATGAAGGGTATTCTTCCTTCCTCTGGATACTGCCTATGGGTTTTTCAGCATGTGATCACTCATGATGCTTTTTCCCCCCTTGGTCAGTCCACCTCCATCTACATAAGACTTATGTTTTTCCTATTATCTACTGTATTACGCATGTGTGTATGCGGGCTAGGTACTGGGCCCCATTGGTCCTAACTCTCTAATCTTTCTTACATGAGATTGGGAAACAACAACGAAGACCTAAGGAACCGAATCTAGATTCCCACATCGTAGGGCCTAACGCTCTTATCCTCTTATCTACATGTCAAAGTCGCACATCAAGATGAAGAGAAACCACCCAGACCAGTTCGAAGGGAGTCGAGGAGCTCTCCCGTATCCTCTCTATGGAAGAAATCGAGCTCTCCGACACTAGAGCTAGAAACCCCCCCCCCCCCCCCCCCCCCCCCCCCTTCTTACTTACTATCTAGGTCGGGGTATTACAGGAAGCAATCGGACTCCAGAACCAGGCTTTGGGTACCAGGACGGGCTCCGACCCCGACCTAGGAACAAGGTCCAGGATCACCCCCTTCGCACCAGCAAGGGAACCTCGAGCTCCCCAGATCTACTTCTTAAGCACGAAGCCCGACAGGCGGGATGACTTACTTGTCTCCTACCTACTGTTTCATCCTCCTTCATATTCATACAAGATCACCAAGGTACCAAAGGTACCAACCCCGGCCACCACCTTCGTGGTAGTGATCTTGATGGTGTTAATCTAGATTTTCCACCTAGTGCGAATTTTCGGTTAACACTACTCAATTATGATCTTTTCAAGGCTATTGTATAATTAAAAATGCTAGCACTTGTATTAGAAATATGATCTCAAAAGTTTATAGCATTTGTATTAGAGAAATATGATCTCAAAAGTTTAAGAATCAAAACTCAAAAGTACATATAACAAAAGCTTACTTTTACATGAACAAGTAAAATTCATAAAATACATAACATTTCCTCTATTTTTATTCAAAAAACATTAAAACAGTTCATTCTATCTCTGACAAATTGACATTATAAATTTTGGATCCAAACTTTGATGTACAATTAAGAACTGATATTTTTCAGTGAGGTTTAGTAAAATTTACTAGAAAATCTTGTTATTTATTGTTTCAACTTCTTTAACGAGATTAGGATTTGACCCATTTTCTGAAATCTTTACAAATTATCAAAGTTTACTCATTGAGAATAAAGATATAAGTTCCGCTTATATTTAACTGAAAAATCACATCGATGCTTTTTAAGAAATTACCGATCAAAAAGAGTTTTCCTAATAAAAATAGAAAACCTATTTCAATTTTGTTCGGTTGACAAGTTAATTACAAGTAAAAGTCCCAAACATCTGTATAAATAGATTAGTAAGAGTTAAAAGGGATCACAAAAGCTCAAATTGTAACACTAAACTTCTCCAGCTCCAGTTCGGATTTCTGAGAAAACTGTAAGTGACTTTTTTTATTCGTCTTTTCCTTAATTTGTTTCCTTTTTTCCCATTGAAAAATAATAAAAATAAAAAATTCTCTATATCATGCGATGAAATAAAATTATTTACAATGAAATTTCGAATTTGCTACTATTATAACCTTTAGGGATTTTAAAAACAATGTTAATTAACTTCTCTCAGTCTCGGGAGTAGTTTGTATGGCTACATTGGATTTGTTAAGTATATCCTGAAAATTAGGTTCAAGATTTCTGGGAACAATAGATTAGTAAGGGTTAAAAGGGATCACAAGTACATGATAAATATTCAATATGAGTCAATTGATTGATGAATCTGGTTTTTCCCTATTGATTATAAATCAAATTATAGAATCCAAATCTGCCGAATCACTCATGTTCGGATCTTCTACATCCAGGTCTTCCTGTTCTGTAATCTGGTTTGTACTCCAAAGATAATCACGCTATTTAATATCTTATTAATGGATTCCCTTGCATTACCGGGCATCAGTGGTTTTGTTGAGGAATTTATAGTCTTTTTTAGAATAATTATTGGCCAAAAATATTTTTTAATAGCAAAAATACTGATTATTTTTGTAATGGCAATTGGAATGATATTAACTCCTATTTATTCATTATCTATGTTAGGTTCTTCATGTAGCATTCAGATCTTACCCTGACTGAATTTTATGTACAACAGATTGTTGCAATGTTTAATTCTGAAGAATCCCAGAAGCTTTTGCAAATGGAGAAAGCTCTGCAGAAGCACATAATAGGCCAACCTGAAGCGGTTGAAGCAATTAGCCGTGCCATTCGTAGAGCTCGAGTGGGCATTGGAGACCCTAATCGCCCAATCGGAAGCTTTTTATTCACCGGTCCAACTGGGGTGGGGAAAACTGAACTAGCCAATTCTCTGGCAGTCGAATATTTTGGTTCCAAAGAAGCAATGATCAGGTTGGACATGAGTGAGTACATGGAAAGACATTCAGTTTCAAGGTTCTTCGGATCTCCACCTGGCTACGTCGACTCTGGCAAAGGTGGCCAGCTGACCGAAGCTGTACGCAGCAGACCTCATTCTGTGGTACTCTTAGATGAAATTGAGAAGGCTCATCGCGACATCTTGAATGTCGTGCTTCAGGTATTGGGTGATGGTAGATTAACCGACAGTAGAGGCCAGACTGTAGATTTTAAAACACCATCATAATAATGACTTCAAATATTGGTTCTGATCTGATAGCCAAAGAAGGGGGTATGAGCTTTGAACAGGTAAAGGCAGAAGTAGAAGAAGAATTGGAAAGAAATTTCAGGCTAGAGTTTTTGAACAGGTTTGATGATATGATTGTGTTCAAGCAGCTAAATATCCCTGACCTGAAAGACATTGTTGAGATAATGATAAATGAAGTTCATGAAAGACTGAAACCAAAGAATATAGAGCTTATAGTGACGGAGAGATTTAAAGAGAAACTTATAAAAGAAGGATACAACCCATCCTATGGAGCAAGGTCTTTGAAGAGGTCCGTTCGCAGGTTTTTAGTAGACAACTTGGCTGAGAAGATGTTGAATGGAGAATTTAAAGAGGGTGGCACTATCACCGTGGATGTTGATTCAGTGACAGTGATTCAATGGGTAATTTAATATATTTCTATTAATATTATACAAGTAGTTCCTGCTTCAAAAGCTGCTACCTTTCTCAATACTGAAGCAGTGAAGCTTATTTGTGAAATCTCAAGTACAATGTGTGGTTAACATTCTTGGAAAAATACCAATCATGTCATGTTTGGTATGACTTTCCGGGATAAATCTTTTACTGATAGAGTTTCTTTTTTTTTAATAGAGATTGTAATAAAAAGTTGTATGTGTCTCCTGGTAGACATAAAATAGATTTTTTTAATGTAAAAAAAGCTTCTTCTTTTTTTAGATTTGGTAAACATAAAACTGCAATGTTGTTATCTCAAACATCAAACTTGTTTTGGATTTCATTATAACAGTTTCTCAATTTGCAACTTTTCCACTCTCTTTTTCAGCAGTTGACTGAGAAGACAGCTTCAACTAAATCAAAGGTCAGAAAGCAAGAAAACTCCTCTACCATGCCTCATAAGCTGCCAAGATCCTCAGTTCAACAGTCTACACGTTCCCAGTTTGGGCAGATGGCAGCAGCTTCTCAGACTCACGCAGATACACCACTAGTACTCTCAAACCAAGTGATCTCCAAATCTATTTCTGGTAGTAATGTATCCTACCATAATCAATCCTCGTATCCTACGCCAACTGCAAACAGTATCTCAATCCAGGAAAGAATAACGTCGCAACAGAAGAGAGGCTGATAGCGAATCCGACAGCACTTCAAAAATAATGTTGCACAGCAGCTGGACATACGCAAATTTTTTGTTTTGTTAACACAACAATTGGGATCTTAAATGGAAAATTCAGCACTAATACCATCCTGTGCTTCAGCTTCACATGTCTGAAAACCTGTGTTTGGCAAAGCTCTAACCCAGACGATTAGGCAATTGATTGATGACTCTGGTTGTTCCAAATTTGATTATAAATCAAGCAAAAGATGATCTTACCGTGACTAAATTTTATGTTGCGATATTTACTTTGAAAGAATCACAAAAGCTTTTGCAAATGGAAAAGGATCAGCAGAGACACATAACCGTAGAGCTCAAGTGGGCATTGGTGACTCTGATCGTAAAATGGAAATGGTGAGATATGTCACTTTTTTTTATGTGTATTCCAGTGATGTTACCGATTTAACAACTTAAGTTTAAAATACACATATTATGGTGAACTACCCAAATTGCCCTTAAATAATCAAATTTTTAATCCCATTGTATTTTTATCTACACTTTGAAAACGATAACTCCTCTCTCTATTCAAAAAACTTGTCTCTCTCTAGATTATGTACAAGAAGATAACCTATATTTGTGATATTCGTTTATATATTTTTATATATTTCTGTGTGGTTTAACAATGTATCCATTCGTTATGATTTGTTGTCCAGTCTTTGTGTTAACATGTATGAACATTTTATTTTTCGAAGGATCGAACATTTTATTTTTGAAAATAATGTTTAGTTAAGTTGAGCATATTTATAGCCAAATCGATCATTTTTTTTTTGATATGATCAAGCTTATTTTTGAAAGAGTCGAGCATATTTTTGTAAAAATTGAAAGAATCGAGCATTTATCAAAGGATCAAGAAATTTTCAAAAGATTGACAATTCTTTTCAAAAGATCGAATGTAAGGCCCAAACCATTCAGGGCCATGTTTAAAAAAAAAAGTGAAAAGTGATCAGCTGAGTTAGCAGTTATAGCCTGTCTAGCTGACAGGCAGTTGTGTGCTTGGAAAACTCTGATGTTGTGTCTATCCACACACACACATACATACATACATACATACATACATATATATATATATATATATATATATATATAAAGGAGGAAAAGGGGATATAAGAGTTAGGAAGAAGTAGAATCGAATAGAAGAAAGGAGAGAGAAGGAAGAAAAAGGAAAAGAGGTTAGTGGAGTTCTCATGTGATTTTTAGAGTTTTGGTTGATTTCTTCTTAAAATTCCACATATTCTAATTGGATTTTTGTGCGATTGGTAGATAAAGAAGTCGAAGTAGAAGAACCTAGCGTGCTTGGTCGGGATTAAGCTTGAAGTTTAAGTTATAAGTGAAAAAGTTTTCAGTCTCGTTTTTAACTCAGATTTTTCTAGTTTTGTGTTTTTAATTAGTTGCCTGGAAATCATTTAAATGCTTTTATCTCTTCTTATGATTTACTGTGATTATACAGAGAATTGAAAGTATGTTTTATGCTTATATTAGCACTCGGAAATATTAGATATATTACTTTGATTAAATATTGAGAAGAGATTATGTTGATTTTACAAAAGCACTAGGTTGGTACCCTTCCCCAGTTACTGTTATCAATGGCTTTTGGGGCCGTTCTACACATTTGCAAGTCAGATGATTCGCTCTGCGTGTGTACGACATATGTTAAGAGTATTGAGTCACTCTGCACGTGTATGACAGAAGTTATTTCCAACTCTACGTATGCACGAAGTAATTCGGCGTATGTATTGAAGATATCCATGTGTACTAGTTTGGTACAGATTTGAGATTTTATAAATCATTTTATTTTTGATCAGAAAAGAGTTGTATATTATTTTATTAAATGCGATAGTAGATATATTACCTTTAACTACTCAATTTTGATATGTTTATGGAATCATTTGGCATGATGCAATGATATTTAGTATGTATTACTGGATGCATATTGAAAAAGTTGTTTAGAAATGTTTTTAAAAGTTTTCATTCACTCACTGGGCGTTAGCGCTCATCCTTTTATCTTTAAAATATTTTTCCAGTTAGCTGATCGGTTGTGCAAACTCTTCAATCTCAAATGTTGTACATATCTTGAGATTTATGGTCGGTTTGCATGGTCGGTTTTTCATGATCGGACTGGTCAGTTTGCATGGTCGGGATTTGTATGATCGGGTTGGAATGGTCGGTATTTGTATGATCGAGGTTGGAATGGTCGGGATTTGTATGGTCGGTTTTTGACTGATCGGTTATTTCCAGACAGTTTTGTAATGAACAGAAATATGCAATAAAAGACTTGCAGTCATGTACATTTTGTATAATTACATTTTTTTTATGTTAAAATCAAGTATTTTCTATAGAATTTTGGTCAAAACTTATTTATCATGTTAGCAAAAGTGTAGCTCACAGGACCTCCCTCGTACCCAAGAGAGAGGTCGGGAGGTCGGCGTGGGTCTTGTCAACGATAATTTTTTCCAAAGGATCGAGAATTTTTTTCAAAAGATCGAGATTTTTTTTCAAGGAATCGACAATATTTTTCAAAGGATCGAGAATATTTTTTAAGGGATCGAGATTTTTGTCAAATGATCGAGAAGATTTTTCAAAGGATCGAGAAGATTTTTCAAAGGATCGAGAATATTTTTCAAAGGATCGAGATTTTTTCAAAGGATCGAGAATTTTTTTTGAAGGATCGAGAATTTTTTTCAAATGATCGAGAAGATTTTTCAAAAGATCGAGATTTTTTTCAAAGGATCGAGAATATTTTTCAAAGGATCGAGATTTTTTTAAAAGGATCGAGATTTTTTTTCAAAGGATCGAGATTTTTTTTCAAAGGATCGAGAATATGTTTTAAAGGATCGAGATGGTTTATCAAATGATCGAGAAGATTTTTCAAAAGATTAAGATTTTTTTCAAAGGATCGAGATTTTATTTTAAAGGATCGAGATTTTATTTCAAAAGATCGAGTTTTTTTTTTAAAAGATCTAGCTTTTTTTTCAAAAACTTAGGTTTAGTTAAATCGAGTATATTTGTAGCAAATTCGAGTATATATTAGAAATAATCGATGATTTTTTTTGAAAGAATCGAGCATATTTTTTAAAGGATCGAGAATATTTTTTTTGAAGTACTAACCAGAAAAAAAAGCTCTGAATGCATCTGCGTAGCACCTGAGTTTCAACGAAACTCTCTCTCTATTTTTTAATTCTCACTGTAAAAAAATGAATGAAAGATTCTGATGAAACAACTATTTTGGACATTTTTGTCCGTTCACTATAATAGGTGCATTTTAAACATAAATTATTAAAACAGTGACAATATTGAAATGTCACCTCTAAAAAGTGATATTTATTTTTTGAACCCATCGTAAAATTGGAAGCTTTTCATTCACTAGACCAACTGGGGTGGGGGAAAACTGATAGTAGTTCTGTTTTGAAGAGCTGCTTCCTCTCTGAATACATGAAGTACTGAAGCTTCTGTTTTTGTTAATTTTTTGGGTTTTATTGAAAACTAACCCATTTGGGAGGCTCAAGTCAATAACTAACATCTTTTTGAAAAAATTGCAAAACTAACTCCTTTTTGATGCGAAAGTACAACTATACCCTTACTTACTCATTTTATATTTAACTTAACCTATCCATTCTTTTCCTCTTATTTCCACCTTTTTCCACCACAACACCTAATTTCGGTTTCTCTCCCATTATCCTCTCTAACATTTTTTTTTGTTCCCTCTTCCTTCATTTCGAAATTTAGTAATTATTTACATTCTCTACCATTGAGCAACTCAAAAATATTCATCCACAACATATTCAAGCTTTGAGGTGAGTTTTGTTTTTTTTTTTTAATTTTTAGTTGAATCTCGGATGTAATTGTATTTGTGTTAATTTGTTGTGGAAATAGTTTACATTTACGTAATAAAGCATGAGTCTTGTGTTAATTTGATATTGTTTTGATCAATTTAAAGTTTAAACATAAATATAAAGTATATTTATATTTTTCATCTCTTTTTTACTTTTCTTTGTGTATTAGGGTTGCTTATTTTTGTGAAAATTGTTTTCATCAGTATAATAGAGTATGGGTCTTGGTTGAATTTGATGTTGATGTGATCAATTTTATTTTTATACATAAATTTATAGTTTATTTCATGTATGAATATATATTTTTAGTTTAATTTGTGCATTAGGGTTGTTTATTTTGTGAAAATAGTTGACATGAATGTAATAGAGTATGGGTCTTGTGTTAATTTGATGTTGGTGTAGTTAATTTTCCATTGTTGGATTGAATTTACACAATTGGTAGTATTTTAAAAAAAATGTTCATGACTGTTTTTCCTAACAGCGTTGGGAATTCCCAACAAAGTTATTGTTGACGTCGATTTCTGGATTATGCTAAAAAAGCCAACAAGAATTGGATTTCGGCTATTGAATTAAAGAGAAAGAGATGCAGAGAGAGTAACAAAGACAAGTTTTACGTGGTAAAACTCCGATGGCCGGAGAAACATCCACGAGTGGTTGAGGGATCAACCAAGCCAAAATCCACTAAGAGAATAAGATGTTTATAAGCTCTCGATCTCTCCTTTTTCTCTCTGTATTTACTATAATTGTTGTATGCTATATTGCCTATATATTTTCTGAACAAGATTATGGGTCTATTTATATGTTTATAGAACTTTAATCTGCCTTGTACAAGTAATACATGATCTTTGTATTTAATTGTGATTCAGTTACTTTCTTGAGGTCGATTTGTCTTCTTTCCTGTTTCGGAGTCTCTTATGGAAATCGAGCGAGATTCTAGTAGTGCAGTTCAATTTGGACTTGTTTCCTTATAAGAATGTAGCCTTTGCAAAGAAATCAAGTTATTTCCTGATTGGAGACTCTTCTAATTTAATGCTCTATTTTATTTGGGATTCCTTCCTAATGGATATCGTCACGTATTTAATGACTTAATCCGTATAAAATAAGCACCAAGCTCTTACTCGAGTCGTATTTATTCCCGAGTAAGAGTAATACCTGATGGTCCCGAGTAGCACCGTTTGAGCCCGAGTGGAAGCGTTGTTTAACCAGTCTCGAGTGCTGTTAACTAATCCCGAGTAGGTTTTATTCAATATATGCTTACTCGGGCTTTCTTCTCTTTAATGATGCCTTATAGGATATTTCCCCAATGCACATTTGGGCGTCCACCTGGCTATTTTTTTCTTCCTGTCAATGACGTGTATGCTTGGTAAAATTTACATACGACAGTTATGAATTCCTAACTCTGAGTTGGGAATTCCTAACTCTGAGTTGGGAATTCCTAACTCTGAGTTGGGAATTCCTAACTCTGAGTTGGGAATTCCTAACTGTATTGGGAATTCCCAACATTGTTGGGTATTTCTAAATGCGTTAGGAATTTCCAACTGCGTTAGGAATTTCCAACTCAGTTAGGATTTCATAACTAATTTGGGAATTCCTAACTAAGTTGGAAATTCCTAACTGCATTGGGAATTCATAATGAAGTTGGGAATTCTCAACAAATTCCAAACTGTGTTGGGAATTCCTAACTGTGGGAATTCTAGCGGCATCAAGATTTTAACTTAATTTGGATTTAGAATGTTTTATAAATTCACTGTACCATGAGTATAGAATATTTGTTTAGGAATTTAATCATGAATTTCTTATTCATTCGAAAGGTTTCATGAATAAAGTTCAGTTAATTGTTTTATACGTTGGGTATGGAGTGAAAGTGGTAGGAAGTTCAAGTATCAATCTGGAAAGTCAAGACTAATTTCAGTTTCAAGGGGAACCTCGTATGAAGAACAATGGATTTGATGGAAGTTTTGTGAAGTCCTATAACTCCCTATCGGAGGCATATAAAGTGTATGCTTTATACCATCTCCGATGAAATAGAGAGTGTGTCAACCGTCCAGTACATAGTGTTAACAATGCTGAGAGTGTTGACAGTGTTTAAAGAATAGGAAAAGCATAAAGAAAGTGTTGTGTAATGTTGTTTAACAGCGATGTGTGATGTTAATGAGAGTTTTTCATGGTATATTTACTTGAATTCCTAACTCTGTTGGGAATCCCTAACTTTGTTGGGAATTTCCAGCGTCATCCAGATTAAACACATTTTGGATTTATAATATTTTGTTAATTTAATGTAATGTTAATGAATTTAATGGAATTTGTGTAATGTTGACAGTGTTGGAACCCCGTTCACCGGTCACGCAGCGGAACTAGGTTTTAAAATTTTATACAGATCATATCTGTATCTAAGACCAGTGAACTTTAGATCGTAATTATTTTTCGGAACCAATACATACAATATGTAAACACAGGAAATTGTAATCAATATAATCAGAAGAAGATATATTTACCAACGTTTGGAGGCTCCTTCACTTTTTGATGTGCTCCTGTCTGAACCACTTGATCTTCCTCGCTATCTCCCGGGACTGGTAACTGCGTGTGGGCGTATCACGGTCTCAGGAACTTGAATGGAGGATGTAGAGAAAATTTGAAGAAACTCATTCTTTTATGTGTTTCAAAAAAAACAAAAAACATGAAACTATATATATATATATATATACCTACTGATCTCGCTTTTTGCAAATATATATATCAAACTTTGCTGATCTTAATATATTTATCAGCACACTGCTGCTCACAAAAAAAAAAAAAAATATATATATATATAGTTAATTGCTTCTCTTTTTGTCACCACAAATCTACGCCCTTTTTTTTAATTTTATTTTTTACTAACCAATATATATATATATATATTTATAAATTAAGTATTTACATCCTATCCAAATTCTTCTTATACTATTGTTTCATGTATACACCAATTTACATCCAATGCAATCTCTTGTATTATAATTGATATATATATATATTTTAATTATCTTTTTCAAATATATCTAATATATTAAAAGTGATAATAAGTATTTTAAATTTAAACTTAAATTCAAATACTTAGATAAATGATTTAGTAAAATAAAATAATCATATTATTTTATCTTCACCTAAATCCATATATCAACTAACACCCTCCAATTAATAGTTAATTAATAATTCATAATTATCAATATAATTAAATAATATAATTATTTAATTAATTTAACTATTAACAATCATTAATTAAATAATCTAATTATTCAATTAATTCCCGAATATATATATATATATATATATATATATATGTGTGTGTGTGTCACTTTTGTAACACAATTAATTGGACAATCCAATTAATTAACCGTGACCATTGTTACCTAAATCGATCGGGCTAGCAAGGGGACCTAATGGACCAACAGTATTTTGAGCTCCGATAATCCTCGGAATCATTAATTAAACTCTTTAATTAATATTCATTGATTATTAACTCCGGTTTTATTCCACTAAAAACCAGAATATGCACTCTCTCAACTGTAGACGCTTTTACACAGACCGATATAACTCGGTGTCCATCGATATAGCTATTACACATGGTGTGATACTCCACAATAGTTCATAATTAGAGCTGGGTCATAATGTCCGTTATACCCCTCTAATTACATATATCCTTTAAGCACCGTTGATTCTATAATGAACAATAAATCCTATTTCCTTACGGAATTATGAGAGCGCTCATATTGTCCAAGCCCCGAATCAACCCTTAAGGGAACTACCATCTACTTCTCACAAGAAGGAGTGGATTCCATTATTGTGTACAAACTTTCCCAGCCACAAGCCAAATCGCAATCCCAACATACAGAGCATATTGATCGGGAACTGCATCCGACCTCACCCATGGTATATCAAAGACCACGATTTAACCTGAAGGAGTCGATAAGTCACTCAGAATTAAGATCACCCACATATAACCATCATTAGTTGATATTTATGAATCTCATCGATAAACGGATCTTTGTGAGAGATTCATATAGATCATGGCCCAGTCCTATATGATCACATCATACAAGGTACCTCAATTCTCATATCTCCATATGAATTATTCAGGATAGAGTCACCGTACATTACGGAATTGACCGCAATTATAGATTAACCACAAATAAAGTACCCAGCTGTATTTGCTATCTATGGACTCTTTAGATTGCACGTCTCTTACTGTATCCATCATTATATGACACTCATATACACAGTTCAAGATTACATCCGGCAATCTTGGATGTTAAATTTATGCACAAGTTATGAAATAAACAGCACAACATGAATGAATTGAGTTTTATTTATTTATTTCATAAATCCATTTACAAATTACATCTTTAGGGCGTAAACCCTAACAATCTCCCACTTGCACTAAAGCATGTGAGGCATGTCTCGTAACCCTGGACCATCTAGGTGACCCAAAAACACTTTAGCCGGTAAGGTCTTCGTAAATGGATCAGCATGACTGTCTTGTGAGGCTATCTTGGTGACGGCCACATCTCCTCTCTGCACTATCTCTCTAATAAGATGATACTTTCTCTCCATATGTTTCCCTTTTTTTGTGGCTTCTTGGTTCTTTGGAATTAGCCACAGCACCCTTGTTGTCACAATAAAGTGTGATGGGCTTATCCAGGTCTGGAACAACTTTCAGATCACTCAAGAACTTACGGAGCCAATCAGCCTCTTTAGCAGCCTCACAAGCGGCTACATATTCGGCTTCCATGGTGGAGTCAGCAATGCAAGATTGCTTGATACTTCTCCACACAATGGCTCCACCACCCATAGTGAATACTGATCCAGACGTGGATTTCCTAGAATCCCTATCTGATTAAAAATCAGAATCCTTGTATCCTAACGGGATCAAATCCTGTCCGGAATACACTAGCATATAGTCTCTTGTTCTCCGAAGATACTTGAAAATTATCTTAACAGCCGCCCAATGATCCAATCCTGGGTTGGACTGGTATCTGCTGACTACTCCCACTGCATAGCAGATGTCCGGTCTCGTGCATAATATAGCATACATGAGACTACCTACTGCCGATGCATAAGGTACACGTCTCATAACCTCAACTTCTTGAGGTGTCTTAGGACATTGTTCCTTAGACAAGTGAACTCCATGCCTGAAAGGTAAATTACTTTTCTTGGAGTTTTGTATCGTAAATCGTACAAGAATCTTGTCCATATATGATGCCTGAGACAGTTCTATGAGTTTTTTCTTACGATTCCTTATAAGCTGGATTCCAAGAACATAACTCGCCTCTCCCAAATCTTTCATTTGGAATTGGCTAGCCAGCCAGCCCTTTACATCAGACAATACTCCCACATCATTCCTAATGAGTAGGATATCATCTATGTATAGGACCAAGAAAACTACTTTCTTATCAATGATGCGCTTATGGACACAAGGCTAGAAGCCATAGGTTTTGATCACATCATCAAACCTGATGTTCCAAGATCTAGATGCTTTCTTAAGCCCATAGATGGACCTTTACAGCTTGCAAACCTTTTGCTCTTGATCTGGAAACACGAATCCCTCTGGTTGCATCATATAGATGCTCTCATCAAGATTGCCATTCAAGAATGCAGTCTTGACATCCATTTGTCAAATTTCATAATCGAAATAGGCAGCAATGGATAAGAGAATCCTAATAGACTTAAACATGGCTACTGGCAAGAAGGTCTCTTCATAATCGACCCCCTCTTTCTGGGTATAACCCTTGGCCACTAGCCTTGCCTTGAAGGTCTCTACCTTCCCGTCTACTCCTCTATTTCTCTTGTAGATCCACTTACACCCTATGGGTTTTACCTCATCCGGTAAGTCTACAAGATCCCAGACTGAGTTAGAGTACATAGACTTCATCTCGAGATTCATGGATTTAAGCCATTCCTCTTTATCAGGATCTTCCATTGCATTCTTAAATGTCAATGGATCATCAACATTATCAGCAAAGACAACACCTTATCCCTCACCTATAGCTACATAGCGTTCAGGTTGTCTCACAACCCTCTCACTACGTCTAGGTGGTAGTGTATCCTGATCAGGAACCATCTGACTCTCAGATGTTTATGGAATAATAACTCTTGTTGATGAAGCACTAGTCTCACCAGGCTCAAACTCATTTAATACAATCTTTGAACGAGGTTTATAGTCACTAATGTAATTGTCCTCAAGAAACGTTGCATTTGTCGATACAAATACTTTGTTATCTTCAGGACTATAGAAGTGTCCACCTCTGGTCTCGTTGGAGTATCCTACAAACAGGCAGGCAACAGATTTGGAGTCTTGCTTTCCAGTTCTATTCTTCAGCACGTGTGCTGGACACCTTCATTTACGGAAATGTCACAAACTAGCTTTACGACCATTCCATAACTCTACGGGAGTCTTATGAACAAATTTGGATGACACTACATTCAAAATGTATGCCGCTGTTTGTAATGCATATCCCCAGAAGGAATTTGGTAATGATGAGAAACTAATCATAGATCTCACCATTTCCATTAGGATTCTATTTCTCCTCTCCGCTACACTATTTTACTGAGGTGTACCGGGGGCTGTGAGTTGGGAAACTATCCCATGCTCGACCATGAAGTCTTCAAACTCTTGGCCAAGGTACTCACCTCCACGATCCGATCGTAGTGACTTGATAGTCCTACCTAATTGATTCTCAACTTCAGCTCGGAATTCTTTGAACTTTTCAAATGTTTCCGACTTTCGTTGCATCAGGTAAACGTATCCGTATCTTGAGTAGTAATCTATAAAGGTGACACAATACTCATAACCACCCCTCGTTTTAACATTCATCGGTCTGCAGACGTCTGTATGTATAAGCTCTAGCGGTTCTTTAGCTCTAAGCCTTTTTCCAGTAAAAGGTCTCTAGTCATCTTACCTTCCAGACAAGATTCGCAGATAGGTAAGGTGCCAACCTTTAACTCACTTAAAAGTCCGTTTTTTACTAGTCTATCTATCCGGTCAAGGTTGATATGACCAAGCCTTAGATGCCAGAGATACGTGCCATTATCTGGAGAAATCTTATGTCGTTTAGTTTTTGGTTTTTCAACCTTAAACATTTCGGTGTTGAGCAGTGTAGTAAGTATTAACGGTCTTAACACATACAAAGTGTTTTCATTAATTCCTTAACAAATATTCAGATCATTCTTTTCAATAATAACAGACTTATTATTAAAAGAAATAGAATACGATTGTTCTAACAATTTAGAAATGGAAATCAAATTCCGTGTAAATCCAGGAATATAAAAAACATTGTTCAATAATAAAAAACTATTACAAAAACGTAATCTAATTACGCCCACTGCTCATGCCGACACGACATCCTCTGACCCCACACGCATTGAGAAGGCTTGCTCCTCTAGCTGTGTCCAATAATCAGTCCATTGTAAAGAAGAACAAACATGGTTAGTGGCCCCCGAATCAACTATCCAAGGTGAAGAATCACCTTCCACTAAACATGACTCAAGAACAAGTAAATCATATTTACTTTTCTTAGACTTCTTCTTGCTTTGGGCTTTCTTGGGTTTGTGCTTACCCTTCACCTTCCCAGCAGACCTCTTCCTCTTTTATTATTTAAGGAGGAAGATGGTTCAACGACATTTGCCTCACCGGTCTTTCCCTTATTGTCCTTAATTAAAGACTCAAAGGTAGCAAGCTCATTGAGAAACTGTGTAAGACTAAACTTTAACTTGTTCATCCCATAGTTGCTCTTAAACTGATCGAAACTCTTCGAAAGAGTTGTCAGTATGATGCTCACTTGACTGGGTTCGTCAATGGCCCTGCCGTTGACTTTTGCGGTGTTAAAGTAGGACATCATGCTCAGGACATGTTCCCGAACTGACGTTCCTTCCTTCATGCAAACGAGCATAGCATAACGAATGGCTTCGTGTCGCTTTTGCTCGGAGGGTTGCCCGATCATGGCTTGTAATGACTCCATGATTTCGAATGCTGAAGTCATTTCTTCATGCTTTGTGACAAGCACATCTGTCATAGAAGCCAACAGATATGTTCGGGCATTCTCATCAGATGAGACCCATCGCTTGTATGCCTCACGAAGAGTTCGTGTGGCATTGGCAACAGGCGCTGGAGGACATTCCTCCGTAAGCACAAACTTGAGGTCTTTGGTGATCGATATTGCATTAATGTTAAGTTTCCACTTAGTGTAGTTATCACCAGTTAATTTTTCGTTTGTGAGAAGTTGAAATAATACAAAAGACATTATTGCTTAAATAAATAAAACATTCATTCAGTCATTTATTTAAAACAAGTACGAGTGTTTTGGCATAATTTAAACATGATGCATGCACATGTTTAACGAACTAGAACTACCCTAAAACTAGTTACTATACCACGACAATCCAACATACCACAAAGAAGTGCCGCCTTAGGGTCGGTCAAGTCTTTGCATGTTGGACCGAGACATTCTCAATCAAATGATATTCTAGAATAACTCTGATTCCATATCATTCAACCATCGTTCATTCAGTCAGGTTTTTAATTAACAAACTTAATCAAAACCTTCGTGAGTGGAACCCACAATTTCAGATCTCACAAGCTTAACTCGAGAATTGCCGCCTTAGAGTCGGTCAATCCCGAAATACCCTCATAAATCCTATCCGTTAGGAAATCAACCTCGGTATTGACCTTTGTGGAAACCCTCCTTAGGGAGGACGAAAGCAAAGCCGTCACGAGGTCCCACTCGGATCTCACGGTGTTGAACTAATGATGGAGACCGCGGGATATATATGTAATATATCCCTCTCCCACTCACTATTTTAAAATTTGGATTTTCTTTTAACCATTAATGCACCTAGACTCTACCGGATTAAACGACTAACTTTAATCAAGTTATCTAGCCCATTAACTAATTGGAACCAAATTCTAATTAACTAATAAATTATTAATAATTTTTAACAATTAAAAATCTAATCTATTAGTGAATAATTTAAGCCTTTGTAAACTATTTACTAGGGTTAGATTATTTTGTTAGTGTTTACCAAATTTTAACTATTAAAACTCTAACACTTTATTCGGTTCATTTATTATTAGGTAATTAATCATATTAATTCTAATTACAATAAATGACCCTATTAATATAACTTATTAAACTCTTTAATAACTAGATTAATATTAATGAGAATTACCAAGTTTTCTAACCATTAAAAAACTAATCTCATTATTCATAACCAATTATGTATATTGCCCATTTTAATCACATTAAAAAAAATACATAAAATATCAGGCTATGATGCATGTATGACATATCAAATATATTTGTGTAGGCACATCTAATCTAAATGACATACGTATGCATGATAATGCTTTTATCATCACATAATATAAAGTATACATAAATTGACCGAGTACTGTGGATTATTTAACCTAAAAATTGGAATATAAAATTACAAAAATTTCACAAGGCATTCCTTAGTCTTCTAGTAACTTCAGATATCTTCCAGTCTCTTCAGGTCACTCCATTCATCTCATGAATCCAACTTCGCGATTTTTCCAAGTCTTCAATATAGGTTACATTTTTTTTACAATACAATAATAATAAAAAATATATATATAAAAAATAATAATAATAATACAACCCATAAACCTTAAATCCACAATCATGTTTTTGTAAATTAAAAAATAATAATAATAATATACATACAAAACATCATACAATCAATTTAAATTGTGCCTACACAATTCATACATACAAGAGCATCGAAAACAATTTCCTGTTCCGAAAAATAAATTGGCTTTGATACCAATTGTTGGAACCCCGTTTACCGGTAACGCAGCGGAACTAGGTTTTAAATTTTTTTATACAGATCATATCTGTATATGGGACCAGTGAACTTTGGATCGCAATTATTTTTCGGAACCAATAAATACAATATGTATACATAGGAAATTGAAATCGATAAAATCAGAAGAAGATATACTTACCAACGTTTGGAGGTTCCTTCACTTTTCAATGTGCTCCTGCCTGAACTACTTGATCTTCCTCGCTATCTCCTGGGACTGGTAACTGCGTGTGGGCGTGTCACGGTCTCAGGAATTGAATGGAGGATGTAGAGAAAATTTGAAGAAACTCTTTCTTTTATATGTTTAAAAAAAAACAAAAACAAAAAACAAAAAACATGAAACAATATATATATATATATCTGCTGATCTCACATTTTGCAAATATATATATCAAACTCTGATGATCTTAATATATTTACCAGCGCACTGTTGCACACACACACACACACACATATATATATATATATATATAGTTAATTGCTTCTCTTTTTGTCACCACAAATCTACGCCCTTTTTTTTTACTAACCAACATATATTTCTATATATATATATATCGCTCTCTTGCTTCACAAAATACATATATATTTATAAATTAAGTATTTGCATCCTATGTAAATTCTTCTTATACTATTGTTTCATGTACAGACCAATTTGCATCCAATGCAATCTCTTGTGTTATAATTGATATATATCTTTTAATTATCTTTTTTAAATATATCTAATATATTAAAAGTGATAATAAGTATTTTAAATTTAAACTTAAATTCAAATACTTAGATAAATGATTTAGTAAAATAAAATAATCATATTATTTTATCTTCACCTAAATCCATATATCAACTAACACCCTCCAATTAATAGTTAATTAATAATTCATAATTATCAATATAATTAAATAATCTAATTATTTAATTAATTTAACTATTAACAATCATTAATTAAATAATCTCATTATTCAATTAATTCTCGAATATAAACGTGTCACTTTTGTAACACAATTAATTGGACAATCCAATTAATTAACCGTGACCCTTGTTACCTAAATCGATCTGGCTAGCAAGAGGACCTAATGGACCCACAGTATTTTGAGCTCCGATAATCCTCGGAATCATTAATTAAACTCTTTAATTAATATTTATTGATTATTAACTCCGGTGTTATTCCACTAAAAACCCGAAGATGCACTCTCTCAACTGTAGACGCTTTTACACAGACCGATATAACTTGGTGTCCATCGATATAGCTATTACACATGGTGTGATCCTCCACAGTAGTTCATAATTAGAGCTGGGTCATAATGTCCATTATACCCCTCTAATTACATATATCCTTTAAGCACCGTTGATTCTATAATGAACAATAAATCCTATTTCCTTACGGAATTAGGAAAGCGCTCATATTGTCCAAGCCCCGAATCAACCCTTAAGGGAACTACCATCTACTTCTCACAAGAAGGAGTGGATTTCACTATTGTGTACAAACCTTCCCAGCCACAAGCCAAATCGCAATCCCAACATACAGAGCATATTGATCGGGAACTGCATCCGACCTCACCCATGGTATATCAAAGACCAAGATCTAACCTGAAGGAGTCGATAAGTCACTCAGGATTAAGATCACCCATATATAGCCATCATTAGTTGATATATATGAATCTCATCGATAAACGGATCTTGGTGAGAGATTCATATAGATCATGGCCCAGTCCTATATGATCACATCATACAAGGTGCCTCCATTCTCATATCTCCATATGAATTATTCAGGATAAAATCACCGTACATTACGGAATGAATAGCAACTATAGATTAACCACAAATAAAGTACCCAGATTTATTTGCTATCTATGAACTCTTTAGATTGCACGTCTCTTATTGTATCCATCTGTTTATGACACTCATATACATAGTTCAATATTACATCCGGCAATATTGGATGTTAAATTTATGCACAAGTTATGAAATAAACAGCACAACAAGAATGAATTGAATTTTTCTTTTATTTATTTCATAAATCCATTTACAAATTACATCTTTAGGGCATAAATCCCAACAGACAGTGTTATGTAATGTTAAGATTTTTGTTTTAAAAATTCACAAATATTGTTAACGAATTTCATGGAATAAGTACTGGACAGTATTTATGAAACATGTAAAAAGATGGAATTAATGCTATGTGAGTAAAATAAATTAATGCTGACGTGTGTAAAAGTTTCATATGGAATAATTCACATGCTTTATACTTGGAATTAATTCCATTTCACATGCTCTATTTTATTTGATATACAATAAGTACCGGACACAAATTAGATGCAAGTATCAAATAAGTACCGGACACAAATAGTTAAGATTTATATGAACTATAAATAAAGATTAAAGTGAAGAAACAATTCAAATATTGTTTAATATCATGCCAAATATTGTTTAAAAGTAGAAGCATATTATTGTCAAATTGCCAGTTACATTGGTAACACTTTGGTATATGCATACAAAAATAGTTCATGGCACAATTTGTTACATTGAAATCCAATCGTCAAATTAATTCCTACAACCGCTTGTTACATTGTTATCCAGTTTTTCTAAACATTGAAATAATTCTTACCACTGTTCTAATTTGTAACACTGTAATCTAATTTGCCAATTACATTAAAAGAATTCTTGCCACAGTTAGTTACAATTGTACATCCGTCAATTTTTTTTACTGAAGCATGTCGTGCGGAATAAAGCCAATTGTGCCTCCGTCAACTTTTCCTTAATAGCAACAGTTGACGAAGTGCTGTAAATCTTCGTCAGGAAATGTTTTGGAACCTTGACTAACAAATCAACCTCTTCTCCCATTGTATTTTCCTGAAATGTAACAAAACAACATTAAAAAATACAAATCATTTTACTGAACACCTTTCAGCAGTTGAGAGGCACATCTTTATTTCATATTCGATTAAATGTTGATAGTCAAAAATTAAAATTTCTAACTGAGTTAGGAATTCCAAACAGTGTTACGTTAGGAAATCCCAACACTGTTAGGAATTCCTAACACGGTTGGAAATTCCCAACAACGTTACGTTAGAAAATCCCAAAAATGTTAGGAATTCCTAACGCTGTTAGGAACGTAACGATGTTGAGAATTTCCAACTCAGTTAGGAATTCGTAACGATGTTGGGAATTCCAAACCAACATCGTTTCGAATTCCTAACAACGTTAGGAATTCCAAACTGAGTTTCATTTCAAAAACATCAACTTAGTAAGCTGCATACTTAACATATTTCATAAATGCAAGAATCAAACGAGACCTAATAACGAAAACCCTTTGAACATATGGATGACATTCAGTTTAATGAGAACTGTAAAGTGTGCATTTGCGAACCGTCAAAATATCAGTACATGAAGCAAATAATTCTGTTAATTAATGGCAATATTACATGAACCAAATGAGTCGGTCAATTAGTCAATTAGTGGACTGCATATAGTTTCATTACACGAACTATATATGAACCCATCAATATCAAAAATCAAACATAACTATGCTCCATGAAGCAAAAAATGCATACAATTTTTTTGTGAAATAATGTTTATGACTGAAGGTCAAATAGATCTTAGAAGTGGAACTAAAATATATAATTGGTGTATTAAATTATAAACCAGCCAGACCAGAGAGTTAAATGCTTAGTTATACATTAATTGGTAAATTATTAAAAAAGGAACAGATGTAATGATTATACGTTTATAACATCAAATAATCATGGGAACCGATATATGTTACTTAGTTAACAACTTTGGTTTTAATATTTAATATATGCACTCACTTGACTTGCAGGCATTTAGAAGAACATGAAGTTTAGTGAAGAAAACTTCTCATAGATTCTAAAATTGTCCAGTGTCACTAACAGTTTACAAGGATGCAACACTACTAAAACCAAACACTTCTACAAATATGAGGGATTATCACTCTATTCCCATTACAATCTGACTATTAGCATAACATCTTTTCACAGGATCATGATACACTGCAGAGAATTGAAATGCAGGCATGTGTAACCATTGTAACAATGTGTAACCATGATACCTCTGTAACAATGTGTAATCATTACTATTTCAAGCATGATATATATATATATATACATTTATCAAAATTAGCAATAACCCATCAAACACTAATGCTCTATCATACCAAAGCTGGAGGCAAATCAAAAACAAACTAAGTCACAAATATGCTTTCAGATTTCATGTCTACATTTGCTTGATTACACCAACCAGAATAATTCCAAACTACATTTGCTCGATTTCATGTCTTTATTACAATAACATTCAGATTGTAAAAACACAAACAAAAATCAACTGCATATAAATCCAAAAACAATATATGCTTACAGTAAGCAAATGCCAAAAGAAAGACACATCTAAAGCTAACACAACGCCCAAAACACAACACCAAAAAACACCAAACATAGTACGAATGGAGAGGTGGATGTCCTGGATTTGTGTGTTCAGTGGCTACATAGACTAATGTTCTAATATGCAAAATAGCACCCAGCAAAAAGTAAAATCTTTCAATTCAATTTACTTGACACCAATAACGAATAGATAGGGAATGTTTATGCCATCCCAAAATCAATGTCGTAAAAAATCAAATTTCTTATGGTGTGTTTCATGTTATAACTCTTCCAAACAATAAATTTATCTAGTTACTACACTACTGCAACAAACAACTCACATGCGAATTATTAATTAAGTGAACAACTGCTGAAGACATTGCATAAATTGAAGGAAAAACTAATGTAATGAAGGATTTTTAGGGGTTTTTAGTTCAATTGAGGGATTTTTCAAACTATAAAAATTAGGGTTCTAATTAAAAAATATTTTAACTTTCCATTTGAGAGAGATGAAACATTTTTTTGGAAAGGCAAGATATTAAAAAAAATACCAAAATATTGCCACACAAACAAGCAATAAAACAACCACAGTAGCAAAAAGGCACCAAACACCACAAAACGAAACCTACAAAGCAAAAACAAAACAAAAGCACAAAGCAGCGACCAAGGCAACCACAGAGGACACCTAAAAGAATCTCAACAGGGAACAAAACACAAGCAGAAAATCGAAGAGGAAAAATCAACAAACCTTTTAGCTTGTTGCTCCTCCACCTTGTTCGTTCTGTATATCACTTTCGCTCCCTGCCGAAGCAACACAAATTTATTATTCTTATAAATAGTAAACAAAAATGCAAACATTAAACATTAAACATTAAACAAACCTTTTACGGTTCTAATTAAAAAAAATCAGAAATTGAAGAACTACATTTCACCTTCACAAACAAAAAATCAAAATTCGAAGCACCATTAAGGTGAAAACATAGACTCAATTAGCTATCATATATTCGTAGATAAATTTTTGAAAGGAATGAAAGTAATGAAATCATCACTCACCATATCTAAAAAAGACTTGCTAGCGTGATCCTATTTTTATTTATTTAAAATTATGCCTGAAACTCAACAAATTGAAGAAGACCAATCAAATCCAATCACCAAGATGTCTGTATCAATGCTAAGAGCTATTGAAGCATATAAGTGTATCAAGGCTCCCTGCTATTGAAGCATACAGTTGCTCAATATATAGTTGTAAAGCCAACCTCTATCATCTCATCATGCAGTAAAGAATTCAAAAAAGAGTTCAAAAAAAGAGTTCAAACAAACAAGAGTTCAAAATCAGATTCAAAACCAGCACACAACAGACAAAAAAACACCCCACAAAACAAAACAAAAACACCCACTCAAAACAACATCAGGCAGCAGAAAAGCAAACAGAGAATAGACAAACATAATAAAAAAACCAAACACATGGCATGCATTATAACTGAATATAAATACAGTCAAAAACCAGAATAATTACCACAATAATCCTAGAAACAACACTAAAGAATCAATTGGGTCAAATCAATAATAAATGAGAGAGAACTCAATATTCATTTTCACAACAAAATTTCCCAGGAAAAGATATATCAAACCTCTTCCTCCAGTGACTTCACCCTCTCCATTTTGTTATTTCAATTTTCATCATCGCAAACCAAAAACAAAACTAAAACAATAATTCTTGTTTTCTCATAAAAACTACTTGGAAATCCAAATCCAAATATCACAGATCGGTATAAAAAAATCCAAATCCAAACAACAACCATTACCTTCAATCGTCGACTGCAACCTTCCGCCTCCGTCGTCGTCTTCAACCTTCCGACGTCGGCGTCGGCGTCGTCTTCAACCTTCCAAAGCCTTCGTCATCGTCGTCTTCAAACTGAAGTCAGCCGCCGTTGTAATCCTTCAAATTGAAGCCAACCGTCGTGGTCTTGAAAGTTCAGGAGACGTCGTCATCTTCAACCTTCTGAAGATGTCATCATCGTCATCTTCAAACTAAAGCTAGCCGTTGTCTTCAGCCTTCTGAAAAAGTATCTCCCTTCATCGTCTTCAACCTTCTGAAGTCACTTTTTTTCTGAGATTAGGTCGATTTGAAAAAGAAGAGATTAAGGATTAGATAGGCTTTTGGTCAATTTGAAACAGGAGAGGGATTTCGAGAGAGGAGAAGGTTTTTGGTCGATTTCAACAAGAGAAGGGTTTTGGTCGATTTGAATGAATTTTAGGGATTTAGAGTATTTTACTGTGCAATTCTATTGGAATGTAATTTTTAAAGAAAAAAAGGATAAAAAAAGTCATAAAAGAGTTAGTTTTGTAATTTTTTCAAAAAGATGTCAGTTATTGACTTGGACCTCCCAAATGGGTTAGTTGTTTTGTGCTTGATAACCCTTATTAATTAACACATTTTCTCCTATAATGTGTGAGCTTAAAATTCCTGGAAAATGACCATTTAGTGTAATTTACTACTTGTGCTAGGGACCAAAGAAGAATTTTTCACTTCCCAGCCTTTCTGCAAGGGTCTAAATTCGGGCTTATATGACGGGGTATCAAGGTCCCCAAGGTCGAGCTACCACGCGATCCTACAGGAGCAAGGAGAGGCTGCCCATACCATCTGAGCATCTCGCACGTGTCCAGGCTTACCAAATAAAGCCTGACGAGACCGCGTCAAGCTCCTTATACCAGGATAAAAGCCCGAAGCTAGGTCAACGTGAAAGGTCCTAGGTCCCCCGACATCAAGGTATCTCGTGACACTCTTCTAGAGCTTGCTACTATCTCTACTTTAACTAGGAGACCTTCAAGGTGCCGAACTTGTCTTGCAAAGGCCCTCCTGCCTCGTCGAGGTATAATCTCGACCTGTCCGAGCATAAAAGGAAGAAACCTGTAAAGCCTCATCGTCACCAAATGTGCCAAGATCCACTGTAGATCCTGGCATGGTTAAATCAAGTAACAAGAGCAGTACTTGAGTGTACCTCTCCACCCTTTCAGAAGTAAGCCAAGGCCGTATGTTTATAGCGAACACCTTACCAGGGATTGCTAGCCAAGCCTCGCCACCCCGTCAGATTCCAACACGGTCAAATCGAGCTCCACCGAAAGCCTTGTAAGGTCGAATCAAGCTCCTTACAACCAGATTGGTACCTTAAGGTATCTCACCCTCAGATCGATACTCAAGTACTGGGATACCAACTTCGGGACCCATTCGGGGTACGCCTCCTCCGTAAGGTAGGAAGAATGATATCAGTAAGGTACTGCGCCACCAGAATATTGAACCAGAGTTCTCCTCCAAGAGAGAAGGTTGACTTTCATGATTACCATTAATGAGGTCAATCGTATTAATAGAGGTAGTCAGCCCTAGAGGTCAACCATATTAATGGAGGTAGTCAACCCTATTAATGAGGTCAACTATATTTATAGAGGTAGTCAACCCAATTAATGACATGATCAACGTCATTAATAAGAGAATATTCAACTCTTTAATGGCCACCATTAGTGAAAGAGTCCAAAGAGGAAACAAATACATTTTCCTCCAAGATATCCTCCACAACCGATTATTGGGGGTCAACTATAACAGAAAATCCCGCATATCAAGGAAGGAAAGAGTCCGAAGAGGAAACAATCATATCTTCTCCAAGATATTAGCTACAAGCCGATCAACTACATTAAAGGAAGAGCCGTATTCGACAAGGAAACGAATACTAAGTGAAGAGTCCTGGACTTGCACGCCAAGGTAGTCACCAGGTATAAATATGTCTGTAAAAGGCATATTGAGGGTTGCCGATCGAGGACAGAAGACGCTAAAATACATGCTCCAAGACAGACTCAATATTCGACATCTGAGATCTGATAACACACGGCTGAGATCGCCCATATCATTTCTAATCCCAAAAGCGACCAGCCCTAGGCATGTCTACATGCTTGGTTAAAAGTTCTCTCTACATCATCATTGTATGTGTACCCCGACCAGGAAAATATCGGTATCGGTAAACACTCATTGTTGTAAGCTCCCCGGAGCATATACGTTGTACTACTTTGACATCTTTGTAACCTCCTCGGAGCATCGCATGATATATATATACACAATGAAGGGTATTCTTCCTTCCTCTGGATACTGCCTATGGGTTTTTCAGCATGTGATCACTCATGATGCTTTTTCCCCCCTTGGTCAGTCCACCTCCATCTACATAAGACTTATGTTTTTCCTATTATCTACTGTATTACGCATGTGTGTATGCGGGCTAGGTACTGGGCCCCATTGGTCCTAACTCTCTAATCTTTCTTACATGAGATTGGGAAACAACAACGAAGACCTAAGGAACCGAATCTAGATTCCCACATCGTAGGGCCTAACGCTCTTATCCTCTTATCTACATGTCAAAGTCGCACATCAAGATGAAGAGAAACCACCCAGACCAGTTCGAAGGGAGTCGAGGAGCTCTCCCGTATCCTCTCTATGGAAGAAATCGAGCTCTCCGACACTAGAGCTAGAACACCCCCCCCCCCCCCCCCCCCCCCCCCCCCCCCCCCCCTTCTTACTTACTATCTAGGTCGGGGTATTACAGGAAGCAATCGGACTCCAGAACCAGGCTTTGGGTACCAGGACGGGCTCCGACCCCGACCTAGGAACAAGGTCCAGGATCACCCCCTTCGCACCAGCAAGGGAACCTCGAGCTCCCCAGATCTACTTCTTAAGCACGAAGCCCGACAGGCGGGATGACTTACTTGTCTCCTACCTACTGTTTCATCCTCCTTCATATTCATACAAGATCACCAAGGTACCAAAGGTACCAACCCCGGCCACCACCTTCGTGGTAGTGATCTTGATGGTGTTAATCTAGATTTTCCACCTAGTGCGAATTTTCGGTTAACACTACTCAATTATGATCTTTTCAAGGCTATTGTATAATTAAAAATGCTAGCACTTGTATTAGAAATATGATCTCAAAAGTTTATAGCATTTGTATTAGAGAAATATGATCTCAAAAGTTTAAGAATCAAAACTCAAAAGTACATATAACAAAAGCTTACTTTTACATGAACAAGTAAAATTCATAAAATACATAACATTTCCTCTATTTTTATTCAAAAAACATTAAAACAGTTCATTCTATCTCTGACAAATTGACATTATAAATTTTGGATCCAAACTTTGATGTACAATTAAGAACTGATATTTTTCAGTGAGGTTTAGTAAAATTTACTAGAAAATCTTGTTATTTATTGTTTCAACTTCTTTAACGAGATTAGGATTTGACCCATTTTCTGAAATCTTTACAAATTATCAAAGTTTACTCATTGAGAATAAAGATATAAGTTCCGCTTATATTTAACTGAAAAATCACATCGATGCTTTTTAAGAAATTACCGATCAAAAAGAGTTTTCCTAATAAAAATAGAAAACCTATTTCAATTTTGTTCGGTTGACAAGTTAATTACAAGTAAAAGTCCCAAACATCTGTATAAATAGATTAGTAAGAGTTAAAAGGGATCACAAAAGCTCAAATTGTAACACTAAACTTCTCCAGCTCCAGTTCGGATTTCTGAGAAAACTGTAAGTGACTTTTTTTATTCGTCTTTTCCTTAATTTGTTTCCTTTTTTCCCATTGAAAAATAATAAAAATAAAAAATTCTCTATATCATGCGATGAAATAAAATTATTTACAATGAAATTTCGAATTTGCTACTATTATAACCTTTAGGGATTTTAAAAACAATGTTAATTAACTTCTCTCAGTCTCGGGAGTAGTTTGTATGGCTACATTGGATTTGTTAAGTATATCCTGAAAATTAGGTTCAAGATTTCTGGGAACAATAGATTAGTAAGGGTTAAAAGGGATCACAAGTACATGATAAATATTCAATATGAGTCAATTGATTGATGAATCTGGTTTTTCCCTATTGATTATAAATCAAATTATAGAATCCAAATCTGCCGAATCACTCATGTTCGGATCTTCTACATCCAGGTCTTCCTGTTCTGTAATCTGGTTTGTACTCCAAAGATAATCACGCTATTTAATATCTTATTAATGGATTCCCTTGCATTACCGGGCATCAGTGGTTTTGTTGAGGAATTTATAGTCTTTTTTAGAATAATTATTGGCCAAAAATATTTTTTAATAGCAAAAATACTGATTATTTTTGTAATGGCAATTGGAATGATATTAACTCCTATTTATTCATTATCTATGTTAGGTTCTTCATGTAGCATTCAGATCTTACCCTGACTGAATTTTATGTACAACAGATTGTTGCAATGTTTAATTCTGAAGAATCCCAGAAGCTTTTGCAAATGGAGAAAGCTCTGCAGAAGCACATAATAGGCCAACCTGAAGCGGTTGAAGCAATTAGCCGTGCCATTCGTAGAGCTCGAGTGGGCATTGGAGACCCTAATCGCCCAATCGGAAGCTTTTTATTCACCGGTCCAACTGGGGTGGGGAAAACTGAACTAGCCAATTCTCTGGCAGTCGAATATTTTGGTTCCAAAGAAGCAATGATCAGGTTGGACATGAGTGAGTACATGGAAAGACATTCAGTTTCAAGGTTCTTCGGATCTCCACCTGGCTACGTCGACTCTGGCAAAGGTGGCCAGCTGACCGAAGCTGTACGCAGCAGACCTCATTCTGTGGTACTCTTAGATGAAATTGAGAAGGCTCATCGCGACATCTTGAATGTCGTGCTTCAGGTATTGGGTGATGGTAGATTAACCGACAGTAGAGGCCAGACTGTAGATTTTAAAACACCATCATAATAATGACTTCAAATATTGGTTCTGATCTGATAGCCAAAGAAGGGGGTATGAGCTTTGAACAGGTAAAGGCAGAAGTAGAAGAAGAATTGGAAAGAAATTTCAGGCTAGAGTTTTTGAACAGGTTTGATGATATGATTGTGTTCAAGCAGCTAAATATCCCTGACCTGAAAGACATTGTTGAGATAATGATAAATGAAGTTCATGAAAGACTGAAACCAAAGAATATAGAGCTTATAGTGACGGAGAGATTTAAAGAGAAACTTATAAAAGAAGGATACAACCCATCCTATGGAGC
Source organism: Dipteronia dyeriana (assembly GCA_032871835.1). Lineage (NCBI taxonomy): Eukaryota > Viridiplantae > Streptophyta > Magnoliopsida > Sapindales > Sapindaceae > Dipteronia > Dipteronia dyeriana. The sequence goes on from CM065295.1 coordinate 15,341,429, forward strand.
AAGGTCTTTGAAGAGGTCCGTTCGCAGGTTTTTAGTAGACAACTTGGCTGAGAAGATGTTGAATGGAGAATTTAAAGAGGGTGGCACTATCACCGTGGATGTTGATTCAGTGACAGTGATTCAATGGGTAATTTAATATATTTCTATTAATATTATACAAGTAGTTCCTGCTTCAAAAGCTGCTACCTTTCTCAATACTGAAGCAGTGAAGCTTATTTGTGAAATCTCAAGTACAATGTGTGGTTAACATTCTTGGAAAAATACCAATCATGTCATGTTTGGTATGACTTTCCGGGATAAATCTTTTACTGATAGAGTTTCTTTTTTTTTAATAGAGATTGTAATAAAAAGTTGTATGTGTCTCCTGGTAGACATAAAATAGATTTTTTTAATGTAAAAAAAGCTTCTTCTTTTTTTAGATTTGGTAAACATAAAACTGCAATGTTGTTATCTCAAACATCAAACTTGTTTTGGATTTCATTATAACAGTTTCTCAATTTGCAACTTTTCCACTCTCTTTTTCAGCAGTTGACTGAGAAGACAGCTTCAACTAAATCAAAGGTCAGAAAGCAAGAAAACTCCTCTACCATGCCTCATAAGCTGCCAAGATCCTCAGTTCAACAGTCTACACGTTCCCAGTTTGGGCAGATGGCAGCAGCTTCTCAGACTCACGCAGATACACCACTAGTACTCTCAAACCAAGTGATCTCCAAATCTATTTCTGGTAGTAATGTATCCTACCATAATCAATCCTCGTATCCTACGCCAACTGCAAACAGTATCTCAATCCAGGAAAGAATAACGTCGCAACAGAAGAGAGGCTGATAGCGAATCCGACAGCACTTCAAAAATAATGTTGCACAGCAGCTGGACATACGCAAATTTTTTGTTTTGTTAACACAACAATTGGGATCTTAAATGGAAAATTCAGCACTAATACCATCCTGTGCTTCAGCTTCACATGTCTGAAAACCTGTGTTTGGCAAAGCTCTAACCCAGACGATTAGGCAATTGATTGATGACTCTGGTTGTTCCAAATTTGATTATAAATCAAGCAAAAGATGATCTTACCGTGACTAAATTTTATGTTGCGATATTTACTTTGAAAGAATCACAAAAGCTTTTGCAAATGGAAAAGGATCAGCAGAGACACATAACCGTAGAGCTCAAGTGGGCATTGGTGACTCTGATCGTAAAATGGAAATGGTGAGATATGTCACTTTTTTTTATGTGTATTCCAGTGATGTTACCGATTTAACAACTTAAGTTTAAAATACACATATTATGGTGAACTACCCAAATTGCCCTTAAATAATCAAATTTTTAATCCCATTGTATTTTTATCTACACTTTGAAAACGATAACTCCTCTCTCTATTCAAAAAACTTGTCTCTCTCTAGATTATGTACAAGAAGATAACCTATATTTGTGATATTCGTTTATATATTTTTATATATTTCTGTGTGGTTTAACAATGTATCCATTCGTTATGATTTGTTGTCCAGTCTTTGTGTTAACATGTATGAACATTTTATTTTTCGAAGGATCGAACATTTTATTTTTGAAAATAATGTTTAGTTAAGTTGAGCATATTTATAGCCAAATCGATCATTTTTTTTTTGATATGATCAAGCTTATTTTTGAAAGAGTCGAGCATATTTTTGTAAAAATTGAAAGAATCGAGCATTTATCAAAGGATCAAGAAATTTTCAAAAGATTGACAATTCTTTTCAAAAGATCGAATGTAAGGCCCAAACCATTCAGGGCCATGTTTAAAAAAAAAAGTGAAAAGTGATCAGCTGAGTTAGCAGTTATAGCCTGTCTAGCTGACAGGCAGTTGTGTGCTTGGAAAACTCTGATGTTGTGTCTATCCACACACACACATACATACATACATACATACATATATATATATATATATATATATATATATATATATATATATAAAGGAGGAAAAGGGGATATAAGAGTTAGGAAGAAGTAGAATCGAATAGAAGAAAGGAGAGAGAAGGAAGAAAAAGGAAAAGAGGTTAGTGGAGTTCTCATGTGATTTTTAGAGTTTTGGTTGATTTCTTCTTAAAATTCCACATATTCTAATTGGATTTTTGTGCGATTGGTAGATAAAGAAGTCGAAGTAGAAGAACCTAGCGTGCTTGGTCGGGATTAAGCTTGAAGTTTAAGTTATAAGTGAAAAAGTTTTCAGTCTCGTTTTTAACTCAGATTTTTCTAGTTTTGTGTTTTTAATTAGTTGCCTGGAAATCATTTAAATGCTTTTATCTCTTCTTATGATTTACTGTGATTATACAGAGAATTGAAAGTATGTTTTATGCTTATATTAGCACTCGGAAATATTAGATATATTACTTTGATTAAATATTGAGAAGAGATTATGTTGATTTTACAAAAGCACTAGGTTGGTACCCTTCCCCAGTTACTGTTATCAATGGCTTTTGGGGCCGTTCTACACATTTGCAAGTCAGATGATTCGCTCTGCGTGTGTACGACATATGTTAAGAGTATTGAGTCACTCTGCACGTGTATGACAGAAGTTATTTCCAACTCTACGTATGCACGAAGTAATTCGGCGTATGTATTGAAGATATCCATGTGTACTAGTTTGGTACAGATTTGAGATTTTATAAATCATTTTATTTTTGATCAGAAAAGAGTTGTATATTATTTTATTAAATGCGATAGTAGATATATTACCTTTAACTACTCAATTTTGATATGTTTATGGAATCATTTGGCATGATGCAATGATATTTAGTATGTATTACTGGATGCATATTGAAAAAGTTGTTTAGAAATGTTTTTAAAAGTTTTCATTCACTCACTGGGCGTTAGCGCTCATCCTTTTATCTTTAAAATATTTTTCCAGTTAGCTGATCGGTTGTGCAAACTCTTCAATCTCAAATGTTGTACATATCTTGAGATTTATGGTCGGTTTGCATGGTCGGTTTTTCATGATCGGACTGGTCAGTTTGCATGGTCGGGATTTGTATGATCGGGTTGGAATGGTCGGTATTTGTATGATCGAGGTTGGAATGGTCGGGATTTGTATGGTCGGTTTTTGACTGATCGGTTATTTCCAGACAGTTTTGTAATGAACAGAAATATGCAATAAAAGACTTGCAGTCATGTACATTTTGTATAATTACATTTTTTTTATGTTAAAATCAAGTATTTTCTATAGAATTTTGGTCAAAACTTATTTATCATGTTAGCAAAAGTGTAGCTCACAGGACCTCCCTCGTACCCAAGAGAGAGGTCGGGAGGTCGGCGTGGGTCTTGTCAACGATAATTTTTTCCAAAGGATCGAGAATTTTTTTCAAAAGATCGAGATTTTTTTTCAAGGAATCGACAATATTTTTCAAAGGATCGAGAATATTTTTTAAGGGATCGAGATTTTTGTCAAATGATCGAGAAGATTTTTCAAAGGATCGAGAAGATTTTTCAAAGGATCGAGAATATTTTTCAAAGGATCGAGATTTTTTCAAAGGATCGAGAATTTTTTTTGAAGGATCGAGAATTTTTTTCAAATGATCGAGAAGATTTTTCAAAAGATCGAGATTTTTTTCAAAGGATCGAGAATATTTTTCAAAGGATCGAGATTTTTTTAAAAGGATCGAGATTTTTTTTCAAAGGATCGAGATTTTTTTTCAAAGGATCGAGAATATGTTTTAAAGGATCGAGATGGTTTATCAAATGATCGAGAAGATTTTTCAAAAGATTAAGATTTTTTTCAAAGGATCGAGATTTTATTTTAAAGGATCGAGATTTTATTTCAAAAGATCGAGTTTTTTTTTTAAAGGATCTAGCTTTTTTTTCAAAAACTTAGGTTTAGTTAAATCGAGTATATTTGTAGCAAATTCGAGTATATATTAGAAATAATCGATGATTTTTTTTGAAAGAATCGAGCATATTTTTTAAAGGATCGAGAATATTTTTTTTGAAGTACTAACCAGAAAAAAAAGCTCTGAATGCATCTGCGTAGCACCTGAGTTTCAACGAAACTCTCTCTCTATTTTTTAATTCTCACTGTAAAAAAATGAATGAAAGATTCTGATGAAACAACTATTTTGGACATTTTTGTCCGTTCACTATAATAGGTGCATTTTAAACATAAATTATTAAAACAGTGACAATATTGAAATGTCACCTCTAAAAAGTGATATTTATTTTTTGAACCCATCGTAAAATTGGAAGCTTTTCATTCACTAGACCAACTGGGGTGGGGGAAAACTGATAGTAGTTCTGTTTTGAAGAGCTGCTTCCTCTCTGAATACATGAAGTACTGAAGCTTCTGTTTTTGTTAATTTTTTGGGTTTTATTGAAAACTAACCCATTTGGGAGGCTCAAGTCAATAACTAACATCTTTTTGAAAAAATTGCAAAACTAACTCCTTTTTGATGCGAAAGTACAACTATACCCTTACTTACTCATTTTATATTTAACTTAACCTATCCATTCTTTTCCTCTTATTTCCACCTTTTTCCACCACAACACCTAATTTCGGTTTCTCTCCCATTATCCTCTCTAACATTTTTTTTTGTTCCCTCTTCCTTCATTTCGAAATTTAGTAATTATTTACATTCTCTACCATTGAGCAACTCAAAAATATTCATCCACAACATATTCAAGCTTTGAGGTGAGTTTTGTTTTTTTTTTTTAATTTTTAGTTGAATCTCGGATGTAATTGTATTTGTGTTAATTTGTTGTGGAAATAGTTTACATTTACGTAATAAAGCATGAGTCTTGTGTTAATTTGATATTGTTTTGATCAATTTAAAGTTTAAACATAAATATAAAGTATATTTATATTTTTCATCTCTTTTTTACTTTTCTTTGTGTATTAGGGTTGCTTATTTTTGTGAAAATTGTTTTCATCAGTATAATAGAGTATGGGTCTTGGTTGAATTTGATGTTGATGTGATCAATTTTATTTTTATACATAAATTTATAGTTTATTTCATGTATGAATATATATTTTTAGTTTAATTTGTGCATTAGGGTTGTTTATTTTGTGAAAATAGTTGACATGAATGTAATAGAGTATGGGTCTTGTGTTAATTTGATGTTGGTGTAGTTAATTTTCCATTGTTGGATTGAATTTACACAATTGGTAGTATTTTAAAAAAAATGTTCATGACTGTTTTTCCTAACAGCGTTGGGAATTCCCAACAAAGTTATTGTTGACGTCGATTTCTGGATTATGCTAAAAAAGCCAACAAGAATTGGATTTCGGCTATTGAATTAAAGAGAAAGAGATGCAGAGAGAGTAACAAAGACAAGTTTTACGTGGTAAAACTCCGATGGCCGGAGAAACATCCACGAGTGGTTGAGGGATCAACCAAGCCAAAATCCACTAAGAGAATAAGATGTTTATAAGCTCTCGATCTCTCCTTTTTCTCTCTGTATTTACTATAATTGTTGTATGCTATATTGCCTATATATTTTCTGAACAAGATTATGGGTCTATTTATATGTTTATAGAACTTTAATCTGCCTTGTACAAGTAATACATGATCTTTGTATTTAATTGTGATTCAGTTACTTTCTTGAGGTCGATTTGTCTTCTTTCCTGTTTCGGAGTCTCTTATGGAAATCGAGCGAGATTCTAGTAGTGCAGTTCAATTTGGACTTGTTTCCTTATAAGAATGTAGCCTTTGCAAAGAAATCAAGTTATTTCCTGATTGGAGACTCTTCTAATTTAATGCTCTATTTTATTTGGGATTCCTTCCTAATGGATATCGTCACGTATTTAATGACTTAATCCGTATAAAATAAGCACCAAGCTCTTACTCGAGTCGTATTTATTCCCGAGTAAGAGTAATACCTGATGGTCCCGAGTAGCACCGTTTGAGCCCGAGTGGAAGCGTTGTTTAACCAGTCTCGAGTGCTGTTAACTAATCCCGAGTAGGTTTTATTCAATATATGCTTACTCGGGCTTTCTTCTCTTTAATGATGCCTTATAGGATATTTCCCCAATGCACATTTGGGCGTCCACCTGGCTATTTTTTTCTTCCTGTCAATGACGTGTATGCTTGGTAAAATTTACATACGACAGTTATGAATTCCTAACTCTGAGTTGGGAATTCCTAACTCTGAGTTGGGAATTCCTAACTCTGAGTTGGGAATTCCTAACTCTGAGTTGGGAATTCCTAACTGTATTGGGAATTCCCAACATTGTTGGGTATTTCTAAATGCGTTAGGAATTTCCAACTGCGTTAGGAATTTCCAACTCAGTTAGGATTTCATAACTAATTTGGGAATTCCTAACTAAGTTGGAAATTCCTAACTGCATTGGGAATTCATAATGAAGTTGGGAATTCTCAACAAATTCCAAACTGTGTTGGGAATTCCTAACTGTGGGAATTCTAGCGGCATCAAGATTTTAACTTAATTTGGATTTAGAATGTTTTATAAATTCACTGTACCATGAGTATAGAATATTTGTTTAGGAATTTAATCATGAATTTCTTATTCATTCGAAAGGTTTCATGAATAAAGTTCAGTTAATTGTTTTATACGTTGGGTATGGAGTGAAAGTGGTAGGAAGTTCAAGTATCAATCTGGAAAGTCAAGACTAATTTCAGTTTCAAGGGGAACCTCGTATGAAGAACAATGGATTTGATGGAAGTTTTGTGAAGTCCTATAACTCCCTATCGGAGGCATATAAAGTGTATGCTTTATACCATCTCCGATGAAATAGAGAGTGTGTCAACCGTCCAGTACATAGTGTTAACAATGCTGAGAGTGTTGACAGTGTTTAAAGAATAGGAAAAGCATAAAGAAAGTGTTGTGTAATGTTGTTTAACAGCGATGTGTGATGTTAATGAGAGTTTTTCATGGTATATTTACTTGAATTCCTAACTCTGTTGGGAATCCCTAACTTTGTTGGGAATTTCCAGCGTCATCCAGATTAAACACATTTTGGATTTATAATATTTTGTTAATTTAATGTAATGTTAATGAATTTCATGGAATTTGTGTAATGTTGACAGTGTTGGAACCCCGTTCACCGGTCACGCAGCGGAACTAGGTTTTAAAATTTTATACAGATCATATCTGTATCTAAGACCAGTGAACTTTAGATCGTAATTATTTTTCGGAACCAATACATACAATATGTAAACACAGGAAATTGTAATCAATATAATCAGAAGAAGATATATTTACCAACGTTTGGAGGCTCCTTCACTTTTTGATGTGCTCCTGTCTGAACCACTTGATCTTCCTCGCTATCTCCCGGGACTGGTAACTGCGTGTGGGCGTATCACGGTCTCAGGAACTTGAATGGAGGATGTAGAGAAAATTTGAAGAAACTCATTCTTTTATGTGTTTCAAAAAAAACAAAAAACATGAAACTATATATATATATATATATATATATATATATATATATATACCTACTGATCTCGCTTTTTGCAAATATATATATCAAACTTTGCTGATCTTAATATATTTATCAGCACACTGCTGCTCACAAAAAAAAAAAAAATATATATATATATATATAGTTAATTGCTTCTCTTTTTGTCACCACAAATCTACGCCCTTTTTTTTAATTTTATTTTTTACTAACCAATATATATATATATATATATATATATATATATATATATATATATATATATATATATATATATATATATATATATATATTTATAAATTAAGTATTTACATCCTATCCAAATTCTTCTTATACTATTGTTTCATGTATACACCAATTTACATCCAATGCAATCTCTTGTGTTATAATTGATATATATATATATTTTAATTATCTTTTTCAAATATATCTAATATATTAAAAGTGATAATAAGTATTTTAAATTTAAACTTAAATTCAAATACTTAGATAAATGATTTAGTAAAATAAAATAATCATATTATTTTATCTTCACCTAAATCCATATATCAACTAACACCCTCCAATTAATAGTTAATTAATAATTCATAATTATCAATATAATTAAATAATATAATTATTTAATTAATTTAACTATTAACAATCATTAATTAAATAATCTAATTATTCAATTAATTCCCGAATATATATATATATATATATATATATGTGTGTGTGTGTGTCACTTTTGTAACACAATTAATTGGACAATCCAATTAATTAACCGTGACCATTGTTACCTAAATCGATCGGGCTAGCAAGGGGACCTAATGGACCAACAGTATTTTGAGCTCCGATAATCCTCGGAATCATTAATTAAACTCTTTAATTAATATTCATTGATTATTAACTCCGGTGTTATTCCACTAAAAACCCGAAGATGCACTCTCTCAACTGTAGACGCTTTTACACAGACCGATATAACTCGGTGTCCATCGATATAGCTATTACACATGGTGTGATACTCCACAATAGTTCATAATTAGAGCTGGGTCATAATGTCCGTTATACCCCTCTAATTACATATATCCTTTAAGCACCGTTGATTCTATAATGAACAATAAATCCTATTTCCTTACGGAATTATGAGAGCGCTCATATTGTCCAAGCCCCGAATCAACCCTTAAGGGAACTACCATCTACTTCTCACAAGAAGGAGTGGATTCCATTATTGTGTACAAACTTTCCCAGCCACAAGCCAAATCGCAATCCCAACATACAGAGCATATTGATCGGGAACTGCATCCGACCTCACCCATGGTATATCAAAGACCACGATTTAACCTGAAGGAGTCGATAAGTCACTCAGAATTAAGATCACCCACATATAACCATCATTAGTTGATATTTATGAATCTCATCGATAAACGGATCTTTGTGAGAGATTCATATAGATCATGGCCCAGTCCTATATGATCACATCATACAAGGTACCTCAATTCTCATATCTCCATATGAATTATTCAGGATAGAGTCACCGTACATTACGGAATTGACCGCAATTATAGATTAACCACAAATAAAGTACCCAGCTGTATTTGCTATCTATGGACTCTTTAGATTGCACGTCTCTTACTGTATCCATCATTATATGACACTCATATACACAGTTCAAGATTACATCCGGCAATCTTGGATGTTAAATTTATGCACAAGTTATGAAATAAACAGCACAACATGAATGAATTGAGTTTTATTTATTTATTTCATAAATCCATTTACAAATTACATCTTTAGGGCGTAAACCCTAACAATCTCCCACTTGCACTAAAGCATGTGAGGCATGTCTCGTAACCCTGGACCATCTAGGTGACCCAAAAACACTTTAGCCGGTAAGGTCTTCGTAAATGGATCAGCATGACTGTCTTGTGAGGCTATCTTGGTGACGGCCACATCTCCTCTCTGCACTATCTCTCTAATAAGATGATACTTTCTCTCCATATGTTTCCCTTTTTTTGTGGCTTCTTGGTTCTTTGGAATTAGCCACAGCACCCTTGTTGTCACAATAAAGTGTGATGGGCTTATCCAGGTCTGGAACAACTTTCAGATCACTCAAGAACTTACGGAGCCAATCAGCCTCTTTAGCAGCCTCACAAGCGGCTACATATTCGGCTTCCATGGTGGAGTCAGCAATGCAAGATTGCTTGATACTTCTCCACACAATGGCTCCACCACCCATAGTGAATACTGATCCAGACGTGGATTTCCTAGAATCCCTATCTGATTAAAAATCAGAATCCTTGTATCCTAACGGGATCAAATCCTGTCCGGAATACACTAGCATATAGTCTCTTGTTCTCCGAAGATACTTGAAAATTATCTTAACAGCCGCCCAATGATCCAATCCTGGGTTGGACTGGTATCTGCTGACTACTCCCACTGCATAGCAGATGTCCGGTCTCGTGCATAATATAGCATACATGAGACTACCTACTGCCGATGCATAAGGTACACGTCTCATAACCTCAACTTCTTGAGGTGTCTTAGGACATTGTTCCTTAGACAAGTGAACTCCATGCCTGAAAGGTAAATTACTTTTCTTGGAGTTTTGTATCGTAAATCGTACAAGAATCTTGTCCATATATGATGCCTGAGACAGTTCTATGAGTTTTTTCTTACGATTCCTTATAAGCTGGATTCCAAGAACATAACTCGCCTCTCCCAAATCTTTCATTTGGAATTGGCTAGCCAGCCAGCCCTTTACATCAGACAATACTCCCACATCATTCCTAATGAGTAGGATATCATCTATGTATAGGACCAAGAAAACTACTTTCTTATCAATGATGCGCTTATGGACACAAGGCTAGAAGCCATAGGTTTTGATCACATCATCAAACCTGATGTTCCAAGATCTAGATGCTTTCTTAAGCCCATAGATGGACCTTTACAGCTTGCAAACCTTTTGCTCTTGATCTGGAAACACGAATCCCTCTGGTTGCATCATATAGATGCTCTCATCAAGATTGCCATTCAAGAATGCAGTCTTGACATCCATTTGTCAAATTTCATAATCGAAATAGGCAGCAATGGATAAGAGAATCCTAATAGACTTAAACATGGCTACTGGCAAGAAGGTCTCTTCATAATCGACCCCCTCTTTCTGGGTATAACCCTTGGCCACTAGCCTTGCCTTGAAGGTCTCTACCTTCCCGTCTACTCCTCTATTTCTCTTGTAGATCCACTTACACCCTATGGGTTTTACCTCATCCGGTAAGTCTACAAGATCCCAGACTGAGTTAGAGTACATAGACTTCATCTCGAGATTCATGGATTTAAGCCATTCCTCTTTATCAGGATCTTCCATTGCATTCTTAAATGTCAATGGATCATCAACATTATCAGCAAAGACAACACCTTATCCCTCACCTATAGCTACATAGCGTTCAGGTTGTCTCACAACCCTCTCACTACGTCTAGGTGGTAGTGTATCCTGATCAGGAACCATCTGACTCTCAGATGTTTATGGAATAATAACTCTTGTTGATGAAGCACTAGTCTCACCAGGCTCAAACTCATTTAATACAATCTTTGAACGAGGTTTATAGTCACTAATGTAATTGTCCTCAAGAAACGTTGCATTTGTCGATACAAATACTTTGTTATCTTTAGGACTATAGAAGTGTCCACCTCTGGTCTCGTTGGAGTATCCTACAAACAGGCAGGCAACAGATTTGGAGTCTTGCTTTCCAGTTCTATTCTTCAGCACGTGTGCTGGACACCTTCATTTACGGAAATGTCACAAACTAGCTTTACGACCATTCCATAACTCTACGGGAGTCTTATGAACAAATTTGGATGACACTACATTCAAAATGTATGCCGCTGTTTGTAATGCATATCCCCAGAAGGAATTTGGTAATGATGAGAAACTAATCATAGATCTCACCATTTCCATTAGGATTCTATTTCTCCTCTCCGCTACACTATTTTGCTGAGGTGTACCGGGGGCTGTGAGTTGGGAAACTATCCCATGCTCGACCATGAAGTCTTCAAACTCTTGGCCAAGGTACTCACCTCCACGATCCGATCGTAGTGACTTGATAGTCCTACCTAATTGATTCTCAACTTCAGCTCGGAATTCTTTGAACTTTTCAAATGTTTCCGACTTTCGTTGCATCAGGTAAACGTATCCGTATCTTGAGTAGTAATCTATAAAGGTGACACAATACTCATAACCACCCCTCGTTTTAACATTCATCGGTCTGCAGACGTCTGTATGTATAAGCTCTAGCGGTTCTTTAGCTCTAAGCCTTTTTCCAGTAAAAGGTCTCTAGTCATCTTACCTTCCAGACAAGATTCGCAGATAGGTAAGGTGCCAACCTTTAACTCACTTAAAAGTCCGTTTTTTACTAGTCTATCTATCCGGTCAAGGTTGATATGACCAAGCCTTAGATGCCAGAGATACGTGCCATTATCTGGAGAAATCTTATGTCGTTTAGTTTTTGGTTTTTCAACCTTAAACATTTCGGTGTTGAGCAGTGTAGTAAGTATTAACGGTCTTAACACATACAAAGTGTTTTCATTAATTCCTTAACAAATATTCAGATCATTCTTTTCAATAATAACAGACTTATTATTAAAAGAAATAGAATACGATTGTTCTAACAATTTAGAAATGGAAATCAAATTCCGTGTAAATCCAGGAATATAAAAAACATTGTTCAATAATAAAAAACTATTACAAAAACGTAATCTAATTACGCCCACTGCTCATGCCGACACGACATCCTCTGACCCCACACGCATTGAGAAGGCTTGCTCCTCTAGCTGTGTCCAATAATCAGTCCATTGTAAAGAAGAACAAACATGGTTAGTGGCCCCCGAATCAACTATCCAAGGTGAAGAATCACCTTCCACTAAACATGACTCAAGAACAAGTAAATCATATTTACTTTTCTTAGACTTCTTCTTGCTTTGGGCTTTCTTGGGTTTGTGCTTACCCTTCACCTTCCCAGCAGACCTCTTCCTCTTTTATTATTTAAGGAGGAAGATGGTTCAACGACATTTGCCTCACCGGTCTTTCCCTTATTGTCCTTAATTAAAGACTCAAAGGTAGCAAGCTCATTGAGAAACTGTGTAAGACTAAACTTTAACTTGTTCATCCCATAGTTGCTCTTAAACTGATCGAAACTCTTCGAAAGAGTTGTCAGTATGATGCTCACTTGACTGGGTTCGTCAATGGCCCTGCCGTTGACTTTTGCGGTGTTAAAGTAGGACATCATGCTCAGGACATGTTCCCGAACTGACGTTCCTTCCTTCATGCAAACGAGCATAGCATAACGAATGGCTTCGTGTCGCTTTTGCTCGGAGGGTTGCCCGATCATGGCTTGTAATGACTCCATGATTTCGAATGCTGAAGTCATTTCTTCATGCTTTGTGACAAGCACATCTGTCATAGAAGCCAACAGATATGTTCGGGCATTCTCATCAGATGAGACCCATCGCTTGTATGCCTCACGAAGAGTTCGTGTGGCATTGGCAACAGGCGCTGGAGGACATTCCTCCGTAAGCACAAACTTGAGGTCTTTGGTGATCGATATTGCATTAATGTTAAGTTTCCACTTAGTGTAGTTATCACCAGTTAATTTTTCGTTTGTGAGAAGTTGAAATAATACAAAAGACATTATTGCTTAAATAAATAAAACATTCATTCAGTCATTTATTTAAAACAAGTACGAGTGTTTTGGCATAATTTAAACATGATGCATGCACATGTTTAACGAACTAGAACTACCCTAAAACTAGTTACTATACCACGACAATCCAACATACCACAAAGAAGTGCCGCCTTAGGGTCGGTCAAGTCTTTGCATGTTGGACCGAGACATTCTCAATCAAATGATATTCTAGAATAACTCTGATTCCATATCATTCAACCATCGTTCATTCAGTCAGGTTTTTAATTAACAAACTTAATCAAAACCTTCGTGAGTGGAACCCACAATTTCAGATCTCACAAGCTTAACTCGAGAATTGCCGCCTTAGAGTCGGTCAATCCCGAAATACCCTCATAAATCCTATCCGTTAGGAAATCAACCTCGGTATTGACCTTTGTGGAAACCCTCCTTAGGGAGGACGAAAGCAAAGCCGTCACGAGGTCCCACTCGGATCTCACGGTGTTGAACTAATGATGGAGACCGCGGGATATATATGTAATATATCCCTCTCCCACTCACTATTTTAAAATTTGGATTTTCTTTTAACCATTAATGCACCTAGACTCTACCGGATTAAACGACTAACTTTAATCAAGTTATCTAGCCCATTAACTAATTGGAACCAAATTCTAATTAACTAATAAATTATTAATAATTTTTAACAATTAAAAATCTAATCTATTAGTGAATAATTTAAGCCTTTGTAAACTATTTACTAGGGTTAGATTATTTTGTTAGTGTTTACCAAATTTTAACTATTAAAACTCTAACACTTTATTCGGTTCATTTATTATTAGGTAATTAATCATATTAATTCTAATTACAATAAATGACCCTATTAATATAACTTATTAAACTCTTTAATAACTAGATTAATATTAATGAGAATTACCAAGTTTTCTAACCATTAAAAAACTAATCTCATTATTCATAACCAATTATGTATATTGCCCATTTTAATCACATTAAAAAAAATACATAAAATATCAGGCTATGATGCATGTATGACATATCAAATATATTTGTGTAGGCACATCTAATCTAAATGACATACGTATGCATGATAATGCTTTTATCATCACATAATATAAAGTATACATAAATTGACCGAGTACTGTGGATTATTTAACCTAAAAATTGGAATATAAAATTACAAAAATTTCACAAGGCATTCCTTAGTCTTCTAGTAACTTCAGATATCTTCCAGTCTCTTCAGGTCACTCCATTCATCTCATGAATCCAACTTCGCGATTTTTCCAAGTCTTCAATATAGGTTACATTTTTTTTACAATACAATAATAATAAAAAATATATATATAAAAAATAATAATAATAATACAACCCATAAACCTTAAATCCACAATCATGTTTTTGTAAATTAAAAAATAATAATAATAATATACATACAAAACATCATACAATCAATTTAAATTGTGCCTACACAATTCATACATACAAGAGCATCGAAAACAATTTCCTGTTCCGAAAAATAAATTGGCTTTGATACCAATTGTTGGAACCCCGTTTACCGGTAACGCAGCGGAACTAGGTTTTAAATTTTTTTATACAGATCATATCTGTATATGGGACCAGTGAACTTTGGATCGCAATTATTTTTCGGAACCAATAAATACAATATGTATACATAGGAAATTGAAATCGATAAAATCAGAAGAAGATATACTTACCAACGTTTGGAGGTTCCTTCACTTTTCAATGTGCTCCTGCCTGAACTACTTGATCTTCCTCGCTATCTCCTGGGACTGGTAACTGCGTGTGGGCGTGTCACGGTCTCAGGAATTGAATGGAGGATGTAGAGAAAATTTGAAGAAACTCTTTCTTTTATATGTTTAAAAAAAAAACAAAAACAAAAAACAAAAAACATGAAACAATATATATATATATATCTGCTGATCTCACATTTTGCAAATATATATATCAAACTCTGATGATCTTAATATATTTACCAGCGCACTGTTGCACACACACACACACACACATATATATATATATATATAGTTAATTGCTTCTCTTTTTGTCACCACAAATCTACGCCCTTTTTTTTTACTAACCAACATATATTTCTATATATATATATATCGCTCTCTTGCTTCACAAAATACATATATATTTATAAATTAAGTATTTGCATCCTATGTAAATTCTTCTTATACTATTGTTTCATGTACAGACCAATTTGCATCCAATGCAATCTCTTGTGTTATAATTGATATATATCTTTTAATTATCTTTTTTAAATATATCTAATATATTAAAAGTGATAATAAGTATTTTAAATTTAAACTTAAATTCAAATACTTAGATAAATGATTTAGTAAAATAAAATAATCATATTATTTTATCTTCACCTAAATCCATATATCAACTAACACCCTCCAATTAATAGTTAATTAATAATTCATAATTATCAATATAATTAAATAATCTAATTATTTAATTAATTTAACTATTAACAATCATTAATTAAATAATCTCATTATTCAATTAATTCTCGAATATAAACGTGTCACTTTTGTAACACAATTAATTGGACAATCCAATTAATTAACCGTGACCCTTGTTACCTAAATCGATCTGGCTAGCAAGAGGACCTAATGGACCCACAGTATTTTGAGCTCCGATAATCCTCGGAATCATTAATTAAACTCTTTAATTAATATTTATTGATTATTAACTCCGGTGTTATTCCACTAAAAACCCGAAGATGCACTCTCTCAACTGTAGACGCTTTTACACAGACCGATATAACTTGGTGTCCATCGATATAGCTATTACACATGGTGTGATCCTCCACAGTAGTTCATAATTAGAGCTGGGTCATAATGTCCATTATACCCCTCTAATTACATATATCCTTTAAGCACCGTTGATTCTATAATGAACAATAAATCCTATTTCCTTACGGAATTAGGAAAGCGCTCATATTGTCCAAGCCCCGAATCAACCCTTAAGGGAACTACCATCTACTTCTCACAAGAAGGAGTGGATTTCACTATTGTGTACAAACCTTCCCAGCCACAAGCCAAATCGCAATCCCAACATACAGAGCATATTGATCGGGAACTGCATCCGACCTCACCCATGGTATATCAAAGACCAAGATCTAACCTGAAGGAGTCGATAAGTCACTCAGGATTAAGATCACCCATATATAGCCATCATTAGTTGATATATATGAATCTCATCGATAAACGGATCTTGGTGAGAGATTCATATAGATCATGGCCCAGTCCTATATGATCACATCATACAAGGTGCCTCCATTCTCATATCTCCATATGAATTATTCAGGATAAAATCACCGTACATTACGGAATGAATAGCAACTATAGATTAACCACAAATAAAGTACCCAGATTTATTTGCTATCTATGAACTCTTTAGATTGCACGTCTCTTATTGTATCCATCTGTTTATGACACTCATATACATAGTTCAATATTACATCCGGCAATATTGGATGTTAAATTTATGCACAAGTTATGAAATAAACAGCACAACAAGAATGAATTGAATTTTTCTTTTATTTATTTCATAAATCCATTTACAAATTACATCTTTAGGGCATAAATCCCAACAGACAGTGTTATGTAATGTTAAGATTTTTGTTTTAAAAATTCACAAATATTGTTAACGAATTTCATGGAATAAGTACTGGACAGTATTTATGAAACATGTAAAAAGATGGAATTAATGCTATGTGAGTAAAATAAATTAATGCTGACGTGTGTAAAAGTTTCATATGGAATAATTCACATGCTTTATACTTGGAATTAATTCCATTTCACATGCTCTATTTTATTTGATATACAATAAGTACCGGACACAAATTAGATGCAAGTATCAAATAAGTACCGGACACAAATAGTTAAGATTTATATGAACTATAAATAAAGATTAAAGTGAAGAAACAATTCAAATATTGTTTAATATCATGCCAAATATTGTTTAAAAGTAGAAGCATATTATTGTCAAATTGCCAGTTACATTGGTAACACTTTGGTATATGCATACAAAAATAGTTCATGGCACAATTTGTTACATTGAAATCCAATCGTCAAATTAATTCCTACAACCGCTTGTTACATTGTTATCCAGTTTTTCTAAACATTGAAATAATTCTTACCACTGTTCTAATTTGTAACACTGTAATCTAATTTGCCAATTACATTAAAAGAATTCTTGCCACAGTTAGTTACAATTGTACATCCGTCAATTTTTTTTACTGAAGCATGTCGTGCGGAATAAAGCCAATTGTGCCTCCGTCAACTTTTCCTTAATAGCAACAGTTGACGAAGTGCTGTAAATCTTCGTCAGGAAATGTTTTGGAACCTTGACTAACAAATCAACCTCTTCTCCCATTGTATTTTCCTGAAATGTAACAAAACAACATTAAAAAATACAAATCATTTTACTGAACACCTTTCAGCAGTTGAGAGGCACATCTTTATTTCATATTCGATTAAATGTTGATAGTCAAAAATTAAAATTTCTAACTGAGTTAGGAATTCCAAACAGTGTTACGTTAGGAAATCCCAACACTGTTAGGAATTCCTAACACGGTTGGAAATTCCCAACAACGTTACGTTAGAAAATCCCAAAAATGTTAGGAATTCCTAACGCTGTTAGGAACGTAACGATGTTGAGAATTTCCAACTCAGTTAGGAATTCGTAACGATGTTGGGAATTCCAAACCAACATCGTTTCGAATTCCTAACAACGTTAGGAATTCCAAACTGAGTTTCATTTCAAAAACATCAACTTAGTAAGCTGCATACTTAACATATTTCATAAATGCAAGAATCAAACGAGACCTAATAACGAAAACCCTTTGAACATATGGATGACATTCAGTTTAATGAGAACTGTAAAGTGTGCATTTGCGAACCGTCAAAATATCAGTACATGAAGCAAATAATTCTGTTAATTAATGGCAATATTACATGAACCAAATGAGTCGGTCAATTAGTCAATTAGTGGACTGCATATAGTTTCATTACACGAACTATATATGAACCCATCAATATCAAAAATCAAACATAACTATGCTCCATGAAGCAAAAAATGCATACAATTTTTTTGTGAAATAATGTTTATGACTGAAGGTCAAATAGATCTTAGAAGTGGAACTAAAATATATAATTGGTGTATTAAATTATAAACCAGCCAGACCAGAGAGTTAAATGCTTAGTTATACATTAATTGGTAAATTATTAAAAAAGGAACAGATGTAATGATTATACGTTTATAACATCAAATAATCATGGGAACCGATATATGTTACTTAGTTAACAACTTTGGTTTTAATATTTAATATATGCACTCACTTGACTTGCAGGCATTTAGAAGAACATGAAGTTTAGTGAAGAAAACTTCTCATAGATTCTAAAATTGTCCAGTGTCACTAACAGTTTACAAGGATGCAACACTACTAAAACCAAACACTTCTACAAATATGAGGGATTATCACTCTATTCCCATTACAATCTGACTATTAGCATAACATCTTTTCACAGGATCATGATACACTGCAGAGAATTGAAATGCAGGCATGTGTAACCATTGTAACAATGTGTAACCATGATACCTCTGTAACAATGTGTAATCATTACTATTTCAAGCATGATATATATATATATATACATTTATCAAAATTAGCAATAACCCATCAAACACTAATGCTCTATCATACCAAAGCTGGAGGCAAATCAAAAACAAACTAAGTCACAAATATGCTTTCAGATTTCATGTCTACATTTGCTTGATTACACCAACCAGAATAATTCCAAACTACATTTGCTCGATTTCATGTCTTTATTACAATAACATTCAGATTGTAAAAACACAAACAAAAATCAACTGCATATAAATCCAAAAACAATATATGCTTACAGTAAGCAAATGCCAAAAGAAAGACACATCTAAAGCTAACACAACGCCCAAAACACAACACCAAAAAACACCAAACATAGTACGAATGGAGAGGTGGATGTCCTGGATTTGTGTGTTCAGTGGCTACATAGACTAATGTTCTAATATGCAAAATAGCACCCAGCAAAAAGTAAAATCTTTCAATTCAATTTACTTGACACCAATAACGAATAGATAGGGAATGTTTATGCCATCCCAAAATCAATGTCGTAAAAAATCAAATTTCTTATGGTGTGTTTCATGTTATAACTCTTCCAAACAATAAATTTATCTAGTTACTACACTACTGCAACAAACAACTCACATGCGAATTATTAATTAAGTGAACAACTGCTGAAGACATTGCATAAATTGAAGGAAAAACTAATGTAATGAAGGATTTTTAGGGGTTTTTAGTTCAATTGAGGGATTTTTCAAACTATAAAAATTAGGGTTCTAATTAAAAAATATTTTAACTTTCCATTTGAGAGAGATGAAACATTTTTTTGGAAAGGCAAGATATTAAAAAAAATACCAAAATATTGCCACACAAACAAGCAATAAAACAACCACAGTAGCAAAAAGGCACCAAACACCACAAAACGAAACCTACAAAGCAAAAACAAAACAAAAGCACAAAGCAGCGACCAAGGCAACCACAGAGGACACCTAAAAGAATCTCAACAGGGAACAAAACACAAGCAGAAAATCGAAGAGGAAAAATCAACAAACCTTTTAGCTTGTTGCTCCTCCACCTTGTTCGTTCTGTATATCACTTTCGCTCCCTGCCGAAGCAACACAAATTTATTATTCTTATAAATAGTAAACAAAAATGCAAACATTAAACATTAAACATTAAACAAACCTTTTACGGTTCTAATTAAAAAAAATCAGAAATTGAAGAACTACATTTCACCTTCACAAACAAAAAATCAAAATTCGAAGCACCATTAAGGTGAAAACATAGACTCAATTAGCTATCACATATTCGTAGATAAATTTTTGAAAGGAATGAAAGTAATGAAATCATCACTCACCATATCTAAAAAAGACTTGCTAGCGTGATCCTATTTTTATTTATTTAAAATTATGCCTGAAACTCAACAAATTGAAGAAGACCAATCAAATCCAATCACCAAGATGTCTGTATCAATGCTAAGAGCTATTGAAGCATATAAGTGTATCAAGGCTCCCTGCTATTGAAGCATACAGTTGCTCAATATATAGTTGTAAAGCCAACCTCTATCATCTCATCATGCAGTAAAGAATTCAAAAAAGAGTTCAAAAAAAGAGTTCAAACAAACAAGAGTTCAAAATCAGATTCAAAACCAGCACACAACAGACAAAAAAACACCCCACAAAACAAAACAAAAACACCCACTCAAAACAACATCAGGCAGCAGAAAAGCAAACAGAGAATAGACAAACATAATAAAAAAACCAAACACATGGCATGCATTATAACTGAATATAAATACAGTCAAAAACCAGAATAATTACCACAATAATCCTAGAAACAACACTAAAGAATCAATTGGGTCAAATCAATAATAAATGAGAGAGAACTCAATATTCATTTTCACAACAAAATTTCCCAGGAAAAGATATATCAAACCTCTTCCTCCAGTGACTTCACCCTCTCCATTTTGTTATTTCAATTTTCATCATCGCAAACCAAAAACAAAACTAAAACAATAATTCTTGTTTTCTCATAAAAACTACTTGGAAATCCAAATCCAAATATCACAGATCGGTATAAAAAATCCAAATCCAAACAACAACCATTACCTTCAATCGTCGACTGCAACCTTCCGCCTCCGTCGTCGTCTTCAACCTTCCGACGTCGGCGTCGGCGTCGTCTTCAACCTTCCAAAGCCTTCGTCATCGTCGTCTTCAAACTGAAGTCAGCCGCCGTTGTAATCCTTCAAATTGAAGCCAACCGTCGTGGTCTTGAAAGTTCAGGAGACGTCGTCATCTTCAACCTTCTGAAGATGTCATCATCGTCATCTTCAAACTAAAGCTAGCCGTTGTCTTCAGCCTTCTGAAAAAGTATCTCCCTTCATCGTCTTCAACCTTCTGAAGTCACTTTTTTTCTGAGATTAGGTCGATTTGAAAAAGAAGAGATTAAGGATTAGATAGGCTTTTGGTCAATTTGAAACAGGAGAGGGATTTCGAGAGAGGAGAAGGTTTTTGGTCGATTTCAACAAGAGAAGGGTTTTGGTCGATTTGAATGAATTTTAGGGATTTAGAGTATTTTACTGTGCAATTCTATTGGAATGTAATTTTTAAAGAAAAAAAGGATAAAAAAAGTCATAAAAGAGTTAGTTTTGTAATTTTTTCAAAAAGATGTCAGTTATTGACTTGGACCTCCCAAATGGGTTAGTTGTTTTGTGCTTGATAACCCTTATTAATTAACACATTTTCTCCTATAATGTGTGAGCTTAAAATTCCTGGAAAATGACCATTTAGTGTAATTTACTACTTGTGCTAGGGACCAAAGAAGAATTTTTCACTTCCCAGCCTTTCTGCAAGGGTCTAAATTCGGGCTTATATGACGGGGTATCAAGGTCCCCAAGGTCGAGCTACCACGCGATCCTACAGGAGCAAGGAGAGGCTGCCCATACCATCTGAGCATCTCGCACGTGTCCAGGCTTACCAAATAAAGCCTGACGAGACCGCGTCAAGCTCCTTATACCAGGATAAAAGCCCGAAGCTAGGTCAACGTGAAAGGTCCTAGGTCCCCCGACATCAAGGTATCTCGTGACACTCTTCTAGAGCTTGCTACTATCTCTACTTTAACTAGGAGACCTTCAAGGTGCCGAACTTGTCTTGCAAAGGCCCTCCTGCCTCGTCGAGGTATAATCTCGACCTGTCCGAGCATAAAAGGAAGAAACCTGTAAAGCCTCATCGTCACCAAATGTGCCAAGATCCACTGTAGATCCTGGCATGGTTAAATCAAGTAACAAGAGCAGTACTTGAGTGTACCTCTCCACCCTTTCAGAAGTAAGCCAAGGCCGTATGTTTATAGCGAACACCTTACCAGGGATTGCTAGCCAAGCCTCGCCACCCCGTCAGATTCCAACACGGTCAAATCGAGCTCCACCGAAAGCCTTGTAAGGTCGAATCAAGCTCCTTACAACCAGATTGGTACCTTAAGGTATCTCACCCTCAGATCGATACTCAAGTACTGGGATACCAACTTCGGGACCCATTCGGGGTACGCCTCCTCCGTAAGGTAGGAAGAATGATATCAGTAAGGAGGTACTGCGCCACCAGAATATTGAACCAGAGTTCTCCTCCAAGAGAGAAGGTTGACTTTCATGATTACCATTAATGAGGTCAATCGTATTAATAGAGGTAGTCAGCCCTAGAGGTCAACCATATTAATGGAGGTAGTCAACCCTATTAATGAGGTCAACTATATTTATAGAGGTAGTCAACCCAATTAATGACATGATCAACGTCATTAATAAGAGAATATTCAACTCTTTAATGGCCACCATTAGTGAAAGAGTCCAAAGAGGAAACAAATACATTTTCCTCCAAGATATCCTCCACAACCGATTATTGGGGGTCAACTATAACAGAAAATCCCGCATATCAAGGAAGGAAAGAGTCCGAAGAGGAAACAATCATATCTTCTCCAAGATATTAGCTACAAGCCGATCAACTACATTAAAGGAAGAGCCGTATTCGACAAGGAAACGAATACTAAGTGAAGAGTCCTGGACTTGCACGCCAAGGTAGTCACCAGGTATAAATATGTCTGTAAAAGGCATATTGAGGGTTGCCGATCGAGGACAGAAGACGCTAAAATACATGCTCCAAGACAGACTCAATATTCGACATCTGAGATCTGATAACACACGGCTGAGATCGCCCATATCATTTCTAATCCCAAAAGCGACCAGCCCTAGGCATGTCTACATGCTTGGTTAAAAGTTCTCTCTACATCATCATTGTATGTGTACCCCGACCAGGAAAATATCGGTATCGGTAAACACTCATTGTTGTAAGCTCCCCGGAGCATATACGTTGTACTACTTTGACATCTTTGTAACCTCCTCGGAGCATCGCATGATATATATATACACAATGAAGGGTATTCTTCCTTCCTCTGGATACTGCCTATGGGTTTTTCAGCATGTGATCACTCATGATGCTTTTTCCCCCCTTGGTCAGTCCACCTCCATCTACATAAGACTTATGTTTTTCCTATTATCTACTGTATTACGCATGTGTGTATGCGGGCTAGGTACTGGGCCCCATTGGTCCTAACTCTCTAATCTTTCTTACATGAGATTGGGAAACAACAACGAAGACCTAAGGAACCGAATCTAGATTCCCACATCGTAGGGCCTAACGCTCTTATCCTCTTATCTACATGTCAAAGTCGCACATCAAGATGAAGAGAAACCACCCAGACCAGTTCGAAGGGAGTCGAGGAGCTCTCCCGTATCCTCTCTATGGAAGAAATCGAGCTCTCCGACACTAGAGCTAGAAACCCCCCCCCCCCCCCCCCCCTTCTTACTTACTATCTAGGTCGGGGTATTACAGGAAGCAATCGGACTCCAGAACCAGGCTTTGGGTACCAGGACGGGCTCCGACCCCGACCTAGGAACAAGGTCCAGGATCACCCCCTTCGCACCAGCAAGGGAACCTCGAGCTCCCCAGATCTACTTCTTAAGCACGAAGCCCGACAGGCGGGATGACTTACTTGTCTCCTACCTACTGTTTCATCCTCCTTCATATTCATACAAGATCACCAAGGTACCAAAGGTACCAACCCCGGCCACCACCTTCGTGGTAGTGATCTTGATGGTGTTAATCTAGATTTTCCACCTAGTGCGAATTTTCGGTTAACACTACTCAATTATGATCTTTTCAAGGCTATTGTATAATTAAAAATGCTAGCACTTGTATTAGAAATATGATCTCAAAAGTTTATAGCATTTGTATTAGAGAAATATGATCTCAAAAGTTTAAGAATCAAAACTCAAAAGTACATATAACAAAAGCTTACTTTTACATGAACAAGTAAAATTCATAAAATACATAACATTTCCTCTATTTTTATTCAAAAAACATTAAAACAGTTCATTCTATCTCTGACAAATTGACATTATAAATTTTGGATCCAAACTTTGATGTACAATTAAGAACTGATATTTTTCAGTGAGGTTTAGTAAAATTTACTAGAAAATCTTGTTATTTATTGTTTCAACTTCTTTAACGAGATTAGGATTTGACCCATTTTCTGAAATCTTTACAAATTATCAAAGTTTACTCATTGAGAATAAAGATATAAGTTCCGCTTATATTTAACTGAAAAATCACATCGATGCTTTTTAAGAAATTACCGATCAAAAAGAGTTTTCCTAATAAAAATAGAAAACCTATTTCAATTTTGTTCGGTTGACAAGTTAATTACAAGTAAAAGTCCCAAACATCTGTATAAATAGATTAGTAAGAGTTAAAAGGGATCACAAAAGCTCAAATTGTAACACTAAACTTCTCCAGCTCCAGTTCGGATTTCTGAGAAAACTGTAAGTGACTTTTTTTATTCGTCTTTTCCTTAATTTGTTTCCTTTTTTCCCATTGAAAAATAATAAAAATAAAAAATTCTCTATATCATGCGATGAAATAAAATTATTTACAATGAAATTTCGAATTTGCTACTATTATAACCTTTAGGGATTTTAAAAACAATGTTAATTAACTTCTCTCAGTCTCGGGAGTAGTTTGTATGGCTACATTGGATTTGTTAAGTATATCCTGAAAATTAGGTTCAAGATTTCTGGGAACAATAGATTAGTAAGGGTTAAAAGGGATCACAAGTACATGATAAATATTCAATATGAGTCAATTGATTGATGAATCTGGTTTTTCCCTATTGATTATAAATCAAATTATAGAATCCAAATCTGCCGAATCACTCATGTTCGGATCTTCTACATCCAGGTCTTCCTGTTCTGTAATCTGGTTTGTACTCCAAAGATAATCACGCTATTTAATATCTTATTAATGGATTCCCTTGCATTACCGGGCATCAGTGGTTTTGTTGAGGAATTTATAGTCTTTTTTAGAATAATTATTGGCCAAAAATATTTTTTAATAGCAAAAATACTGATTATTTTTGTAATGGCAATTGGAATGATATTAACTCCTATTTATTCATTATCTATGTTAGGTTCTTCATGTAGCATTCAGATCTTACCCTGACTGAATTTTATGTACAACAGATTGTTGCAATGTTTAATTCTGAAGAATCCCAGAAGCTTTTGCAAATGGAGAAAGCTCTGCAGAAGCACATAATAGGCCAACCTGAAGCGGTTGAAGCAATTAGCCGTGCCATTCGTAGAGCTCGAGTGGGCATTGGAGACCCTAATCGCCCAATCGGAAGCTTTTTATTCACCGGTCCAACTGGGGTGGGGAAAACTGAACTAGCCAATTCTCTGGCAGTCGAATATTTTGGTTCCAAAGAAGCAATGATCAGGTTGGACATGAGTGAGTACATGGAAAGACATTCAGTTTCAAGGTTCTTCGGATCTCCACCTGGCTACGTCGACTCTGGCAAAGGTGGCCAGCTGACCGAAGCTGTACGCAGCAGACCTCATTCTGTGGTACTCTTAGATGAAATTGAGAAGGCTCATCGCGACATCTTGAATGTCGTGCTTCAGGTATTGGGTGATGGTAGATTAACCGACAGTAGAGGCCAGACTGTAGATTTTAAAACACCATCATAATAATGACTTCAAATATTGGTTCTGATCTGATAGCCAAAGAAGGGGGTATGAGCTTTGAACAGGTAAAGGCAGAAGTAGAAGAAGAATTGGAAAGAAATTTCAGGCTAGAGTTTTTGAACAGGTTTGATGATATGATTGTGTTCAAGCAGCTAAATATCCCTGACCTGAAAGACATTGTTGAGATAATGATAAATGAAGTTCATGAAAGACTGAAACCAAAGAATATAGAGCTTATAGTGACGGAGAGATTTAAAGAGAAACTTATAAAAGAAGGATACAACCCATCCTATGGAGCAAGGTCTTTGAAGAGGTCCGTTCGCAGGTTTTTAGTAGACAACTTGGCTGAGAAGATGTTGAATGGAGAATTTAAAGAGGGTGGCACTATCACCGTGGATGTTGATTCAGTGACAGTGATTCAATGGGTAATTTAATATATTTCTATTAATATTATACAAGTAGTTCCTGCTTCAAAAGCTGCTACCTTTCTCAATACTGAAGCTTTTATTTTGTTTTTTCAGAAATTTGTGAAATCGCAAGTAGAAGTTTTTTTTTTTTTTTTTAATATATATAAGAGAAGTCCATGATAAAAACGACAATAATAATAATAATATACACTACAAGAAGTATGGGCGTTTACAACATTAATTTTGGGACTTTTCTTGAGAAGCATCGTAATAATTAGCTTCTAAAACAACGTTGTTGTCAGAAAAACTGTAAAAACGAATAAATTGATGTTTTAATATTGTTTTTACAGCTTTTATTAAAACGTTAATGCCATTTAGATCCTCTCTTCGTAAAAATGTTAATGTCAATACTAATTTTGATATAAAAAATAGTAAAATACTATATTTATTATATTATTTTAGCATTATAATTCAATACATAATTTTATTTGAAAAGTTATTTTTATTATTTAATATTTAAAATTATAGAAATCAATAAACATAATTAATGCATTCAATTTATATAATATTTTTTATTATTTAAAATTATAAAAATCAACAATTAATACATTCAATATAGTTATACAATGATATTTTTATAATTAAAAAAATGTATTTATTACCGTGTCATAGCATATTTTATTCTTTGCGATAAATTTAGTATAAATAATAGCATATGCCAAATTTAACACAATATTTGTCACAATATTAACACATTCAAATAACATTGCATCGGAGATGTTGTTATACGACTTAAAAAACGATGGCACCTGGAAATATGGAAGTAAACGAGCTCTTCCTAATTTCCTTATTGTTTTTAATATGTGAATGAAGTGGTTTTAGTCTCCCAAGTCCCAAATGGTATTAATGACATGAAATGGGATAGAATTACAGCAGGCTTTACATGGCAATCGATGAATCAAAGAACCTGAATATTTTTGAACTATTTATATAGTATAATTCCTTAATGTGTTTTAACAGAAACAATTGTATAAAATTACCATTCTAGGCAGACCATGTCATCTGGCTTGCAGGAAAGTGCAGATAAAATCAATATCTTTTTTCCCTGGGTGGGCAAAGGGAGGGGTACCACTTATTTCAGGGGTTGAGATTTGGTATTTTCTGTCGTGATTTTGTGTGTTCGCCTAGGGTTTTTTTTATTTATTAGTCCACTTATTCTTTCCTGATTGTATTTACTGTAAATATGGTAGTAGATATTTCGTCGAATAGGTCCTAGAGCAATTAGTTAGTTTTCTAATTCAGTTTTTCGGTCTCTCTCTCTCTATCTATTAACACTTGTAATCGGTCTCTCTATATGTTAGTACGGTGGTGTTCGGTTCAGCTTCGTTTGGTGCCCTGTTCTGGCGTTTGTCTTGGTGCTGCGAAGAGTTTAATCGTCAGGTGTTTTGGTGAGCAATCTGTTTTCCCTGGGGACTCTTTTGTGTTTTCTCCTGGACGGCTTTGTCCTCCTCTTTGTGTTCTATGTTGGGCCTTTGGTCCTTAGCAATGAATAGCTTTTTCAAATAATAATAAAATTAGAATTAATATATGAGAAAATAAAAGAATTTCTTCTCTCAATTTTGTGTTCAAAACCAGGTTCAATTGCATTTTTTGCTAGTCACAGATTGTTATCAAAGCACTTGTAATTGTTTTCTTCTCCTGTGATCATGTTTGCAGATGAGTGAAACTACCAACTGAGGGACATGTTTGCAGATGAAGTGAAACTACCAAGTACCAACTCTTCCCAACATAAACACATTACTCATCAACTCACACAATTCATCAACGCGTACAAAATCGATCATTCATACGACCAGTAAAATGTGTGAATAAAAATGAAGGGTGTTGTTAATTGATATTCTAGAGAGCTTACATCTATAGAAAATTGACTGGAAAGTGTAGTCTGGACTCTGGAGTATATAAATTTATTATATATAGAAAACGGACCAGAAAAGAAGGTTTGGAAAATGACAGGACTTAATTACTATCTATCTATAGATACAATATGAAAATGGTGGAAAATGAAGAGTTACGGGTCAATTAAAACATTTTAATAAATGAGATACTTATTGAATCTTAAAAACCATTAAATCCATCGCATTAAGTGAATATTAGAAAATTAATAGTAATTGTTAAAGAAATGTTTTTTAAAAAATAAAAATTGAAAGGAACATGAAACTACAGATATTTTATAGAATTTAATGTCAAAACTTTGTTTACAAGTGGTGCTTTGAGGTTCCAAAAGAATATTATTGCATTTAAATCTAAATTTCTTTCACGGCTACACGTGTTGGTGAGAGACTCATCTTTTATATATTATATAAACTTTTTTAATGGTTCTATTATCATCCGTAAAATATCTTCCTACGTCCATGGTTTAATGAAACCTTTTTATTTTTAAAAAATCTTACATTTAATTACTTAAAATATATGGTTTTACATTTGAAAATTAAATTTACTCCATACACTCATGTGGTAAGTGAGTTGCCATCACCACACACAACATGTGGTGATATGGTTAATGAAAAAATCACTTATCATATCATTTGTGTTGAAATTTGGATTCAATTTTTGGATTGTCTAGCATTAGTATAATAATATATACTTAATCAAACCAAACACCAATCAAGAAATATAATTTATTTTTTTCACATGTAGTCAAACAATGGATGAATAAAGAATTGATTTCATGGATTCCGAATGCATTTATGTATGTTTTAATTCATTTTTATTATTGTTTTATAATTAAATAAAAAATTATTACAATTGTAGTATTGTAAAACTCTTTTTTTTAAGAGCCGTAGAAATCAATCAAGTCTATACTGTTCTAAAAAACAACTCACTCACTCACTCACATCACCTTAATTCAACTACAAATTCTTATTAATTTACTTGGTGGAAGGATTTTAACAAAATCAAAATTTTAAATGAAAAAAAAAATTGATTTGTTTAATTAAGACAAAATAAGCTACGTATTGTTATTTGTTTAATTATTATTTTAGTTATTTTCTATGACGATGATGAAGTGTGTAAATTATTATGATTTTATAATTTTTTAGATAATTCAACCCATTAATTTAGTAAGTAACAATGAAAAAAAATAATTTAGTTTAGAGTTGAATTTGTAGTTTATTTTTGCTTAAGTAAAATCTAAATTGTAGAGTTTTATTTGAAGATGGTATTTTTTTTTATCTGAATAAATTCTATAATATTTGATAAAGGGAATAAAGAAATTGTACGTGGTTTTTTTTTAAAGAAGAAACTGTATGCATAAAAATTTCATTTATTTATTTATTATTTTGTAATTGTAGAAGCAAATGAGGAGAAATGAGTGAAACGTGAAAAAAAAAATGTTTAATTTTTTTTTAAACAAAAACTTAAAAGGATAGTTTTGATATTTTAAAGGGTGAAGAGAGTAAAATTAATAATATTAAAATTTTAATACGGATGTATAAAGATATTTTGTTATAGAGTGGTGTTATCGACATCCCTACTACTGAACTATTTATGCCTCATTTTTTAAAATTTTGACTTAATTATATAAAGTTATATGATTTTATTATTATTTTTGATTTATTTCCATAACTACCCTTTTACTTATTTTTAAAACTTAATACTCTCCATATCTTTTTCAGAAAAATAAAAATAGAAATACACTTCATCTCTAATTATTATATATAGTTTTCTCACATCCATATGTAGGGTTTTTATTTCTTCTTATTTCATGGTAAAACCATCTTTATTAGATACAAAAAAAAAAAATTGTAGTCTGTTAGATTGTTGGTGGTAGATTGTGAATGTATTATCAATCGTCTGATGGTTTTTTTTTAGAGATTGAGTTAGAGTTTTTGTGTGATTTCGTTTTATCAGAGATTATGTTTTCTTGGTTGTGATTTCGTTATTTTTTTTATTTTTTTTTGTAAATAGCATTAAATTATTTTTGGAAGATCCAGAATAAATCCAATAAAAATTTTTATACAAATTATAGTATACCTATAAGATCTGAAACAAAATAAACCGAAAGAAAAAAGAAGCAGCAAACATGGATCTGGAATTGGAGAAAATAAAATAAAACAAACATGTGATACAATAAAATCAATAAATAATAATTAAACATGGTAAATATGATATTGAGATCTAAAAGAAAAGATAAACAAAAATAGTAATAAATCAATAAACATTAAACATGAGAAATATGAGATCGAGATCGGAAAGAAAATATAAATAAAAATAGTAAATATTTAATGATTTGAAATAATCTATGTTATTAAAGCTTTTGTCATTATGGTTTTGAAACAAGGAAAATGGGGTTTTATTAGTTTTAGTTTGTACAAGAATTTTTAATACAAATTATATGTCTATTTAAGTCATTTAATAAAAGAAAAAAGAATATTAAAATAATTTAAAAAATAGGGCATAAATAGTTTAGTGGTGTGTGTACGAAATTGCTAATAGCATCACTCTTGTTATATTCCCAAAATAAATTATAGAATCTTATTGGATAGTCTCACCAAATGGTAGTGACATCTTCCATTCAAGATTTTCTCTCAAATTTGATTCACAGAACAGTGATAGATCCCAAAAAGTCAACCTTACCAAGTCTTGCAGAAGTTAGATTATAAATTTATGGAAAATACATTCCCTAATGTTTTCATTGGTTAAAAAAAACAATATCATCTCTGTGTATTTAATATCAAGACATTTTAAATGGTTTTTTCAACCAATCAAAATATAAGGTAAGTACCTTGGATACTAATCGATCAATACCTTGGATACTAATCGATCAGTATCCAAGTATTGTCCTAAATTTATAATGATTTGAAACACATTATCCAATCTATAGAACTAATTTAAGATACCCAAAAGTTTAAAGATTAATTGGGCAAATAACCAACGATTTATTCACCTTTTGGTTGTTTATAAAACAATAATGGAAAGGAAGGTCTAAGGTCATCTCCAATGTGTCTCTATTTCTTCAAAATGGAGACCCAAACCACTCCAATGGGTCTCTATATTGAGGAATCCAAGAAGATTCATTTTGATCTCTATATTTGGAGATCCAAAATCCCATTCTCCATTTCACTATTAACATTTTCTAATCCAATTTTACCCTCATATCTTTCATTTAATTCCTATTATATCATTTTTATATTTTTAACTAAACTCGGTTAATTTACTATAACTTTTTATTCATAAATCTAATTACTATACAAATTATACCGTTAGAAATATTTTGTTGAGATCTTTCATCAAAGTATAATATTGACTATATTTAACTAATTTTTTTTATTACACCTTATATTTTAATCAATGAATTAAAAACATTTTAATTCAAAACAAATGTTTTCAAATCATTATTTTTAATCAATATTTTGATATCATCAATAAAATTGAAATCTTCAAATTAAAATACTACAATGGAAAAATAACAAAAAAAAAGTACATTAAAAATATGTGTAGTAGAAAGTTAGATATAAATTAGGTGTAAATAATATGTATAGTAGAAAGTAAAAAAGTTATAGTGGAAAAAAAAATAGGTGTAGTAGGAGATAGTTAAAAAAAAAAGAAGTAAAATAGTAATATTTTATTATTTGAAGATTGTAAAATAGAGATTGGAGTTATAAATTTATAAAGATGGAATATACCCGAAATATTCCATTTTGAGTTTCCAAATTGAAGAAAAAATTGGAGACCCATCCGAGATGGTCCGACCATTTTACCATTAAACTGGAATCTCCATAAAAACCTGATTTTTGGGCCTTCCAAAAATTGTTACGGAAACCTAAGAGACATCACTTGAAAGAGAATGAGCATCCATTGCATATATGTTTGTAACAATGCTATTGGACTTTTTGGAAGCTGTACCATCTCATCATTTTAAAACACAGAGAAAGAGGTGATTTAAAGCAATGATAGTCTTTGTAAGTGGTATGGCTGCTAAATGCTAATGTTGCATTAAATTTAACTTATCATTTATTGAAAATTAGTGCAGGTTATGGATGTGCTATATATAGATGCAACATCCACATATTAGATTGTTTAACAAACGGATATATAGAAAATTATAGTAAGTTCTAGCTCTGAGTCAGTATGGAAAAGCTTGAGAAAAGTCCTTTGAAGCTGGACACTCTTAACAAATATGGAACCGATTTAACAAAAATGGATCAGGAGGTAAGCACATGCAATTCATTTGCATGAAAATGCCTATATTGTTCTATAAACTCATCTGGGTGGTTCAGGGAAAGGTAGATCCTATGACAGGAAGAGAGAAGGAGCTAGAAAGAGCCATGCAAATACTATGCAAGAGAAGGAAAAACAACTCATGTCTTCTTGGTGATCCTGGTGTGGGTAAAACTGTAATTGCAGAAGGGCTAGCTTCAAAGATTGTAAATTGCACTGCTCCATTTAAACTTCAGGGAAAGAAGGTTACAATATTGCTGTACTCATTTTTTTATTTTTTTTGAAAAGACAATGTTATAATGTTTTTGCTATCTTTTTAATGTGTTATGTGATTGAAGAGTTTTGAAATTAAGTTTTTGCTATCATGGACAATTCGAAGAAAGATTGATGGGGGTGATTGATGAAGCAAAACAAAGTGATAGAGGGATTATTCTTTTCATTGATGAGCTTCACACTCTCATTGATGATGCAGCTAACATAGTGAAACCTGCTCTTGCGAGAGGAGAGTTGATGGTATATTTGATATAAGAATAATTTTACTATGTTTTAGATTGAATGGAGAATGACAAAATGATATATAACCGGTGCAGTGCATCGGGGCTACAACACGCGATGAGTATAGGAAGTACATCGAAAAGGATAATGCTTTGAAAAGGCGGTTTCAGCAGGTTGAAGTGTCTGAACCTTCGGTTGATGAGACAATTCAGATAATTGAAGGATTGAAGAGCAAATATGAATCTTATCACAATGTTCGATACACAAAGAAGGCTTTAACAGCAGCTGTGCAATTGTCTAACCAATACATAAGGTCAGGTTTCTTAATCTTGTATTCTTTATACTTGTAACACTAACAACTTTATTTCATTTTTAATCTTAGATATCTGATATGATTTAATATTACAGTGATCGATCATTTTAATCCGGACAAATCAATTGACTTGATTGATGAAGCTGGCTCAAGAAAGGTTTTGAATCAAATTATAAAGTAGTTCTTCAGGTGACTGAAATTGACATACAACAGATTGTTGCTATGTTGACTGGAATTCCAGTGGAGAAAGTTTCTTTTGAAGAATCACACAAGCTTTTGCAAATGCAGAAAGCTCTACAGAAGCACATAATGGGCTCGAAAAATAAATGACACTATTTCATAAAGGTGTTGTGCAAATATCATCAGTTTAGTAATGTAAGTTTAAAATGCATCATTTAACGTAAAGAGAAGAGAATACCCTGAGAAAATTGAAAAAGAGAGAAAGTTGTCGTTTTGTGAGTCTGAGAAAAACAACAGTGAGAAAGAAACCAACGACAACAAATCGACGGCGAGGAAATCGACAGTTTATTGACCGGAACGGGGAATACAGTTTATTTCGCAACGATTGATAGAGGTAAGTTCAATTTGTTTTATTTATCGATTTGTTGTTGATAACTTATCATTGCATTTTAGATTTGTTCTGTTGATTGAAATTGTAGATTAGGGTTTACAATGGTTGTGCTTTTGGTTTGGGTTTGAAATGAGGTTGAATATGTTATGAGGAAGATGAAATTGTGGATCGAACATTTTAAAAAATAATAATAATAATAAATAGAGAATATTTCATGCGAAATCGAGGATTTTTTTTAGAAAGATTCGAGGAAATTTTTCATAGGATCGAGAACATTTTAAAAGCATCGAGAATATTTTTAAAGGATTGAGAAATTGTTTTAAACGATCGAGAATATTTTCCTAACAATCGAGAATGTTTTTCAAAGTGATCGAGCTTTTGTTAAATGATCGATAAGATTTTTCAAAGAATCGAGAGGTTTTTCAAAGGATCGAGACTTTTTTCAATGGATCGAGACTTTTTTAAAACGATCGAGAATAATTTTGTAACAATCGAGAATGTTTTTCAAAGGATCGAGATTTTTTTAAATGATCGAGAAGGGAAGATTTTTTATCGAATCGAGAAGATTTATCAAAGAATCGAGTGGTTTTTAAAAGTATCGAGACTATTTTCAAAGGATCGAGAATTTTTTCAAACGATCGAGAATGTTTTTGAAAGGGTCTAGATTTTATAAAATGATCGAGAAGATTTTTCAAAGAATCGAGAGGTTTTTTCAAAGGATTGAGACTATTTTCAAAGGATCGAGAGGTTTTTCAAAGGAACGAGACTAATTTGAAAGGATCGAGACTATTTACAAAGGATCGAGGCCTTTTTCAAAGGATCGAGAACATTTTTAAAGCATCGAGAACTTTTGCATAGGATCGAGAATATTTTCAAAGTATCGAGATTTTGTTTCAAACGATCGAGAATATTTTATATTTTTTTTACAGTTTACTGATGTATTGTTTCTGTGACATTGCAGATGACAAGCAGTTTGAAGGAATTGCTTAAAACTCCAGAGGAAGATTAGTTCAAGGGAAAATTGACCTAACACGACCATTTTGAAGCTCTCGCCAGTATAGACGATGCACTTAACCGGGTCCCTGAAGAGTTTACGGTTGAGGATCGGTGTCGGTTCATGGCCTCCTGTTTTGGGCACTTCATGTCGATGCACCGAGAGCTGAAGTTTTCGGGTGGTGTTATTCATCAGCTGCTGTTGCGGGAGTTGGACCATGACGGGCCAACAGATGAGATGCGGTTCTTGTTAGGGAACCATGTGGTCAGGTTTTCGAAGGTGGAATTTAGCCTCATCATCGGATTCTTTTTTGGAGTCGTACCGGACACGAGTATGTATGTTGCAGTTGAGAATGACATACATCAATGGTACTTTCCTACACATGATGAGGTATCGTTGGATCACTTGAGGGTTGTTCTTACCTGCGGAGAGTTAGAACAAGCGTACGATGCTGTGAAGTTGTGCCTCATTTACATGTTGAACTGGATATTGATGGGGGTGGACGAGAGATTGAAGATTTCAGTTTTGGCAGTTTCGGTTGGTAGAGGACCTCAATGCCTTCGATGCGTTCCCGTGGGGTGTCCACGTCTATAGGCATTCTATATTTTCATTCAAGCATGTGTTACCGCGACGTCGTGAGGAAAGACGCCAGCAGTCACAGAGCGATGTTGGACATTCCGTGGAGGGGTACAACATCTACGGTCTATCACACGCCCTTTTGGTAAGAAATTTGATTTCCAACAAGTACATTACATTTCTAATCCAATTTTTTTTATTATAACTGTACTTATCTTTGATACATATATTTGCTTTCGAGGTGATCCCCCAACTGGTCGTCCAATTCGGGACTCGAAGGGTTACCGACCTTTGTCCTCGTATGTTAAAGTGGGAGTTGACAAAACAATCCAGAGGGAAGAAGCTTGACAAGATTTTTAGTGCTAGGGTAATTAATTTATTTTTTAATCGTAAGTTATATTACTAACTACGCTTTCAGATGTCTGCGAGGACTGAATTCGTGCCCACAACAGCTGAGGCGGCGGCACCGTACTTCGCAGGTCTAAGTGAAGGGGGGATCCCATATGTGCAGGACGGCAGGGTTCACCTTTCTACTGTCCCTGATCCGACTACAACTGCAGTTCGTCTCGATGAGAAGGGTGAGGGTCCGACTACAAGTGTAGGTCCAGATTTCAGTGGCATGGACACTGGGGGATCTGAATTGTCTCCTAGGTGAGTGAGGCGTAGAAAAGTTCGGTTTACCACGTAATAAATGGTGCCGATAAAGGGGATTCCAGTGTAGGCGTTGCACTTGATGGGGAGGTAAGTTGAGATGGTAGTTTTTTTTTACCGGATGACGCATGATTGTTTTAGTATTAACAATGTTGCATGATTTCAGGGTCGTTTAGAACAGCAGTTGAACTAGTTGAATGAAGCCCTCCGAAAGAGTGAGGATGATCGACAACAACAGCACTGGGAGTTGCTAGAGTTGATCCGGATGAGCGAGGAGGATCGACAGCAACAACATAGGGAGTTGCTTGCATTGATCGGGGGCTTTTAGGGCTTCAGGCCGCATATGTATGAGCATACACAGGATCCACATACCGGAGGGGCAGATCTGGAGAGTGGGGCTCAGTTTCCCTCTCCCCCTTCGAGCGAGCAGCCGGCCCTCCCTCCCGCTCATAGCGATTCGCAGGCTCCCCCTCCACCTCAGAGCGAGCAACAGGTTCCCCTTTCACCACGTATCGAGGAGCTGGCTTCCCCTCCATCTACGACCGAGCAGCAGACTCCCCCTCCCCATCCACCTCGGAGCGAGGAGCCGGCCCCTCATCCCCCTCAGAGCTAGGAGCAGACGTCCTCATCACCACCTCCCCTTAAGCAGCAGGCTCCAACTCCCCCTCCAACTCCACCTCCACCTCCACCTCCACCTCCACCTCCGAGCGAGGAGCCGGCCCCTCATCCCCTAGGAGCGAAGAGCAGACGACTCCACCACCTCCCCTCGAGCAGCAGGCTTCCCCTCCCCCTTTACCTCCGAGCGAGGAGCCGACCCCTCATCCCCATCTGAGTGAGGAGCAGACGCCCCATCCACCATCTCTCCTCGAGCAGCAGGCTCCCCCTCCTCCGTCCTCATCTCAGCATACCCCAGCGGGGGGAGTTCAACAATAGAGGCGTGTACTGAAGCGCTATTGGCAGTTACTTAGCCCGTACACTGATCTGTACCGACCTTAGAGGGCGAGAGTAATACTAGAGGGACCTGAGCACATATTTAATCCCGATGAACTGGTGGACGGTGACCAGTTGAAGGCTTACCGAGCCTTCAAGAAGAACGTAAACGGGGAATTCTAAGTAAATTTCTTTGTTATTTAGGTGACAGTTTTTCTTGTAATGCATTATATAAATGTGTAGCTGATGAAACATTAATGCAGACGAGATGTTGATTTTCTCGCACTGGTTGATGGTACATGGTTCCATCGGTTGCAGACCAACTTCATGGATGTTGATGATGAGGTACGTGAGACCGTACCATAAATTCTGTTTATAGTATTTGTTTTAGATGTGTAAGCCTCCTAACATATCTTTACGTGTTTATATTCTCAGCATATGGACGCGTACCTCTATATTCTTCGAAAGCGTCAACGGGCTTACCCGAATGTGTACAGTCAGATGGTAACATATTGGACTCGCAATTTTTTGTAAGTATTGAAATTAGTTTTGATTACGCATGCTTGTACATTTGTATGGAAAACAGTAATAACTTTAAGTTTTTGTTTCTACAGTCCTTTCTGGAGCATTAGTACATGAGAATGATGCCTCGTGATTCTCGCAGGCAGATCACCCCGAGGCTTTGGAATATTTTGAGGTCGTGGTGGAAGGATGACAACCTTACGACGGTGCTTAGGGGTGCCCCGAATGGATGTCGTCTGTGGCACGAGGTTGACATGGTAAGTGTTAATTGATATGGTTTGCAATTGTATATATAGTTATCTTTGTACATCCTAACACATGCTGTTTATGTTTAAAGGTCCTGATACCGTGCAACATTGGGCGGCAACATTGGCTACTAGTGACTATGGACCTCTCATGCGGGAAGATGTGGATAGTCGACCCCTGGAGACAGGAGGTCCCAGCTCATATCCGGAAGCAGCAGGTAGCCCCGTTGCGCTACTTTGTGCCCTCGATGCTGAATCAGGCTGGGTTTCATACTGCACGACCGGTTGGACTTAAGAAATTTGAGAAGACAAGTAAGCCGTTTGATGTCAGCCTAGTGTCGGAAAAACATGTCCCCCAACAGAAGAAATCGTAAGACATTTCGTAATAGTATCTTTAAGATTATATTATTATAAACCTAACGCTTTTTAATGTGTCCAACTGCAGGGGTAACTGTGGCCCCCACACGTTGAGATTGATCTAGTACTTACTGGCGGACATAAAGGATTTCGATTGGTTGGAAGACGATATGGGGATCATTCAGGAGAAGATGGCCGTTGAAATATTTACAAACTCCCGGCCCGTTTAGATTTATGTAGTTATTCATTTGTATACGTACCAATTATTTTGTATATTTACAAATTCTTTTGTATATGTTCCAATTCTTTTGTATATTTACCAATTCTTTTGTATAAAAATGTTTACATTTGTATATATACAAATCATATTTAAATAAAATTGCATTTCAGTCTCAAATCAAATTTAAATACAATTGTATTTTAGTTAATGAACAAGTCATACGAGTTCAAATTATCACAATGTCATCATGATAACTCCTCAAATCATTCCACCGGTGGAGTCTTTAGTAGGGCACGCCTGTCTGTTGTGACCAATTGTATGACAGATACTGAACTTGCGTCTGTATTCCTCAGGAATAACTGTGCTCGGACCTTCGTTACTCAAAGTTGGGTTAGAACATCTCCTCGAATTATGCCCTGGTTGTTGACATCGTCTACAATTCTGTGTAGTTGTTCTTTCCGAAGACGAGATACAGCGTGAAGCCCTCGGTCGGCCTGCTTGTCTCATGGAGCTTGGATTCAAAACGACTCTCTCAACGATGTCAGATGGCACAATCCAAGTGGAAGGATGTCCAACCGGTATAATAGGAACCGAGTAGGCATCAATAAGTGTTTGTCGCTTGTAGTAGTCCGCATAAAGAGATGTGAAATCCATGTTTCGGTCCCTATAAAAACATTGAAAATGATAGGATTCCCGTTTAAGTAATATTAACCGTACATTACACAAAATTAACTGTACAGTACCTTACGGCAGCGAGAGCGTGAGAACATGGAAGAATGTCCATTTGGAATTTATTGCATGTGCAGGTCTTCCAGGCTAAGTCAACGGTCCACTGTTTGCCAGCCCGCTTCACCGAGAATATGTTACAGTCAACTGGATTAACGGTCATAAAATTGCACTTATCGACGTTTGAGGATCACAAGATGTGCTGCGTCGGTCAACTGATGACGCATGGATTGTGCAGCTCAATGCCGATCGTGAAACCAACGTTGTAGCATATTCCTGATGAACTCTGCCAAAGTCAACATAGGCAGTTGCCGTGCAAATTTGAGGCATGAGTTTATGCATTCTGTAACATTTGTTGTCATGACCCTATACCTTCTGTCGGGACAGTGTACACGGGACCACTTGTGTGGATCGGCATCAATTACATATTCATATGCATTCGGGTGCAAGTTTTGTAACTCTTCTATGTACCGGTTATATTACAACTCGGTGTACACTCGGGCTGCTTTGTCCATTATTACAGCAACATCCATTATATGATATCGCTTCTTAATATTTTCATAAAAGGGCCAGCAACATATGGTATAGGTGGCATAAGGAAACACTTTAGAAATCCCTGCTTCAATGCTTGCATGTCGATCAAAAATGAAAACCAAATCATCTATATGGCCGATGGCACCTTTCAAGCAATCCAAAAACCACTCCCATAATAGGTTGTTTCCGAGTCACCGTACCCAAAAGCAATTGGATAAACCTGTTCATTCCCATCTTGTGCAGTTGCAACAAACATTGTGCCCCCGAATCTACCCTTTAAATGGGTACCATC
This sequence comes from Dipteronia dyeriana, assembly GCA_032871835.1. Lineage (NCBI taxonomy): Eukaryota > Viridiplantae > Streptophyta > Magnoliopsida > Sapindales > Sapindaceae > Dipteronia > Dipteronia dyeriana. The sequence goes on from CM065295.1 coordinate 15,381,229, forward strand.
AACTACAATAATTGGACGCATACACCTCTGGAATCCTCTGACTAAGGCACCCAACGACATGAAAAAGTATAGGAATTTACCATTTTCATCGCACTGTAAGTCAGTAATCGTTCCGGGATTTTGTTGTTCCAACACGTAACCGAATGATACCATCAGTTGGAAGCTTTCCTCATGCGTTCCATAGGTCAGTGACAATGCATAATCAAGGGCTTGATGTGCCTTAATGTATATTATTTGGATGCCATACATTGTTTTCATGTCGACGATTATGTCCTTCAAACGCATTAGTCGACCATCCTGTTGCTGCAATCTAGGTGCAACCACTTCTCCAATTATGACTGCACTAGCTTGTCGATGGCGGCGGTGAATTTCTTCCAACGGATAAGTGTGTTTGTTGATAAGACTTCTTACTTGAAAGTATATCGCTTCATCTCTCATAACCGCTCTTAACTTCCATGTACAGTTTTCCATCATACAAACCAGATGTAATGTTATCTTATTCGACCTTTTCACCTTCCACTCGAAGTTGTGCCGCATTATAAAATGCCCAGCCAATCTCTTCAAATCATTTTTAGTAGGAAAAAATTGACCTTTATATATCATGCTGGTAGGTTCATCTTCTACCAAGTTCCTGCTTCCACCCATACCAAACGAGTATGATTCTGTTTCTGGAATAACCCACGTTCTGGCATTCTTAGAATCAGCTGGAGTTACATCAGGCCAGACCTCAAATGTCCCAGCTATATGTACTGCAGTGGAACTACATCTGTGTACACGTCTTGCACGTATTTCCTCTTCGAACGGTTCTTCATCTTCCTCATTGTTGGCTACATTCTGTACCAGATGCAAATTTGGCTCATTAGCCACCTCATGGATTGGTAAGTTATGAGGTTTATTGTTCCGCTCATTGTTCATGTCATTGTACATCTCATTATATTGGTGGTTGTACTGCCCAACATTCATTTCAATATGACAACCGAAATCATCGTCCAATTGAGCTCCAACTATATCACCATGGTCGGTTACTTCCGGTGGGACACCACATAGGTTTTCTCTACCGTCAATCCCACTTCTATCTGTGAACAACTGGTTGCTTCCGCCTGAAGATCGAAAATGTTGGGTGTTATCATGAGGAGGGATTTCTTCACCAATGACACCTCCTACAACCCTCTCAATTAAACTGACACATACTTAAGGGATCACTCTATCTTCCCCTAACATAAACAAAACATCATCGTCATTTCTTATAAATGTGCGACATGTTGTCCCGGGAACGATTGATATAGATTGTAGATCAGTAATGCATTTGTTCATTTCGTACTTCACAACGATTTGTACGATCGACACCAGCTCTTCGTAAGTCATATTTCTAGACACATACATTCTTTGGTTATCGGAACCAAGAAACCTCTGACTTCCATCAAGTAATTGCTCTCATCGACCGTTGTAAGATATTACTAATCTAACCCGATACATTGTCTTGTGAAAATCATCACCACAAACAATTATTAACAAATAAAAAAAATTACTTTTACAATTACTAAGAATTAAAAAAAAATCTCAACTGTAACGGATCGAGAACATGTTTTTCGGAATCGATATTTTTTTGTAATAAATCGAGAACATTTACAAACAGATCGAGAACATTTTTTAAGTGGTCGAGCTTTTTTCAAATGGATCGAGTACTTTTTATAAGGGATCGAGAACTTTTTCAATTGTTCGAGAATAATTTACAACGGATCGAGAACTTTTATAACGGTTCGATTCGAGAACTTTTATCGAGAATATTTATCAAATTATCTAGAGCTTTTTATAATGGTTCTAGAACTTTTAACAAGGGAACAGGAACTTTTTCTAAGGGATCGAGAACATTTCTAACGGTTCGATAACTTTTTTAAGGGATAGAGAATATTTGTCAATTATCGAGAACTTTTATCAAGGGATCGAGAACTTTTATCAAGGGAACGAGAACTTTTTCTAAGGGATCGAGAACATTTCTATCGGTTCGAGAACTTTTTTAAGGGATCGAGAATATTTATCTAATTATCGAGAACTTTTATCAAGGGACAGAGAACTTTTTCTAAAGAACCGAGAACTTTTTTTAAAGGATCGAGAAATTTTTTAAGGGATAGAAAACTTTTTTAAGGGATCGAAAACTTTTTTAAGGGATCGAGATTATTTGTCAAATTATCGAGAAATTTTATAACGGTTCGAGAACTTTTGTCTAGGGATCGAGAAATTTTCCTAAGGGATCAAACATTTTTTTCAAATAATCAAGCTTTTTTCAAACTAAACAAAATCTCGTTACAATATAAAATAAGTTCGATTCATCTTTAAATATTCTCGGTCACACAAGAAAAAAGTACGGATGTTTTCAATTTTCATACATTCTACTGCAGAATCTGAAATGGATACATTGTTATCGAGGAATTGATACATTGTTAACCCACACAGAAATAGATGCAAAATATCTGAAATGCATAAAAGAAATTTAAGTGAAGATCATAAATATTTGTTACCTTCTACTGTAGAATCTGAAGAGAGACAACTTTTTTAGAGACAGAGTCAAGTTTTTCAGATAAGTTTTTTGGAGAGATACCAACGAGTCCAGAATATGGCTTTTTAAAAATTAAAGTTTAGAGGTAATTTGGACAGTTTACCATAATAGCTGTCTTTTAAACTTAACATATTAAATGGGTGACATCATCACAACACACCTTACAAAATGTAACTTTTCTCACAATTTCCACGGCACATAATAGGCCAGCCTGAAGCGGTTGAAGCAATTAGCCGTGCCATTCGTAGAGCTCGAGTGGGCATTAGAGACCCCAATCGCCCAATAGCAAGCTTTTTATTCACTGGTCCAACTGGGGTGGGGAAAACTGAGCTAGCGAATTCTCTGGCCATTGGATATTTTGGTTCTAAAGAAGCAATGATCAGGTTGGACATGAGCGAGTATATGGAGAAGCACACTGTCTCAAAGTTCTTCGGTTCACCTCCAGGCTATATTGGCTATGAAGATGGTGGACAGTTGACTGAAGCTGTGCGTCGCAGACCTCATACAGTGATCCTCCTTGATGAGATTGAGAAGGCTCATCGCGATGTCTTGAATGTTATGCTTCAGGTGTTGGATGATGGTATATTAACCGATAATAAAGGGCAGAAAGTAGACTTTAAGAACACCATTATAATAATGACTTCGAATATTGGTTCCGATGTGATAGTCAAGGGCGGGGTTTTGAGCTCTAAACAGGTCAATGTTGAAGTTACAGAAGAACTGAAAAGAAATTTCAGGCCAGAGTTCTTAAATAGAATTGATGAAGTGGTTGTATTCAGGAATCTAAGAAACTCCCAGATGAAAGAAATTGTTGAGATAATGTTGAAACCAGTGTCTGAAAGACTAGAAGCAAATAACATAAATGTTAAAGTGACAGAGAGATTCAAAGAGAAATTGGCACCAGCTATGTAGCAAGACCTTTGAAGAGAGCCATTAGAAGGCTTTTTGAAGATAACTTGGCAGAAAGGATTTTGAATGGGACTGTTAATGAAGGAGACACTGTGACAATGGATGTTGACTGGAATGGGAATGTGATTGTGAAGTTTGTCTATACTTAGCTATTGCTTCAAGTGCTGCTACTTTTATTTGGAATCAAGTTCATAGTTTTTGTCATGTTTTTGATGTAATAATTTGATGCCCACCAAGTGGCACCAACACAGTTCTGTTTAGTTCCTAATGTTCAGAAATCTATGAAATCACAAATGAAGTGTGTGCTTTCTATTCTGGGAAAACATAGATAAGATTTTTATGTACTATAATCATCAAAACAAACATAAGTTCATGTTGTAACAAATTCATAAATTCGGTTGGTTTATTTATTTCAAACTGAGGTATATTTATGCACATCCTCTCTTAACAAAGTAATTATGTATTTTCTCATTTCGAATTGGAGATTTGAATTTCATATTATTTACCATGAATTGCATTTTAAACCGTACATTAATCTGGTAGATCTTAATCGGTAACAAAAAAAAAGAGTTTTTACAATCTGATTTAAATCTAATCGGAAGATGTAACTTTTTTATTTATTAATTGATTTTTCATCAAAATGTTCTTTATATAAATAAAAATAGCTAATTATATAAGGACCATTTTAAGCTAATTTAAAAAATCAATTAACAAATAAAAAAGTTACGTTCCTCGAATCATAAAAATCCCATAAAAAAAAAAAAATTCCAAGTGAAAAACATTGATTAAACTATTTATATAATAAGGTCAAAAGTGCAATATGCTACTCGGGTAATACAGTTGCACAAAACTTCCACGCCTCTATGGTGAGTTAATGTTTACCAAACATGAATTGGATTTGGAGAGCAAATTCTGATAGATTCTTCCCCCAACTCAACGGGAACACACACAGAAATCTACCTCAATTAACCCTTCACAGATCTCACTCCTTTGTCATAACTCGCACAACAAATTCTTTGTACTTTCAGGTACATCAATGTTTTCCACTGCAACAGCTCCAGTGATGTGAGATCTTCACAGTCCGTGTACAGTGCAAAAGATGGGATCCAGTCAATCCGTACAAGCAGTGGACGAAGAGAGCGATGAGGAGGAGGAGGAAGAAGAAGACGACCATGACGGCATCAGTGTCGATCCTAGCAATAGAGAATTAGACAATAATCTAGTCAAGAAAGTTCTAGAACAAGAGCCTGAAATGCTGCCTTGCCACGCGTCGGCGTCTCCTTTGTCGCCACAGCTTTCTTCGCTGGGGACGCCGCGATTGGGACCGTCGATCAAGGTGTGGGACCCTTACAACGTCCTATCGCCGCCTATCACCCCCCCGCCGTCCATCTTCTCGCGTGGTTTGCTGGGCGACGAGGATCGAGCGGTCACGGAAGTGTTTTTGATTAGTCACGGTGAGTGCGAGTTGAACCTCAGGCCGGATTTGGTTGGAGGGAGATGCCACGTGGCGAAACTGACGCCGAATGGGAAACGGCAAGCTAGGGCTTTGGCTGTGTTGTTGAATTCGCAAGGGGTCAGGTTCAATGCCGTTTATTCTTCGCCGTTGGATCGGGCCAGATCCATGGCCGTCTCTGTTTGTCAGGTGCTTTTATTCGTTTGATTATACAAGTAATCTTTACTGCGTTAATTTCGTAGTTGCTCGTGTGTTTATGTTGTATGTGAATTGTGGGATTCTTGTTTGAAAAAGCTTAGATTGTGAAATATGGTGATAGGCAATTGTAATTGAAATGAACAAATTGAATACCATAAAATCATGCAGGAAATGCATTTTGCGGAGGAGCAGATTCAACCCTCGGATGCATTATTGGAGATGAGCTTGGGGCATTGGGAAGGATGCCATCAATCTGAAATATACACACCTGAGGTTTTGAGCTTGATAGATAGATATCAGCCCGATTTTTCTGCTCCGTCTGGAGAATCGCTTAGGCAAGTAGAATTTCGGATGGTTCAATTCTTAAATGAGACAGTACTGGGACTTGGTGAAAAATTGAGAGCAGATTGTTCCCCACACCATCATAATGAGAGCCAAGGTTTTTCAAATCCCAACTCGATTAATGATCGAGATGGGTCTTCTCTCCCTTCACCGCAATGGGATTTGCTGCAAAGGCATCGGCAAGGTCTCACGAGGAAGAAATCGGGTAAAAGCAGGCTACAGTTTGTGACAAGTACTGGTAATCACGAGGCTGACGATGAGATTTCCCCTAGTGAAGTTAACCACCATGTTGACCTTCATGATTTAAATCTTAGGAGTTCTTGCTCCTCTGTGAACTCTGCCTCCTCAATGACCTCTTGTGTTGGTGTTTTCACTCATTCGGTTCCAATTAAGTGTCTCCTCACTGGCCTTCTTGGATGCAGCCCACTAATGTCACATAAGATCTGCATAGAAGAATCATCGGTGACAGTATTACTGCATTCGTGGAAAACAGGTTGGCAGATAAAAAGGTTAAATGATACTGCACACCTGAGGCTCCTATAATTGGAGAATTCTTGTCTACCCCAATGGAGTACTCGAATGGGAAAATGAACTGTTAGTTGTTGGTAAGATGCTTTTGTTATTGTGATATATAAAGGGAAATCATGTTTCAACTCACGTTTTCACACAAATCAGTGACACTTTTGCACCTTGTTGTAGTTTTTGATATATATTTCTTTCCAGATTTGCCAACTCCAAAATGAAAAAAGATTTCATTTGGCAGTTGGATCTTTGTATTGGCGATTCTTTCAATTTGTAGTATTTATCAGAGCTTTTATATTCAAGTGAAACATAACATTATGTGTTTCCTGTATTGGGGAATCATGTTGTTGAATTCACATACATTGATAAGCTTATATTTCTTTCTGATTTATACGATTTAAACGAAGTTATGTTTCAGGCATGATGTCCATTATATCATTTTGTTCAAAACTATCGCATGTGTAGCAAAACTACAAATGCTAGGTTACTTTACCGACCCCGACGGCCGACACTTGTTCCTTTTCTCTTAGTTGACCATATGAGATTATGGATCATGCTTAAATTACTGCCATTTAGTATTTGAATCTCTTAGAATGTGAAAATGACAGTCGCTTTCCATCCTGTTCTGGCAGATGCCTTTTAGATTTCATGTTCTCTAAATTATAGCTGAAGAGGGTTAGATGACCAAGTACTTGATATTCATTTTAAGGTTAGATGACCAAGTACTTGATATTATTTGTCAGATGAATAGTGCTAGGCTGATATGTCAAAAATTTCGACCAAATGAAATGGTATGTGGGATGTAACCACGGTGTAAATGAGGAGATGATGCGGTGGTTACAAAACATTTGTAAAAATGATTTGGGAGTCTAGTTAATTTGGCTAAGATAGGTAATAGAAAGAGACAAGTTCAACTGTTCAAGTTCATGATATCAATTGATTTGCGTCTTTTAACACATTAAAACTCTTGCACAGAAGATTGGTAGGTGAGAATGTGACAAGAGTTTTATGTACCTTTGCTCATTAAAGTGAAGGGATTTTTACAAGTGGATGGTCACATGGAAATCGTAAAACAACCAAATGATGCGGACCCAGTCTCCATAAATTCAAAGCTCTAACATGTGAAAAAAAATCATCATCTGTGCAGTACTCTATTAATGCCCTGCTTGTGGATCGTCAGTTTCTCTCACAAACACAAACAGACAAGAATCTTTTCTTCTTGTGACCACCAGACAAATCAGAAGAAACAAAAGGTTTTAATAAGTACTTCCAAATGCCCCACAGAATTTAAACTGCCCACTGTCTATCCCGTGAAATTCAGCAACAACAAACAACCACACCCTCCTCAATCCCATTGCTATATTTAGCCATCGAAATCCTTCGAATTCTCCCATAACCATGGCCACTATCACTAGGTTGTCTGCTGTTTTATCTACAATCATCTTCTTTATTACTCTGCACTTCATATGTTCAACTTGTGAGCCCGTAATTTCGGCATCTCCAGCTGTTTTGCCGTATGTTACTGCACCCCATATGTCATCGTTCTTTCCCTCTTCGAGTTCTGCAGCTTCTCCTAGTTCAGAGGCAGAGGCACCATTACCTAGCGCAGGCGAGTTTATAGGAAAGAGTTCCTCCACTTCAACCAAGTTTGATGGTGGCGGTCTGATATTTTGTGCCACACTTGGCTTTTTACTTGTTATAAGTTTAGTGTTTTGGGAATAAGCACTCAGTTTGGAGGTTTGAATAGCTTGTAACCTGCAAATTGTATCCATTTGCAAGGTTTTGAGGGTTGAGGCAAGCCTGCTTCCCTGATGCCTGATTGAATTTGGCTTTATTTTTTTTTACTGTAAGCTCCTTAATTCACCATGGATACAATATTAGGCTTGGTTCCAAAATAAAAAATATTATATTATCGTTTATTTTTTTTAACTGTTACGATTTGAGGAGTGAGACACTGAGACTGTGAGAGAGAGGTTACTCGATTTATAATTTCAATAATATGGGTTTTATCTTGTAATAACATTGATTATGAATATAATTTAAGATATCAAATTTTATTGTCTAACCGCAGTCCAATGCCCCAATATTGCTAGACTTGGTAGTAATGTGTGTTTATCTGGTAAAACTAGTGATGGAGATGAGCTGGAAGTTGGGTGGTTCGGTGTCCAAGTGCCCTCTAACCTAGAACCTACCAAGGGTGTTTATCGATTAAATAGCAGTACGGTGGTGAACGTGTGATGTGTCATGTTGGGGTCTAAGGAGAAAAATAAAATAAAAACGATTATTTACATAATACATTAATACTGCTATATATAAGTTACATAACCAGCCAAATCCCCAAAAGAAAGGAATGAAGAGTTCAAACTGTATTTCGGTTGTAACAAGAGTCTCTCACAAAATCTATAGAAACCACTACTCAACCAACACAAACCTCACAACTTGGTTCAACAAATACGTCGACAAGACCAATGTCTCGTCTTGGAACGCAGTCATTGTCGAGTTGGCACGGAGCGGCGACTCGTTGGAATCCCTTCGTGCTTTCTCTTCAATGCGCAGGCTCTCACTCACGCCAACTCGCACCACGTTCCCATGTGCTATCAAATCTTGCTCTGCTTTGCTCGATCTTCACTCGGGCAAACAAACCCACCAACAAGCTTTGATCTTTGGCTATGAGCAGGACCTTTTCGTGTCGTCGGCCCTTATCGATATGTACTCCAAATGCAGTGAATTAAAGGACGCCAGAAAACTGTTCGACGAAATTTCTCAGAGAAATATTGTTTCTTGGACTTCAATGATTACTGGGTACGTCCAAAACAATAACGCCCGTGAAGCCATATTGCTTTTTAAGGAGTTTTTAATTGTGGAGAGTGCAAGTGAACCCAGTGACAATGTTTTTATTGATTCAGTTGCTATGGTCTCTGTGTTATCAGCTTGTTCTCGCCTTACCAATAAAAGTGTGACTCAAGGGGTTCATGGGTTTGTAATAAAGAGAGGATTTGATAATGATGTTGCTGTTGGCAATATTTTGATTGATGCATATGCAAAGTTTGGTGATGTGGGTGTGTCTAGGAAAGTTTTTGATGCAATGGTTGTAAAGGATACGATTTCTTGGAATTCAATTATAGCTGTTTGTGCACAAAATGGATTGGCCACGGAGGCGCTGGATGTTTTCAAAGGAATGGTAATGGATTATGATGTGAAATACAATGCTGTGACGATGTCTACTGTTTTGTTAGCTGTTTCACATTTAGGAGTTATACGTGTGGGCAAGTGTGTGCATGATCAGGTACTTGAATTCCTCTCCCATTGGAGTGATTGTTTATTGTATGCCATGATTTCATTTTGTTTGGCACAATGTTTAATTTCTCCATTTATTTGGTGCATGTAGGTTATAAAGATGGGTTTGGAGCAGAATGTTGTTGTGGGAACTTCTATTATTGACATGTATAACAAATGTGGAGGAGTGGAACTGGCAAAGAAGGCGTTTAATCGCATGGAGGAGAAGAATGTTAGGTCATGGACTGCCATGATTGCTGGTTATGGAATGCATTCCCTTGCCAAAGAAGCCCTGGAAGTTTTTTACAATATGATGAGAGCTGGGGTGAGACCAAATTTTATCACTTTTGTGTCAGTTTTAGCTGCTTGCAGCCACGCTGGTTTAGTGCTAGAAGGTTGGCATTGGTTTAAAACGATGAGCTATGAATATAATGTTGAACCTGGGATTGAGCATTATGGCTGCATGGTTGATATTCTTGGGCGAGCTGGACATCTCAAAGAGGCATATGACTTGATAATGGGCATGAAGGTGAAGCCTGATTTCGTAATCTGGGGTTCACTTCTTGGGGCATGTAGAATCTATAAAAATATGGAGCTTGGGGAGATTGCTGCTAGGAAATTGTTTGAACTAGACCCAAATAATTGTGGGTACCATGTCTTGCTGTCCAACATATATGCTGATGCCGGAAGGTGGAAAGATGTTGAGAGGACAAGATCACTAATGAAGAATCGGAAACTGACTAAACCACCTGGATTCAGTTTAGTTGAACTGAAAGATAAGGTTCATGTATTCTTGGTTGGAGATAAAGAGCATCCTCAACATGAGAAGATTTACGAGTATTTAAAGGAACTGATAATGAAGATACAAGAAATTGGCTATGTACCCAATATGACAATGGTACTTCATGATGTGGACGAGGAAGAAAAGGAAATGACATTGCGAGTTCATAGTGAAAAGTTGGCTGTTGCCTTTGCAATCATTAATTCAGTTCCTGGCAGTAGAATTCAGGTCATTAAGAATCTTAGGATTTGTAACGACTGCCATACTGTTATTAAACTGATTTCCAAGGTGGTTGATCGTGAAATTGTGGTGAGAGATTCAAAACGCTTTCATTATTTCAAGGATGGTTTGTGTTCATGTGGAGATTATTGGTGACGTCTCTATGCCTAGCAAGAACTTATTCATGTAAACTGTCAAGGACAAGTCCAAAGCGACTTTGTTATTTCAAGGATGGGTTGTGCTATGTGAATCACAACCATAAAGACTTGGCATTTTCTTAATGGATGCTCTGGCATCATATATACGTGTATTTTGAGTTTAATGTGGCTAAATGCCACTTCTGAGATGATTAAATTATACAAGGGCAGAGGAAGCCATGAGATAAGCACGCAATCTGCTGACAGCATGTAATTCACCGGCAAAACTTCAGGGGAAATAAAATGTGAGAAATCTGTGTAATTCACACTTATATATCGTTATGCAGTGTGCACTTGCAGTTTATTAAAATACATGATTATGATCAGGGTAACAAAAGGGTTAAGCTTGTTGAAAAGATGGGTTTGGAGCAGAATGTTGTTGTGAACATTGGGTTTGCTCACTTTAACTACAACTTTGTAGAGTGGAGAAAGAAGTGAAGTTGTGCTCTGCTTGTCAAAAATTGAATGTCAAATCATGAACAACCCACTTTGAAGAACTTACTGAAGCTTAACCCGTGTGATCTTGACCTCTGAAATTGGTTGCGCTTAATGTCAGCTTCGGGAGAACAGAGACAAGCCCTCTTCTCACTCTTTGAGTGTTCTAGTTGTGCCTGGAGCTCGGTAATAATTTTTCGTTTTTCATCATTTCTCTTTAATAACTCAGCCAGTTGCCGCAGATTCTCCTCCAGTAGCTTTGTCACTTGAAACTTGAGCTCAGGCCATGCATTTTCCCAGCAAGAACTACCAATTACAAAGCCATTCATATTCATTTCTTCATGGTTGGGAATCACTGTTGTTTCATTGTCCATTTCATGATCTCTGATATCAGTTGTTTGAAATTCATCTTGAAAGGTTCATTTGACATCAATTCATCAGCTAGCCTGTTCAAGTATTCGAAGTCAGCGTGAGCAGTATTACATTCGACATCAGGATCTTCGACAACAGAATCAGAATTGGAATCAAAGGCCTGCAATTTAGGAACATGGAAGCTTCTGGCAACCCTTCTCTGGTTGGAGCTACTTTGTTGGATTTTCTTTCGTGAGTTGGAAGATGAAGATGAAGACCAAGATCCTGATTGTGATTTAGACCTCAACTGGTCATGTTGTTCTGCCAATGAACGATAAGATTTGTTGAAATCTTCAAGCATTTTTACGAGTTCTGGTTTCCTGTTGTCGAATTCAATTCCTTGGACCGAAGAATTGTCATCTTCCCCCAAAAGGGTCATCATGGTTTTCATCTTCCTTTCCAATTCTGCAAATATATAAAACAACTTACAAATGTCAGGACCAAAATTCTGAAGTCTGTAATTTGGCAGGATAACATTGTATTTGTTCTGTTGAATTCACTGGCTTCAGGTTTATTACACTCCATTTCTTTCTTTTTCCATTTTTATTTCTCTCTTATTGTCGATTGATTTCATGGTATTAGAATGACAATCATTGCATAAAACACACGTATAAATGAAATCATATTGGTCTTGTGTTGGCCATGCAAATAAAGACTAACCTGATAGAGTTGTCTGAAGCCATAGAGACTGGTGCGGACTATCGCGTGTATCCGGACTCCATGAGCAAGAAGACGCATTGTTCTCCATTGAACCAAATTTTTTCTCAAACAGAAGATGAAGAGAATATATTTTTTAGCTTGAAAATGATTAGACCAAAACCAAAGAACAAGTCAAGAATATTCAAAACCTTGATTGTGATTTCTCAACGGTCCCTTCTTTTTTTTACAAGTGAAACGAAACTTCTCAAATTCAACCCAACTCTTAATGACATGATTTCAAATTCAACCCAAGTCTTAATGACTATGAATTTATTTCCCGTAACCGAAACCTTGAATTTCTGCCAAGTTCCAAATATTCCATGAAACACAGCTCATAATTTCTTCTATGACACTTTGTTTGACCGAGACTCGAGAGCTGAGGTTCACAAAAGTCCAATTCATACTCCTCCTGTACGGCTATTTGTTCATTTTTGAGTTTTTGACCATTAAATTATGCATGTCAATTCCATTAATAATTGGTATTTGGTGCATTCAAATATCGGGGTAATTTCACTCAAGTCCCCACTTTTAGGGGAAATATCACATATTTAAATATCTTTATCATATTAGCAACTTAAATCACTTAGTTTTTTAAAATACTTCACTTTAATCCATTTGACCAAGATACTAACAGTCAACCCTAATTATATAAATAAAAGTACAGTTTTATCCTTAATAAATAATATTAAAATGGTTTATAAAAAAAATTAACAAGAAAAATTAATTTCTAGAACAAAAAAATAAATAAAAAAAACACTAATGGTTTATGGAAAATATCAAGTTAAAATAAATAATAAATTGAAAGTATTTTCAAAAGAAAAATTAAAAGTTATTTCAAAAATAAAATTAAAAGTTTTTTTTAAAAGTAAATGGATCTCCATCATTGGATTTGGATCCTTCCAATGGTGGAGATCTATTACTTTCTTTTTTAAAAAAAAATCTTTTTATTTTCTGAAATAACTTTTAATTTTTAAAAAATACTTTAAGTTTATTATTTACTTTAACTTATTTTCCATAATCCTTTAGGTTTTTTTCTATTTTTAAATTTTTTTTATAAACCATTTTAATATTATTAATTTTTGAAACTCAATAACTTATTTTGGCAAGGGTAAAATTGTACTTTATATATATATAAATAGCTATAGTTGATCATTATTATTTATCAAATAGACTAAAGTGATGTATTTTTAAAAAATAAAAGACTTAAATTGTTAATATGATAAAAACGTTTAAATAGTTGATATTTCACCAAAAAGTATGGACTTTATTGAAATTACCCTTGAAATATATAATAACCAATTATTTGTTTCAATTCTCATTTCATATGACCCGTAGTCCATGACCTGCCTTCATGTGCGGATACCAAATCTTGCACTAACTTGGTATTAAGTGTATTACTATACTTATGACGCTAAAATTTCATTCTTGTAGAAATGAGACTGTCACCAACATGTTATTTTCTACTCTAGCTTATTGAGCCTTGTGATTGTAATTTTGTCTTTAAAATGTTAATGGGATTAAGGCTCAGTTTGGTATTGTTGTGATGTGGGGAGAAGTGTTTTTGAAATTGTTGTGGGGGAAATTGCTTTTGGAATTGATGTGGGAAGAATCAGCTGAGTGTTTGGTAAACTGATTTTCAAAAGTGCTGTGAGAACTAAAAGCAATTTCAATATGTTTGGTAAACTGAAATAAAAAGTGTTGTGAGTGTGTAAAATTACTAAAAGGACATAGACATCTAAATGGTACTAATGTGCTATACTTTATATTTTTCTTATTTATTTGTGTTTAGTGTTATATAATTATGGTACTTTATTGAATTAATTAGCCCCATTTTTTATTCTACTTTATTTAATTAATTAACCTTATTTATTTATTTCTTTATTTCTTTATTTCTTTATTTTATTCTGTTTTATTTTATTATTTCATTTTTATTCTACTTTATTGAATTAATTATCCCAATTTTTTTATACAGTTATGGCAACATTTTATTTTACAGAAATATAAATCTAATTTTTTTTTGTTAAATTTCGTTAAAGGCAAGGACAAAATTGGAAAGTTAGTAAAATTTCATTTAATATCACTGTAGCACGTTTTCTAAAAGCAAAAGCCAAAATCCAAAAGCATGTATTTGTAGCTTCTCAAAAACTCAGTTGGAAGAAGCTAAAAGCGACCAAAAGCACTTCCCCGCGATTTTACCAAATACCCTTTCTTAGGTCCAGAATCACTTTTGACCCCGAAAACAGTCGGAGAAGTAATGACAAACTAAGCCTAAGGCTAACTACTCTGTGGGGAAAATCCCTAACAAGAGTACTTGTACGGGTTGAACCTATTAATTTATAGCATTAGCTGGATTGGAATAAAATTATGGAATCATATCATATTTGTAAATCTTCCAAGAAATGAGAAGTTGAAAACAGGAAAGACGGTGTCCGTGTTGAAGTTGCCAAAAATAAAAATATGTGGAGGAATATGCCATAACTGCTCTGCTGAGCTGGGCAGCTTTCCCTTTAATGATTTAATCATTGACCGATACAAATCAACCCACATGTAATTAACTACTATGATTATCAAATTTTAAAATACAGTTGTTTTTAATGTATAAATCTACGTTGTACGGATACGGATACATATATGAAATATGAATACGATACGATACGTAGATATGATAAAACTCTAAAAATTAGGATACAGATACTACAGAATATGTCAATTAAAATAATATATATATTTATAATTTATATTTAAAAAAACATAATCCATTTAAAACAAATTCTATAAAAACGTATTTATGATATAAGAAACAAACCCTTGAAAGTAGAAATGTTCAAAAATTAAATGACACTTTTTAGATGTGGTATTTCAATAGCTTTAATAACTTATGTTTAAAAGACACATATTATGGTGAACGGATAAAAATATCCTCAATAGTTGTTCCACATCAGATTTCTTTCATTCATTTTACAGTGACAGGGTTGTGAAGTAGAGAGAGAAAGTTCTGTTGAAACCCAAGCAATCACTCGAACGATGACGGAGTGGCGCTACGCAGAAGCATTCCGGGGTCGAGCTCCCCACCGAACTCGCGGTGGTAGTCAGCTCACCGGGGTGAAAGGGCAGCGCCCCCGGAACTTTTTTTCTCTGGTCAGTACTTAAAAGATTCGAAATGTAATTACAAAAGGCTCGGAGCCTTTAGTAAAGGTTTCGGGGCCTTGATTAAAAAGTTAGGAGGATTTATTAAAAAGATCGGATCCATTATAAAAGAACTCGGAGACTTTATGCAAAATCTCAGATAATTTACACAAAGGTAAAAGGTTTAGAGGTTATAAATAAAGTCTTAGATAGAGCTTGCAAAGACTCAGAGATTCAAAATTCAATGGTTCAAACTTCACAGTACCATCTTCATGTTCACATAAACACTAGGACAACAAATCATAAGGAATGTATAAATTGTTACAAGATTCAGAATACCTTGTTGTGCTGAAACACGTCGACTTTCAGACAAATTGTAGATCAATTTTCAAACAAGTTTATTGGAGAGAGAAAGAGAAATTATTCTTTTTAGTGATCAGAGTGTGGAGATGGAAGTACAAAGAAAATTAGAAATTGAGTATTTAAGGGCAATTTGGGTAGTTCACCATAATATGTGCCTTTTAAACTTAACTTATTAAAGCAGTGACATCAGTGCAACATAAAAAAAAAGGTGACATTTCTCACAATTTCCATAAAGTAGAAACTTAGTTTGAGATATATTTTAAACAATTGTATTTTGACCCTTCAACTTTGTAAAATCATACAGTTTTAATTAAAATAATTAAATTTTTACCCAAAATATATCATTGCCGTATCCTTACCGTATCCCCGGTATATCTTTGATGTATCCTAAGCGTATTCCTAATCAAACTAAAAGTCAACGGATACATCAAATGGTGTATCCAATACGTATCTGTGGCATATCCTGACAGGATACAAGTTCGATACGAGTTTCCTCCCTAATTTGGATTATCTGTGCAACATAGGTATAAATTGATCTCTATAATATAAAAATACGTGACTTGATAATTATATATACATGAAATGAAATGGTGTGTAAAACCCTTCAAATATTTTTAAAGTTCAAACCGGCCTGTTTGATTTATAAGATTTAATTTTTGTATTTGGTTGAAATATGTTTAGAAAAAAAAAAAATTCTTAAAATTTTGAAACTTCAACCTATACCTTACCATTTATATATACATCGATGATAGCTTAATTTGTATGTCTTTTACCAAGCTTATTG